>JAYESA010000020.1:35115879-35621167 GCA_036927795.1 Iris macrosiphon | reverse complement strand
ATTTATATACTTATATATATATGATATGTAATATTATTATATATTATTATTGTCACGCCCCAGTCCCAAAATGCCGAGGGACTGGACACGTGGCAATGGCCAGCAGCACGCACCGATGGACAACCCAATTTAATGGATCCATCAGGGCATGCTTAAGCTGTAGTCTAACAGGAATTAAAACAATTGTTACAAGTCACAGGTTATTCTAATCTCATCCACAACAGATAATCACAGCTTAAATGCCAGAATAAATGCAAATAATATAAACTAACAATCTCAATAAAAGTGTCTCGGTGAACAATCCGAGATCAAGTCTGGTACATCAATGCAAATAGACAGAAAATAAAGGAACTGGAAATAGAAACAAAAATAACTGACTATATACAGCCAATGCTCAGGAGAAGTCCTCTGGTGCGATCTCGTCCTCAGGTCCTGGTACAGCTCCTGGAAGTGCTCCTGTACGGTGTATCTCTGGATGGATCTCTTCGGCTATACCTGGGGACATAGTCCATTCCAGGTCCTCAGGGGACATAACAAGGTACAGATAATACAAGCCAAAATATAAGCAGTGCAGAAATTAAATGAAACAGCAGGGTAAACTATGTAACCAGCTAAGTGATATGCAGTATGAGAGCAGCACGAGAACTCAGGCTGAAACTACTACAAGCTCTGTGTCGGGGAGCCGGTAGCAGTGATATCATGTAGTTGTCTAGCTCGTAGTGAGACTTAAGACATCGGCATAATATAACATCAACCTGTAGCCTGTGTGTCTCTCTCCACCCAATGTAATCACGCATACCATGACCATAACGTCTCATGTCCATGTCAAGCGGGATCATAGCTAATGCAACAAGTCATATTGTCTATAAATAAAAGATCTCTGTCAAGTCCTGTATCCTATACAGAATCACCATGAATGTCTCAGGAAGACTCTGTCTCATGAATAGTGTCAGGTGTCCTGGGTTATGATGTACTTGATAAGACAAGTACGAGAATACATAGGGTCTCGATATCCATCTCTATGTGACGTTACACAACTCCGCGTACGGGGTTGGCACCCGACTGGTAATCGGACGCTAAGTAAAGCCACTCGGTCCTGGGTTAAGCATGCACAGCAATATAAATAAAGAAAAAAAATATGCAACAAGAACTGTAAAGTTGGTAAGGTATACTTGCCTACTGATGTATAACTAAGTCAAGGAAATAAGTAGCAAGCTGCAGGATTTGACAAGGTACACTTGCTTGTGGTTCTGGTTCCAACTACTGCTCTGACTTCAGCTGAAATTGCAGGCGGTACTCCGGTTGCTAAAATAAACATCACCATCAGATCCAGAAAATATCAATCAGCTAAAAATGCCTGTCCTTGGGTCCAATTTGGAGACAAGGACAGAAACGACAATTTCGGGTCAAAACGGGGTCCACATGTGGGCCCGCTTTGCACCGAAAAATATGTCAGGGTCAAAGGTCTCCAAATTCACCAAACTTAGTGTCAACAGGTCAGGAACGATGATACGAACCCAACGAAACTTCCAGAATTGGATTTCGATGAGCCGATCACAAAATCGCCCGTCGAGCGGGGCATGTGGGGCCCACGACACGCGATTTCGTCAACGTTCTCAGAATTGAATCAAACTTGGGTCACAGGACCAACGTATCGCTACGAGTCCGATGGCGCAAGTTTTGTTTCAATTCGACGTGTGTACACAAAGTTAGGACGTGATTCAGAAAAGTCGGATACGGGGCGATGTCCGCGGATACGCACTGATTTCGGTGTGCACGCACATCCGAATCAGCTTCTACGAAATTCTACACGTCCGTATCAACGACGCGCACGTATCTGTGAAGACCGCGCGCGACCAAGTCGTCCCGTTTGGCGGGGCGTACCCAGTTCAGGGGTGAATCAGGGCGTTATTTTTCCTATTTTTGGATCGCGGTGTGCGATCACTACAGGATGCGATGCCCCGAGCAGTTTATCCGGGCACCGAGAGGGTCATACAGGCTTCGCAACGCAATTTACGGAATCGAAATCAGAGCTACGAGTAAAAAGTTACAAGTACCTGAACTGGGCTCCTCAGAAATCGGGTTCACCGTGTCCGACACGACACAGGACACTGTGTCCCGTGTCCAAGCCGTGTCCGGCTGTGTCATCCTAGGGTTAGTTTTAGGGTTTGGGTCTGAACGGCGGAGGGACGGCGGCCGAGCTGAGGCGAAGGGGGCCGGAGGCTACCGGGGAGCAGAGGCGGCCGGGGCTCGTCGGCGTCGTCGTAGGCGGCTACGGTCGGCTCAGGCGGCGCTGCGGTTGCTGGCTGCTGCTGCTGCCGTCGTCGAGGTGGCCGGAGGCAGGCGGAGGAGAGGGGAGGAAGAAGGAGGAGAAAAGGGAGGGGGTCTGGGCTGCCGTCGGTGGAGCTAGGAGCTGCGGGCGGTGGAGGCGAGGCGAGGGGCTGGTGACGCGGGGAGAGGCCAGGGCGGAGGGGGTCTGGCCGGAGGGAGCTTTATAAGGGGATGGGAGCGGTGGATCGGCCGGGCGAGGCGGAGAGAGGGGGGACATGGGGTGAGGCGCGGGCGAAGCAGAGCGGAGCCGCCGGAGAACGCGGGCCGCCGGAGAACGTGGGCACGGGGGGGAGACGACCGGGTCGTGGGGACCGGGCTAGCGGGTGCGGGCTAGCGAGTCGGGTTCGGCCGGGCGGATCCGAACCCGACCCGCTAAGGCGGGGGTTGGGCCGGTTTTGGGCCGCGGGCTTGGGCCGGGCTCGGTTAATAAGGAAAATAAAACTAAATAAATAAATAATTAGATAATAAACAAATAAATAAATAAATAATTAAATAATAATAGTTTTTAGGTGTTTAAAAATAGGTCCGGGGCCCAATAAATTTCAGAAAAATTATCCTAAGTCCAGTTTTTTATTTTACACCCCAAAATATTATTTTTATAATATTTTAATATTGTTTATTATCATTTAAAAATCATCTAATAATTAAAACCCTGTTTTTAAATTACAGAAAAATCCCAGAAAATTCCAGAAAATTGTGAAAAATCCAAATTTAAAAATTTTGAAAAATCAGGGGGTTTACAATTATGCTCTAATATTATATATATATTAAATACATATTTATTATTATGTCTTAATTTATATAAGTATAAATGTTATATATAATATATATTATATATAGGGCTTTACATATATCTATATTTAAGTATGAAAATATACTATGGTATTTAATGTACGCTTTATTTTATTAATATTTACGAACCCTGTATGTCCTGAACAGAGTACACCTGCAACTCAGTCAGTGACCCCAGGTCACAGGACCCCTCAGACTTGACTACAAGAACAGGTTCTTGGTACTTCCAGCACAGAGGCGTAGGCAAGTATACCTTGCCAAGTTTTTACTGTTTAATTATTAACTGTTAAATATTATTGTTAGTAAATTTACATATAATAGTATGTATCTGAGACTGCCTCGGGTACCGTCAACAAATACGTTGACAAGTAGTATAACTAACTTAGTCCTTAGCAGACTTACCTGACAACTGCGAGGGTATCCTAATATCCTCCTAGACCCTAACACTTGTACACGCAACAAGGTTGCACTTTATTTTGGGATGCAAGTTACGTACTCTATTAGCTACCAGTGCGTGTGACGTGCATCACGGATTAGCACGGAATCAGGAATATTCAGGAAAGTTATGACTGGCATTTAGTTACGTGGTTTATACGTTGTGGATTCGACTTGTATTACCGCATTGGGCGGGGAGAACGACTAAAAGGCGTATGGGACACCCACCTCTTTATACAAGATACCGCACTCGACGGAGTGATATGGACGTTATATATATATTCCTGTGGCCATGCTTCTCGGAGATGGTGTATTGCATAGTGCCCTTGAACGGGGGCATATGTGGCATATATTAGCCAGTCACTACGGATTGGTGAATTACGTCAGCATATGCCTAGCCACACTTTTCCATACGTACTAGGTTGTCTCAAATTGCATTCACTTAGATGGCTAGCACACCTCTATTTATTTATTCAGTATTTATATACATGGCATATTTTTATGTATCTTGTTATGTCCCACTGAGGACCTGGTTCCCTGCCAGATTTAGATGAGATATTCTACCCCACAGTGTACGGACCCGGACATGAGACTAGAGATGCCACTGAGAAGGAGTTAGAGGAGATACCATCAGAGTCTGCCTGATCCTTGATAATCAATGCACTTGGAGTTGGAGCTACATATCAGATGGACGATGCTCTATTTATTCTTATTTCACTTCTGCTTATCTTTTGTAGTGGGTTTGTTCCCACAAGTTATTATCTGATTTGTATTATGATATTTCAGACTTAGCATCTATATATTCAGCACTTATTTTCTGATATTTCTGTGGATGAGATTAGATTTACCTGTATTAAACTTGTAGTATTTTTAGGACAGCGTAGCACATCACTTTGGGTCCATTAAATTGGGTCCCTTAGTGACGTGTCAGCTGGCCAATGCCACGTGGCCTAGTTTCGTATATTTTTGGGACTGGGGCGTGACAATTAATCTAGATACCTATTTATTTATATCTAGATAATTATCTATGTATCTAGATATCTATCTCTATCTATATATTTATCTAACTATCTATTTATATATATCTATCTAGATATCTAGTATCTATCTATCTAGATATCTACCTATCCATCTAATATCTATCTACCTAGATATCTATCTATCTAACCACCTATCTATCTATTCATCTATAAACCTATCTATCTATCTATCAATCTAGCTATCTATTAATCTATTACTCCCTCTACCTCGCTACCTGCTACACGCTGCTGCTTCGAATGCTGCTGCTGCTGTGCATTAGCTGCTGCTGCTGCTGTGCAGCTGCTGTGCAGTGCACAGCATCTGCTGCACACTGCTGTGGCTGCTGCCTGCCTCCCCCCTCTCACTCTCACACACACACGACCACACACACAATCACATACAGACACACACATCTATATACATATATATATATATATACCAATATATATATATATATATATATATATATATATATATATATATATATATACACACACATACTTATATATATATTTATATATACACACTCACAACCACTTATGCATATAAATACACACACACACATACAAACACATACATACACACGCACATATATATATATATATATATATATATATATATATATATATATATATATATATATACACACTAATTTACATATACACACTCACACACTCAAACATATATATATATATATATATATATATATATATATATATATACACACACTCACTCACACACACTCACTCTCACACACCCTCACACACACACACTCACTCACACACACTAACACACACTCTCACAACCACACAACTACACACACAAATATATATATATACATATATATATATAAACACAACACACACACAACACATAACACAATGCACCACGCCCCACCAACGCATATCTAACGACCCCTACACGCACAAACACAAATATATATATAATATAATCCAAGAACTCTAGCACACACTCCTCGAAGCTAACCCAACGCGCGCACAAGCCCAAATCTAAGAAACCACGCCGAAATGGCCGTTCGGTCATTTCGACGAACACGCAGTGTGCGGTTCGAAAAACCTCCTGAAACGCACAATAAACCAACTCGGAATCGGTAAAAATTTACCCACGGATTCTAAACGATGTCTAGATCCTAGAAAAAATGCTAACTCGTCGATTCTAGGCCAGTGGCAAAAACGCGCACGCACATAGAACCGGCGACGACGAAAACCCCTAAAACGCCTGAAACGCCCATTTCTCTGTGATACGACTTCACGTGTCCGAACGGAGACACGCACTAACCCTCAAGACACCCGACAACGTCTACCTAGGTCCGTCTAACCTAGGGCATCACCCAAAATTGGACCAAATTTGGATTCCACCCAAAATTGACACAAAACCTAGTGTTAAAGTCTCCAAACACAACCAAACTTGTTCCAACTTCCTCTCACGGGTAGGCTTAGGGTCTAGGAAGGTTCTAAACTATTAATTACACTATATAAGAGTAATTACAAGAGAAAAAAATCAGGGTTTACCTCTTGGGAGTTGGAATCCAAATCCAAAGTCTCCAAAAAGCTCCAAATCTACCAAACCAAGCTTCCAAGCTCCCAATCCAAGCTCCAACACCAAATCTAAGCTCTACCCACCTAGGTTGGGGAAGAATGTAGGGTTAGGGTTAACACAAAAGTAAGAAATGGAAGGAGGAAGGAAAGAAAATGGGGAAAACTTACTTGGAAGAAGGAAAGAAGAAGAAAGAAGGAGTGGAGAAGAAAAAGAGAAATGGGGGGCTGGGGCTACTGTTTGGTCGGGTAGGGGGCTGGTCACACATAATATAAAGGGTTTTACAATAATGCAAAAGTCCAAAATACCCAAAATGTCCTCTCCTAACTTGGGTTTGGGTTTCGGGTTCCAAAAGCACTCAAACTAACTCCAAATCTCTCCAACTAACCCACTAAAAATATAATAAATATTCTAAACCAAAAAATAAGTCTCACAAGGGTGTGGGTTGGGTCGGACATGGGTCCACTAGGGTCTGACATGGGTCCAAGCTAGCCAAAACCCTAAAATAATCAATAAAAAAAAAATAATATCACTAATTAAATATAAATATAATTAATTATAAATAATACACAATTAACTAAATTAAAATAATAATAAAAATATCCGGCTCTGAAAATGGGGTGGTGACAATGATACTCATTGATATCTTACTAGCACTAATATCCTCAAACTTGATGCTTGCACCACACTAACTCAGCTATACCCCAACTATAGACTTACATATCTATACTGAAACTAAACATCCAAGTCCCTCCCTAAATCCACAAATCCTTAATGCTCTGATACAACCCACAGAGTTGCAATACCTTGCACTTAAATCCCCACTACACTCTTACCTGACTGCCATAGCTCGAGCACTACTGCTAAGCTAATGCAACATGCTACTGCACTAAATATTAGACCTGACACCAACCTATCCAGTCCCCAACTACAAGTCTGATGCTATTGCTCTTACAACAGGGAGCTAACTACCCAGGTCTGAAACCTGATACCCAAACCAGTGCACAAGGTGCACTGCAACCAACATACTCTTATACATCACTTGCAACAGTTTGTAGTTCTTAATAGCACTGCACTAGAACACTAAACTCATATGTGCAACACATCGCCACCCATACATATCCTTATCTCTTCTCTCTTAACCTGTTGTGTACACATTACTGCAAGAGTACAACCAAGCTTTCCTCACTCAACCGCACTGTCGTGCCCTTACTGCAATCCAGTGCATGTCTCCCCCTCTATACCTGAGCTCGAGCTTCCTCATTAGGCCTTACAGATCAACTGATATGCCTTTAGGTGCAAACCACCACCAACCAACTGTAGACCCGACCAACTGCAGTACTTCCCGACTAATGCACAAGGTGCACTGCCTCCATCCTGCACACTACAACAGGTGATTGAGTTGTTGTTGCAACAGAGGAATATTTGCTGCAGTTCTCTCACTGCCCTGTGCAGTTCAAACAGACCATATCCTTATTTAGACACATGTGTACAACCTCAAGGCACCATGGTTCACTCCTACTACCTACAACAGTTTTCTTATTTACTGCTAGTGCTACTCTTTCCTCAAAACAGTCACAGGAACCCCCAAATGTCCAAATTCATCCAATGACTGATACTAAGTATCAGTTGGCCACTTCCCTCTCCATATTGCATTCACTGATCATACACATATGCCACATATAAATATGTATATATAAATGTACACACTGAACATACATATTCATAATACCAATGTGTCATTCTATCAAACACCTATGGTGCCACAATTTGGCACTCACACCTACTTATGATACATCTATGATACTCCACCCATAGAGATACCAAAACCCGAATACACCACAATAAACACTAATACACATCAAATATACTATTATATAATTAATGCAACTTGCTACACTAATAATTGAAGAGAAATTATACAAATAACCCAAAAATGAGTTTCGTATCACACCATATCATAAAATACCATGATACGCTCTACTCGTGTCCAATTGTGGACATGTACTTAGTCCTACAACCCCGATATAAGTCTAATTAGATCTAATTGGTCTCATGACACACAATTGATCTGTCAATCTCAGAATTCTCCATAATTGGACACAAAAATCTATGTAGATTCCATAATACAAGTCATATGAACCTAGTTTTTGATTCTATGGGTAGCCTAAGCCAATGGATGATTCATAATGGTTAAATGCATGAATTAGAATCTAAATTAAGGGATGGATTCAGAATTTACCTATTAGAAGATAGATTTCCAATGGAATGCTCATTGGACACAATTATGACACGATCTCCTTGCCAATTCTCCCTCCTTCAAGTGCTTATTGAAATCCAAGCCCTAATGCTTCTTAATTGATGAATTTAGAAGGAAATTGAGAATGATTTTGAGAAAAATTGATGGAGGGATAAATGAATTGGGGATATAGAAAATTAGGGATCTAAAAATGAATGTAGAGAATGAGAAGAGAGAGAAACTCCTCCACATAAAGTGGCCGGCCCTCTTTCCTTCTCTCCAAGTGACAACAGATGTCCAAGTTGCCCCTACATGCTAAACTTATGAAAAATAATTAAGAAGGGCTATTTTGGAAAGCTTTTAAAATAATGTAAGTTAGGCTAATACTTCTAATTAACTAAATGAATGAACCTAATGGGCCTATTCCATTATTGGGCTTAATGTCGTCATGACAAGTCTAATTTGGGTTCACAAGTGTCAAGTCTAAACAATAGTCCAATCTACCAACCAATAATTATATTAGTCACCAATACATATATAACATGCACTATATTAAGTAAATTATAATAACTATATTTAGAATAATACAAAATAACAAAATTATCCCTATTTTAGAAATGTGGTAGTTATAACCTGTTACAGTACGGTCGCTGATAGGGTCCCCTGTTATCATTTGTGTTCAGACACTTGGAAGCATCAGAACCGCTTGCTGCCATGGGTCATTTGTAGTTGTTCCCACGGTTGTGTTTTGTCGCCCTTCGAGGATGAAATTTCTCCATCTCGAGAGCCGCTTCATAGGCTTCCCAGTAAGTCACACACTTCCGGTTGAGAGTATCACACTGTAAGCCCTCATTCAGACCCTCAATGAATTATAGTTATTTTGCCTCATCGTTCGGTATCATGTAGCCGCCGAACTTGGATTGCTTTAAGAACTCTGCTTCGTAGTCGCTGAC
Organism: Iris macrosiphon; assembly: GCA_036927795.1. Classification (NCBI taxonomy): domain Eukaryota; kingdom Viridiplantae; phylum Streptophyta; class Magnoliopsida; order Asparagales; family Iridaceae; genus Iris; species Iris macrosiphon. The sequence goes on along the minus strand of JAYESA010000020.1, from coordinate 35,611,840 downwards.
GGACATATTGTCCTGCTCGAACGCTATAAACTCTTTTTCCTTCCTGTGATGGACAGCCGGTGGGATGAACTGTACGATGAATGTTTGCTTAAATGTCTCTAAAGAGACTTTGGCTTCTTGGTTGGCACCGTACTGTAATGACTCGTTCCGTTCATGTGGAGAGCCGATTCAAACGGCGCTAGTGCAACGAACCGACCCGCCTTGCTCAGCGAGAAGACTCGCTTGAGGCAAATGATTTCAGACTTATCCCTTCAGGAGTTCAGTCTTAGACTTTCAAAGGCACGCTCGGAGTATCGCTCGACCAAGGTGAATCATCGCTAAGGTGGGTGGCTACGATGAACCTGTCTTTGCTTAGCATGTACACTTAAAAATATGAACGATACATGATAGTCACTAGGTGAATCACCCCTTGCATGCTAATTAAGAATATAATGCACCTAGCTAAGAGATTAATCCTCTCTTGTATTGCTTGTGTTAGAAGATGGAAATAAAACTTGGCTTATAATTGGACCCTCGCATGCTACCTTAGCTTCGTGCTAGTAGACTCCGCTAATGCTTCGAGTAGATTATTATATACTCTTCGTAGTACATTGCTTCACATGTTTACACTTCTTATCTCATAGATTGTGTCACCTGATATGCCCCTGTATGATTTTACTTCTCGTACTACCCCTTAGACCCGTGCTAGCATAAATGCTTATGTTCTAAAGTAGACTATATCGCAAGTTTTCTTATTCTTATATTTCAACATTATTTCAATGCTTACCTGCTTTACATATTCGCTATGCTTGTTATAATTTTATGCCACAATCAGGTAACACGATCTGTGTCTTGTATTCATCTAATTCACCGAAAGACTATCTAATAGTCGTTCCGTGCAAGTATGAACCTGAAAGTATTCGGGACCGTTAGGTCGCCAAGATATTTTCCGAACTAAGGGATTATATCATGTCAAGAAGAAGCAAGAATCACAGCTCGTGGAGCAATACTCGTGCAGAACAAGAATCAAGAATTAACATGTGGTGCCGTAAATCCCGTGAATCTGAGACCCTAGACTTGTATGTCGCGGACAACTTATGCACAAGGTATATTCAATCTATTCCTGCAGATAGTTTTTGGGGCACTAGGGCCGATCCAATCGGGACGGAACATCGTGTTAGTCTACCTGTTCGGGCATGATGGCATGTAGCACCTCGTGTACCTTTTATTGCACGTCATTCTCGCTCAAAGACTAAGTATTCTCGTGTTCGGGCAGGATGCCATGTGATGCCTTGTATTCTTTGAGTCGCATACCATTATCGCTCAAGACTGCAACTCATCCTTTATGGTTGTGCCAGCGACTCCTGTTCATATAGATAAGTCATTCTTGCTTAGCGGCAATCTGCGTGCGAGTCATTGCATCACATCTAGCAAATTGGAACACCTGAACAAAATGAGTTTAAGACATCCGTGTATATATGAACACCTGAGCAATCTGTTGTAACCCATCTGAGTATAACACGTCTGAGTAATCCGTGTAATTTCGTGCACTCGAATCAGAAACTTGCTCGTGACACTCGTGTTTTCTTATATAATTTTTCTCAGATTATATATATATATATATATATATATATATATATATATATATATATATATATTCGTGCTTGGTTTAACTTAATTTATCTTGGACAGGGAATGACGAATGGTAAGTTGGTAAATATCGCCGTGTTACTCATATATCGCACAATGCACTGCCACACGAGTTAGGCTTTATATCTATGCCATGAAACTGATCCTAAGATAAGACTAGAAAGACAACTTAATAGATGGTACACGGAATCTATATAACGTGTTTGGATTTATCGAGCGGGCGAGAAGCCTCCCCACCAGTGCATTCATGTACTGATAACCCACCATATTGCTTGCAGGATGCGAAAAAACCTCGTTCGGTGCGGATATCCCTTCTTGCGAGCTAAGGCATGAAGTTTGCTTCGGAGCCTTGGAGCATTCTGTCAAGCACATATACAAAACATAATATTAAAACATCGCCTATGTATCATTCTACAATTGTAGCCACTTCTCACGCTTTTCTTGTTTCGAGAGAGAGGGCTTGAGTGACTTGTAATCTCGGCTTAGCGCCGCTTGTAATATTTTTGTATTTTCAATAAAGTGCTTATTTTACTTCCATACTTGTGTTATTTAATGCTTCTGCTATGACGACTCTGTGAACTTGTTACCAATCGCCTGTTCGTTTCTTATTTCTGCTGTATTTAGACTACTTTGTGACTCCGTGGCATTTCTCCGCCTGTTCGGAATTATGGCCTTCTACGGGCGCAGCTTGTGCTCGTGCAACATCACGTCCAGATGGAAATGATCATCCTGCGTGAGCGCTGGCGAGGTAATTCACGTCTAGCGGGGACGGTCGATTCCACGGGAGATCGGGGCGTGATGTAATACCCCGTTTCGCTTAAGCGGACTGCCGATTCAAACGACAAAAGTGCAAATTTCCCGACCTACTTTGCTCAGCGAGGCAACTCGTTGAGGCAACTCATTGAGGCAAGGAATTATCCAGACTTGGCCCTTCATGAGATCCGGCTTAGACTTTTAGAGGCTCGCTCGGAGTATCGCTCAACCGAGGCGAATCATCGCTAAGGTGGGTGGCTACGTTGAACTTGTCTTTGCTTAGCCAGCACACATAAAATACGGAATGATACATGCTAGTCGCTAGGTGAATCACCCCCTGCATGTTAATAAGAATACAACGCACTTAGCTAAGGGAATAATCCCAACTTGTATTGCTTGTGCTAGAACATGGAAATGAAACATTGCTTATATATTCAGACCCTCGCATGCTACCTTTGCCTTGGGCAACCAGACTCTGCTATGCCTCGAGTAGAACGGTATTAATATTACACTCTTCGTTGTGCACTTCCATACTCTGCACTGCACGACCCTAGATAATGTCGCTCGAGAAAGTCCCTAACAGTTTCACTCCTCGGCTTACCTTCGGGCCCGAGCTAACGTGAGTGCTTATGTTATACAAGTGCATGCTTGCCTGTTTATATATATATTGCCTTGTCTCAATGCTTGCTGCATAATTATGCCAAGACCGTGAATTTCTGTGCATGCCATGCATTCATTTAGGTTCTCCTCGGAAGACTACCTGATAGTTGTTTCGTGCATGAATAAACCTAAATGTATCCGGGACGGTTGGGTCGCTAAGGCATTTTCCGAACCAGGAAATTTGCACCAAGTCATTGATCCAAGAATCCCAGCTCGTGGAGCAATATTGTCATGTACTGAATAAATGGCTCGTGGAGTCGATACTCAACACTAAGAGTAATCCTGCCTCAACAAGTTCCATATATATATATCCTGACTCGAATTTGTTCCATATAACTTGTTCCATATATATATATATATTCTGCTTCAAACTTGTTCCTGTGTCTGACCACAGACCCTGAAGATTAGAGACTTGCATGGTCACAGGACAACTTGAAACAAGGTTTAGTTCCGTGGACGGCTGCTGGGGCACTGGCATCGATCCGATCCGGACGGAACTCCTGATAGTCTCTTGCATCGAACGGAATGGCCTGCGATGCCCTAATCCGATCCACGACGGAACTCCAGTACAACGTCAGATGGAGAACGAGTTCGTGCAACTGAGGCAAGGCAGGATGACAGTTAAAGAGTATTCCGCCGAATTCAACCGACTCTCCAAATTCGCTAGGGCCTATTTACCTGATGCAGCGAGTCGAGCTAGAAGGTTTGAAGGTGGTCTCCGTCCTGCCATCAATGCGCACGTAGTCGTTAATCTGTATGGGACAATACGTGAAGTCATGAATCACGCTCTATCTCTAGAACCGCAGTATCCTCACGTTTCCACCGGTGCTGTGCATACCTACAATCACAAACGCCAAGGGAACGAGAGAGAGAGGAAACAACGCAGCAAAGTGTCCTAACCACGGCAGTCCCCAGAGAGGAAACCCAGGGCAACCATGTTCTTAGTGTAAGAAACCAGGGCACACAGTTGATAAGTGCCGCAAGAAACTCGGGCAATATCTCATTTGTGGTGGCTCAAACCATAGGATTCGAGACTATCCCAATTATTCTGCTAAACATCACGTTACCTAACGGTAAGCACTATTCCTAAGTTTTGGGATGAAACTTCCAATTGGTTGGGTAGGATGTAGCGCCCCGTTCCCCCGGTGCGGGGAGCGCGGCTAAGAAACACAAACGGTATCGTTCGATCAGGATAGATTGAAACAAGAACTCGTCCTCGTTATGGATTTGTTTCTTCGGAATCGATTCCCATATTCAGTGGACCGTGCCCCCGGGATCGACTTAGCGACAGAGTCAGGAGGGACCTCTCCGCTGCTATCTTTTATAGCCTCGGTTTTCGATGTCGCTTGTTGCTTTCGTGCTTTGAGTTGGTTTTGGGATTTGCTTGTTTTCCTTGAACGGTTTTGATGGATTTTATTATTTTCGTTCATTAAACTGCACTTCAATTCCGAGATTGGAAAAAGAGGAAGAAGTATTGATCAAGCTGTTCGTTATACAGGTGAACGAGCAGTAGGCGGCTTACGAGCGGAGTCGTGAAGCGCCTCTTTCCTTCTTCCTTCCAATAATCTAAGTGAGTGGCTACCATCCCTATTAGCTAGCCCTGCTTCCAGTCTTCACAATCTAATAACTCTTGTATTCTGTTGCCCCGATCAAATGATACCAGGTAATAACTAAAAGAAACCAAGATAAAAGAGAATAGACTTGGTACATTATGCTTGTCAATAAACTTCATGAATGGATACTAAAGTGCATGCTTGTGCATTTGGGAATGTTCTATACATGCTTCAATTTTAGTTAGAATATATTTTCTTCCATAAATTGTGCTAAGTATGGAATACACTTTCTATGAAATAAACTGCCAGGAAGACTATGCAAAATAAATCATGCAATGTTACTTGTCTCATGTTCATATTCCCTCACTGCATCAACGTTAACGTATCATTAACGATTGATCACGGACAACTTATGCACAAGGCCAACGGTTCCTGCGGACGGTTGCTGGGGCACTGGCACCGATCCGATCCGGACGGAACTCACGATAGTCTCACGCATCGGGACAGGGTGGACTGTAGCACTCACGAATCTTGGCTGCATGTCATCCTCATTCAAGACTAAACGGTCCATTATAGCTTCTAGCCAGTGATCACAACGTGTATATTTAAACCTGTTGCAAACTAACTTGTGTCTTCGTGGCAGGGAAGGCATGGTAAGTATTGTGCAGGTAGTTCAGACGGGCAGGTAAAATCTACCGAACGGTGGCACATTTATTTTAGTAAATTCAATATGCTGCTTATTTGTAAATAAACTAAGGCAAGATAGAAACCCACAAAAATATGCATGCTTTATTAAAATAACGTGTTGATTGGTGTAGTTCGGTTAGCTCGCCTTCACCAGTATGTTTCGACATGCTGACCCTCGTTGAAACAGGTTCTCCGCACTAAGGCGAACCGAGCGAGGAGCCGAAGTCGTCTTCCCGATCCAGTCCAGCTGTTGGCGCATCCTGAACGCGCCGCCTTTGAAGCATTTTGAACCAGGAGCTTGCACTCTTCATACATAATGCAGCTCCATGGCAAAGCTGTCCTCCAGCCCGGAGGTCTTTATCATTTTAAAGTTATAAAGGGATGTAATGTACATGACTGCTATCTCATTTTGAGTCAACACTTTTGTAAGCCCGTGCGGCATATTAGCTGACTCGTTCAAGAGTTTGTAATAGATGTTCATTATCAATAAAGAGAACTTTTTCATGTTTCAACTTGTGTTCAATTTATCTGCGTACTCTGAATATGTGCTCGTTATGCAAAATACTTTAGCCTTGTGCGGGCGTAATCCCAGGCCCGCACGACATCACGATTCGGGGGACGCCCCAACGATTCTACGGAATCGGGTCGTGACAATACACCTGATATTTCCTGTAACTCGTGCACCCGTAGCGTAATCTCGCTCATAACGCAGTGTTTGCCTATGCTACGCCCCTGAATGTTTATATATGCTCGTGCTTGGAATTTAACATGGTTTGCCTTGGACAGGGAAGGACAATTGGTAAGTTGGTAAGTCTTGCCGTGTTTCCTCTTATATCGCACGACGCACTACCACATGAGCTAGGCTTTTAATAATATGTCATGAAACTGATCCTAAGGCTCAACTAGAAAGACAACTAAATAGTTGATGCACGGAACCTATATTACGTGTTTGGATTTATCGAGCGGGCGAGTAGCCTCCCCACCAGTGCATTCATGTACTGATAACCCACCAGATTGTGTGCAGGGTACGGGAGAACCTCGCTCGGTACGGATGCCTCCTTCGTGCGTACTAAAGGCATGGAGTTCGACTCTGAAGCCTTAGGGTGCTGCATTCAGAACTGAAGCACATATACAAGATATAATGTTGGAACATCGCCTGAACATCGCCTGAATATTTCCTATACATCATCCATAAATGTAGCCACTTGGCACACTTTTATGTTTCAGAGAGAGAGCTTGAGCGACTTGTAATCTCGGCTATGCGCCGCCTGTAATACTTGTTTCAATATGAATAAAAAGAGCTTGTTTTACTTTAACTTGTGTTATTCAATGCTTCCACTATTATCGAATCAGTGCACTTGTTACTACTCGCTTATGTGTTTAAATATTTCGCTGCACTCGGACAATCTTTGCGATCCTGTGGCTTAGATCTCTTAACGCCAGCCAATGAACCACGGCCTTGCACGGATGCGGCTAGCGCTCATGCGGCATCACGCCCGGATGGGTCAAAGCGATTGTCTTGCGGGAGCGCTGGCGCGGCCATATCCGCCTAGCGGGGATGGCCGTTTAGCCTGCGAGAGATCGGGGCATGACAGATTGGTATCAGAGCCTGGCTTATACATCTTTGGACTTTATTTCGAATATCTCTGTTTCGAAAGCTCGTTCGTGGGTTATGTGCACACACTCTCTCAATGCCTCAATGGGATGTTCCAAACAATAAGTCTAAATACTTTCGAAAAGTTGCATGTAAAATTGTATGATTGCTTGTATAAAATTGTGTTGCAAGGGCCTTTGTGCCAACCTGTACTAGTCCTTATAGGATTAGATTCGTGCTAGAATTGGGCGTTATGTGCAAAATCGAAATGCCTATACATGTTTACCCAACTGGTTAGTGCGAAAATGAATATTGTCCGAACGGTTAGCTATGCACTCAGCCTTTCGGCTAAGTTGTGTAGAGTATCGTACAATAAGACCCTTTGGTGCAAGCCAGTTATAAAACAAGATTTGGGTGTCGTTCAGAAATAATACAAGTCGGACTTAGAACTGTAATTGATGGAAACTTTATCGGATTTATCGCTTAGGCGAATGTTAAGAATCATGCTGGATTATGGAAAATAGCTCGAACGATAATTCATGTTGGGAGACACAATCAAATATAGTTGCTTGGATGACTATCAATCCAGAATATATATAATGAGATTAGATTTTATCAGGCGAAACCTGAGTATCGTGCTAGAAATTAAGGAACGAATTGGTGAATAAGCTAACAATAATGCGAGCACCGATTAAGAATTTGATGGAATGACTCAATTCCGAGTGGTGGATGGATCATTTAGAAACGTCCAAACGGATCCATAACCCGTGCGATAGTCAGACTGAATAATATTGAGAATAACTTGAATAAATGATATGGCTTATATCGAATAGAAATTCTTGGAAATGGAAACCAATATCTTGGTTAAGGAAAAACTTGTTGGAAATTAGAGAATCGTGCGGGCGGTTTCGGATTTGAAACAAACGAATTGAACGTGAATAAAATATCGCTCGAATAAGTAAACCCGAGAATGGATATTTGGCTTCGGAATATAAAACTTGACTTGGTATCGATAATTGGAAGATAGCATGGATCGATACAAAGCAAAGAAGATATTGTGTTTCTAGGAATGATATAAGCAATAACAGATTTTACTTGGAGTTTAGAAGAACGAACTCGATATATTGAACGTGTTAGAAATGGATGGACTTGGGATTGAATATTTGAACTTGGTTATTGGGGAATGCCAAAAAGTAGACTATGGAACTACCAAAATGGAAAAATAAAAGTTGGATAATTTTACTAAGACGAACTACAATCACTGCATGAACGGGCTTGATTCGATGGATACAAAAACTTTTGAAATGCAGTGAATCAAAAGTATTTTAGGATGAGTTAGCCTAGAACCAGGAGTAAATTACGCTTGATGGTTTCGGGGACGAACGCGTTGATATTGTTGGACAACTTGAGGATATAATCTAAGGTTTAGAATTGAATCTTGGCTTGGTGGTCCAGACTTGAAATGGATATGGATTCTATCAAAATATGTTTGGAGAGATAGATTACGCAAATCACTAGGCTTGTCCTGCGACTTGGATTTATTATAAATTACCTGAACGGACTCGTCCCCCGTGCAATGAACGTGTTATTGAGAGTAGGTGAATCTATGCTCGATGTTTAGAAATATGAGTGAAACAAGCTTGGGTAGAATATCCCATGCAAATGAACAAATGGTTTGACCCTAGGAATTGGGGCGAGCATCGTGCAACGAATTTGTACGATGAATCGCGATATGCTTGAACCTGTACCTATGACCTTGTGAGCTGACCTAGCAATTAGGCAGACGACCCTGTGCCGAGTGAATGAACCTGTGCCATCGACTTTACCATATTGCTTGAATAAGATTCACAACTGGGGCAGCAGACTTAGGGATAGACCTGGGTATAATAATATGTGCTAAGTTTGACCCGAACTGACGAACGCTAGTCGGTAAACAGAACAGATCATGCTTAACGCTAGTGCAAATTCTTGGTTGGAATGGAAATGATATGGAATTGGATTGAACCCTTAAGATTTTTGCAAAAGTAACTTGTCTGATTTCACTATCTCTAAGTTTGGTTGAATGCATATGTTTGAGGGACGCCTTGAATGTGTGCACGATCCAAGACTTAAGAAATGTGAAACTCGAGTGCTAAGACTTCGCTATCGCTAAATTGGTTGACATGCATGTATTTGAAGGATGCTTCAAATCCGTGCACGATCCAGACTCGCGATATGCTGAACTCAAATGTTAGTGCAAGTGAATATCCTCCTGAACAAGCATAATGACTTGAATAAGTTTGCCTCAGCCTTAGATCGCTATCCAAGATCGATTGAAATGTGCCTCGTGTTAAGAAACTTGTCCCTCGCTAAGGCACAATGAGATCGACTTAGAGAACACGCGACACAGCATAAGAAACGAGTAGGTAATTGTGTTCCAATGGATCTAGGGGACGGCCGTTTAGCCTGCGGAAGATCGGGGCATGACACGTGACACGCACAGTGCTTGTCTCTTTGACTCCCACCAGTCTTCTGCTTTGAGACGCAGCTACACAGCTGCACAATCTACTCTTTTGGTACCTTGCACATCCAACATACGAAAGATGCCCTCTAAAGTATTTTGGAAGCCCATTACTTCCTCTGGTTTTGCCTTGCCATTGAACTCAGGCGGATTACAACTTTTGAATTCAGAAAACTTGAATGTTGGTCGCCTTCTTGGAGGCTGTTCAATTTCCTCTACTTCTACTACCACCGTCTCTTTAGCGGCAGCCACTGCGTTCTCGTTGTTATTCTCAGTTAATGTAGCAAATAGTCGAGACAAATTATCAACTTGCTGCTGTTACACGTCAAATCGTGCTTGAAACTAGTTTGTTAGCTGCATTGAAGCTCACAATATTGTGCCTCAATTATCTTATGATGTGCATTGCTCTGCTTCCTTTGCACTAATATTTTTATTATATTCTCTATTGGTTCAGACGATGGTGTTACCTTGGAGCTATCACCCTTAGACATCTGCAAAAGAAATAACTTCCATTAGCACTTATAAAATATTTATGGGCTTATTGTATGGAACATTATTTAATGCAGCATTATCGAAAAGCAAATAATATGAGAAAATCGTTATTATTTGAAAACTTCCACTTGAAATCCAAAATTTTGAAATCCGAGGAAATTTAAACCGTGCTTTGATACCAACTTGTCACGTCCCGGTTCCGCAGAACCGATTCGTCCTCGCATTCGGTTCTGCAGAACCGTTTATCCTCGTTGGACGTAATATTGTACAATTCTGGAGTCGTACTTGTACAAGGCAAGAACGTGCACATGTGTCAAATATCTTTTGTAAATAGTTCCACAACACAACTGCAGATTATAAAGCACACATTTGTATAAGAAAAAAATAATTCTTTTATTTATTCATTGTAACAAAGTATAATTTTCTCACCACCGAAATGAAAATGACTGAACGGCTTGCATAGATTTTGCATAAAAGAAAAGACTGATAGGCTGACATGAAATAATATTCTTATCCCATACATTATGTATGCCCCTTTATTACATTCTTGGTATCTTGAAAGCAGCAACTATAATTCTTTGAAATATAAAGAAGCTTGAAAAGACTGCAACGAAAGCTCTCTCTCTCTCTCTCTTGAGTGCCCTCGGTATCTCGATCACCTGGTTTGCCTACAACGACGTGTGTCAGTATTTAACTTGTACTGGTGAGCAGAACTGGCCTACTCACCTAAACCAACACTTCTTAATTAAGGCAACAGTTTAATAGGCAACATTATATATGCAACATTTGAATATGCAACAGTTCATAGGCAACAGTTCATGCAGTGAAATATATATAAGCTTTGCACATATGGAATCCTTACCCCGCCCAATGGTCGTTCCTGTATAATCTACAGGATTATTCTTACCGCCTTTGCATAAGACATCATTAGTATGCAACTCATTCCCACTGGGTCATTTGTGGTTTAGCACCACGATGGACATGCCGTACATGACTTCGATGGGCGTGCGATGTACCATTCAAAGCAGATAGCAAGCCTCAATGAATGTCTCACTTATATCTGGCGCTACCAAAGTGCTACTTTTTCTCCGGGCCAAACGGTCCCCAGTGCCCCAGGTTTCGTTCAAAAAAATTTACTACCTTGTTCACAAGTTGTCCATGACCATACAATGCATCTACAACTATATGATAAGCATAAATAGCAGTGAAAGGTATTAAAATATTTAGAGCAGCAATGCACATTTAACCATTCTTATTTCAGCATACTTATTCATTATTTTAAATGGTAGTCCGTAGACTCCGATTTATCGCTAAATCATGGCACCAAACCATGACATAGTGATAATATTCTTTCACGTGTTACATAATTGAACCTCCCTCTTATCAATGCATTTCATTGATTTATAATAGTGGTATGAACCTTGTGGCATTAGTGACTTTATCGATCATTGGACTTAGCAATGTTACAAGAGAACATTCTTGATTATTGGTATGAAGGAGTAGAGAAGAAAGGACAGAACTGCTCACCAAAATAGAGAATACCGAGAGAAAAAGATGCTTGTTCGCTCAGGTTTCGTTCACGCGTCTATCTGCATTGACACCAATATTTGGTTAGACTACCATCTTCATTTCTCTCAGAGTTCTCTAGAATGAATACATGCAATCGATGAAAATGGGTTTAACAATCAATCATCGAAAATTAATTATGAAAACGTATTCATCAAAACCAAACAGCAAAAATCCAAGAAAGCCAGCCAAAATCTAACGAAAGCTATTGGACTCATTCCAACAGAAGCCGATCCATCAATTTTAAAGGTTCATTATATTGTCCGTGATCGATTCCTCCGTAAAGTTTTCCCATACTAAATTTTGACTGAGTCAATCGAGCCACAAGCCTTATATAGTGCACCTCTAGGAGCGGGACACTACACTTTATGGGCAAGAGAAAGAGCAAGAGTGTTGTATCGCCTTTGTGGCATTCTCTTTTATGGCATTTTTTTGTATCAAAACATGGAGCAAGCGAATGTTAAATTATGATTGGCAGGATCACCACGGAATATTTGGTTCGGAATAGACGTTCGTCGACGCAGAGTAAGTCTGACGCAAGAGCGACTCAATTTTTATGTGGTAGATGCGTGCTACGAAGTGGTGCACACGTTATAAATATTCGGAACAAGATAAGCGATAGGTTTGCTCGCAACGGATGGGCTAGTACGGAATTATGTCAGAAACTGGTGCAATAGAGTTTGACTCAGTTATTCTTCGATGCGTTGGAATTGAGCGATCAAGAACGGACTTGTGTAAATGGAAATATCGTTGAACGAGAACGGATCAAGCAATAGAACGAGTGTTTGGAATTTGAAGGATTGATGCGGACCAAGTATTGAAAACAAGATAAGATCGATCAGACGGAAAGCTGAATATCATAGTTCGCTTGCGCAATTTAAAAGTTCGGCAGAGCATTCATTGATGCAAAGAGAGAGAGAGAGAGAGAGAGAGAGAGAGAGAGTTGAGCATAAGGAACAAACGGTTGGGGCATGATTGCGCAAGCGATAGATGTATCGAAGAGTACGAGCACAGACTACGGATTTTGGCAACATAAAGGACTAGTTGGTCGAGTAGATGGAAAATAATTTTGTTTTGGAGGAGTAATGCGATGGAGTCGCACGAACTTGGAGGAGTTTGGGTATTGGCGCTCGAGAAGTTTTGACTCAAAGTTTAGCGACAGCAAAATTGGTGAAACAGTGCAACGATGGTGGACGGATTCTCCGGAAGACGTGAACGGGCATGAGGCAAGTCTAGTTGATGTTAAGTTAGATTAAAAGTCAGCACTTTTAGTACTGAGACGGATCAAGGCAACGAGTGAAGGTGATATAATTTGAGATTGTAGTAACTGTTCATCGTGATGACTTACAATTATCGAGCGTAGGTTCGGGACAATTGATCCTAAAAACTTGACCGCCAAATCAAAATGAATATTGTAGACCATAGAACGACCCTTGCGGCGATGCATTTGGGAATGCGTTGAGGGTGGATATTATAATGCCCCGCTCCGCGTCGGCATTATGTATTAGGTGAGTGGGCAGAACTTCGTTCTCTGATTCTTGTACGCCTTAATAATAACCTGAGTTTTTGCTTGCAATGTTTTCATAAGAGAATGATAGAACCTGCCTTGCATGTTAATGAACGAACTCACCTAGCTTGTCTTTGAAACGATAAGTCTGCTAACGAGAATCCTAAAACGCTTGTCTAGAGTGCATGAACATGTTCACTATCATCTATGCTTCGAGAGAACCATATTGTGCCTGAATGTGTTCAAGTGATAAGTCGGATTGCCCCGCAACAAAGATTGTATACCGATGGTTTGTCTCATCTGCATACTAGAGTTTATTTGATAGTGTTCCATACATTCGCATGCGGTCGGACAATGGCTTTTGGTGGAGAGCTGAACTGCATGTGTCACGGCTGCTACCATGATAGTAAAAAGCAACCATGAGTCATAGCTGCCATTAGCATCAGATGAATGAGTCATTGGTATGCTGTACAACCAGCTGCCGATCCTGAGATACTCGGGGACCGCCCTGTATATAGCTAAGTCATTGTGTTGGCTTGGATAGATGAACTGCCCCTAAGATTGTGCATGTGTGTCTAGTTGTGCATTTGACCCTCGAGTCGTACGAGACACGCTGCGGACACCCTGAAACACGAACGAATGCCTTTGCATAAAGGAACCCAAGTTTCCTCGATTGTCTCGAATACTCAGTTGGCTAAATGTATTGCATTACAACAAGTCCCTTTTCGCTGCTTACTCGATTGATGCGATGATAGCCAACTATCAACTTAAATGATTGGTCTTGTGCGGGCGCAACCCCAGGCCCGCACGGCATCACGTCCCCCGATATGCTCGTGCGGGCCACAGCCATCCCCTTCCTCGCACCCGAGGGACGGGCGCGATGATTCGCGTCCGCCGAGCCGAGTTATGGTAATTCATGCCCGGCTAGGTAATCCGGCCATACGGGGGCAGGGCAAGGCAGAGCGACGGCCCGGGCGGGTCCGGGGCGTGACAGATATGAGCGATGTATGTTGGAGATAGCCTAAGTGATAGATTTGAGAGATCCTTGGGATAGCCTTCAGCTGAAGATGCAGCCAGATAATCGAAGGAATGGTAAAAATTGCCTAAGTCAACTGATGAGATTCAGAGTCACAGATTTTTTAAAGGTGGCATCGCCTCTGACTCGTCGTGCCGGGAAGGGAATATCATTCATATGAATTGACGACTGTGTAACTAGCTTTGAGAAGTTAAAGTCGCAGCTCGTTCAGATCAAATCTTTGCAATACTGGAAGGAAGATATGTGTCTCAGATCTACAAGATAAAATTGGACTTGGTTTATGGTACGTGCTTATGTAGAGGGAAATGCGATATTCTGTGCTTCGAGGCAGTGGAAGCAGCATAAAGAACTATTCCAAGCGTGACCTAGAAATCGTGGCGAGTGTGTTCGCGTCAAAATCGTGGCGACACTATCCCTATGGTTTGGCGACGAAATTTTTGTGGATCACATGAAACTCACTATAGATGTTCACCCAGAGAGGTATTGAGATTGAGGAAGAGGTGTTAGGCCGAACTGATCTAAGAGCAAAGTGCGATGTTTGGGTAAGTCGCCTAGTTGGGGTGGTAATAATTGTGATGATCGTTCAGAGCATAAGATGATATTTGGAGATGGTGCATGCGGAATATGGTGCAATTGGACTCATGCTAGAGTTTTATTGGTTGAGCTTAGATGGTGCTAGTGTGGATTCAAAAATAGTTGGATGGATTGAGTCAAAACACTAACTGATTTGAATCAGGTGGAAAGATCGTCAGTGGAAGATCATCGTGTTTGAGAATAGTTCTTGTATTAATGTGTTGTGGATGAACGTTAGGGTCAGCTCAGTTAAGAGTGAAGCGAATGAATGTCTCGGACACGATGATCCGATCCTAACGCTAAGCTATCGCTAAGCTCGGCTCGGCTAAGCTCGCTATCGCTAAATCGGCTGAAATGCATGTATTTCAGGGACGCCTTAAATATGTGTATGATCTAAACTAAGCGATATGTGTAATTCGAATTGAGCTGCAAGAAGGATGTAAAAATATAAAAATTGTGTGGGCATTCAGCGCGAAGCAAGATGATGATTCTGGATCAATGGGATATGAGTTGCATGGAGCAGAGTTATGAAATGGTCAAGCGACATATGAGAAATGAATGAGTACTAGTTTAGTTCGAGGACGAACCTTATTCTAAGTGGTATATTATGTAATACCCCACAACCGCATGGTGCATTACGCTGAGTCAGATTTAAATGAGGCAATGGTTAGTTATATTTTGATTTATGGAATTTGGGAGCAAGTATTGATTTGAGTTGGTTTCATGCGCAGATCGTGTGCGGAGTTCGATTGAATCAGTGTGTTCGTTCAGAGCAGTGCTGGGATAGCTGGATTGGAGCGATAATACCGTCTTCCTTAGTCCGCTTGGTTGGATGATTTGGAGAGCACAGCCAGGTCGCACGGTCATACCAATTGAGTGGATCGTACTTTATATTAGATCACAGATTCAAGGGATCGGCTGTATCGATAAGACATAGTTCTAGCAAATTCAGACTTGGTGAGTGGCCTCTATCCCTTCTCCTCTTCTCTTTCGTGCCTAATAATATAGAACACATGTAATGGTTTGAACACTTGGACTGGAACATTGAAAATATCGCACTGTGGCGTGCATAGAGTGTGCGCCATTTGGATGGATATAATTTATGGCTTGAGTTGGACTTATGTTTGGGCAGTTGGAGCTTGAGTGGATCATCTTGGTTGGAAAAGAGAAACGTTTCATCGGGCGAGCGAGCGAGCGAGCGTGCATCCGTGCACGAGTATTAAGTTGGGCGCTTTGTCAAGCAAAGCGTGCATTTTTGGTTCAAAATCGGACAACTGTATTGGAGAGGGCATTGTGCCACTGTTGGAGCATTGTGCTATGGAGCTTTCAGAGCGAGGAGTATTGCACCAATTGGAGCACTATGTCTGTCACGCCCCAGTCCCAAAATACGTAGGACTAGGAATACGTAACACGTCCAGCCGTATGTATACAAACCCCAATATATGGAAATCATATACACACGTATGCTGTATCTGAATATGTAATCCAGCAGTGGTAAATATACGGTCATAACAAGTCACACAGAATCTATGTCTCATCCACAGCACAATAATCAGTAGGAAATAAAAGCTGAAAAACAACTAGATATCCAAAAATGAGTATCGAGTCTGACAGTCGGGTGGAAACAAATCCACTATAAAATGACTATCCTGAAGTAGCAAACTATCTAAACAACGTCAATAAATCACAGATACTCTGAGGGTAGGATCTCCTCAGTCAGGTACGTAGAGTCAGGTCCAGGTCCGTACTCCTGTGGGTACTCCTGCTCGTCCATATCTGAAAAGAAACCAGGTCCTCAGAGGGACGTAACAAGATACATATAAACATGCCAATAAAGTACTGAAATAAAAACATCTACTGGGTCACCTAACCGTCTAAGTGTATGCAATTTGAGAACAACCTTCCATTAAGTGGGCTATCTGGCTAAAAAAATATGGGATTGACGTGACTCTCTCGGAGAATCAGGGGCCTCAAAGCATGTCGTCTTTTGAACGACAGAGGCCGCCAGTAATATATAGTGGTCATCATCACCCGTTTCTCTGGTGGAGAATTCGGGCGTACAGAAGAAAAGTGAAAGGAGCCCAAATGCTTTACTTATTGTTCTCCCCACCCCATGCTCTAAGCATGCCATATCCATGACACGATAAAATCTCTAAATAACTGCCAGGTCTACTAGCATACAAAGTTTCTATCAGCAGTTACTCCTAACGCACGTCACTTAGGTATAGGAGGCCAATCCGATACGTAGTCCGAGATCTATATGAGACTCACAACTTGTGTAGCAACTGTGTCACAGCCAATGAACCTACGGATGCTCCCTAAAACTGGGTGGTCTCATAAATAGGTCCAAAAATCTACAAAATAAACATCTATATAGGCAGAATTAAACATGCATGTATCAACTGGAATATAAATAATTGTACAGTGGCAAGGTATACTTGCCAAGTAAAAGCCCTGTATAGTGCACGTTTCAATAGTGTTGGAGAGTTATGTATAGGAATAAGGAGGCGGTGGGATTTACTTAATGGTTAAGAAACTATTGCCACTGTTGTTTTTCTTTTATTGGTTTAGGTGTGCGGTTGAGGAGATTTTTAAGGAGTGATGGAATGAGAAATTTACACGTGTGGGAAAGCAATGCAAAGCAAAGCAAAGTAAAGTTGGGTTTTGCTTCTGCTGCTGATATTTTTTTCTCCTAATGGTGTATGGTTTGGGTTTTACGCGTGGTGAAAGGAAGAGTTTACGCGGGGTGAAATAAGCGGTGGTTTAGTTACTGCTGCTGCTGCTGTAATTTACGCGGGGTGAGCTGCTATTTTATTACTTTACGCGCGGTTTGGGTCTGATAGGAATTTCTATTTTTCTATTCTTTTCTTTTTATTTATTAATAAAATCTATTTATTCTATTTAGCTTATTAATGCTATAATAAATATTAAATAATAATAAAAATACGGTTTTCAGAGTTAGGGGTTTTACATTCTACCTAACTTATAAAAATTTTGTCCTCGAAATTAAAACTAAGCCATGGTAGAAATTAAGGATGATATAGATGTAGATTAACAAAGTTAAATTTATACCTTGGTCAATGAATAGGTTCAAAAAACGTTGGCGCATGTCATCCTCGCGCTCCCAAGTAGATTCTCCTGGCGAACCATGCTTCCATGCTACGCGGATCAAGGGAATAGACTGATTTCTCAATACTTTCTCTCTATGATCAATGATTTCCATGGGTTGCTCTTGATATGATAAGCTTGGCCCAATGGTGATTTTTGAATGGTCGAGAACATGACTTCTGGCTGCCACATATCGCCGGAGCTGTGATACATGGAATACGTCATGTACTCCCTCAAGTGAATGTGGTAGCGCAAGTCAGTATGCTACTTCTCCCACTCTCTCTAGTACGTTAAATGGTCCAATATATCTTGGACTCAGCTTGTCGCGCCCTCCGAATCGGATGGTGCCTCTGGTAGATGATATTCTTAAGAAGACATGATCTCCCTCTTTAAACTCCAAGGGACGATGATGAAGGTCTGCCCATTGTTTCTGCCTGTCTTGCGCTGCTCGCAAGTGTCCTTGTATCTTCTTAACTGTCTCTACGGTGATGACTACTAACTCTGGTCCCAAAATCTGACGTTCTCCCACATCACTCCAACACACAGGAGACATACACTTTCTTCCATACAATGCTTCAAATGGACTATCTGGATGCTTGCCTGATAGCTATTATTGTAAGAAAACTTCACAAGATGTAGGTGGTCCTCCCACGATCCTCCAAAGTCTAACATACATGCCCTTAACATATCCTCTAATCTCTGAATAGTACGTTCTGACTGTTCGTCTGTTTGCGGGTGATAAGATGTACTGAATTTCAGACGAGTTCCAAGGCTTTCTTGCATGTTTCTCCAAAAATGTGATGTAAAGCGTGAATCTCTGTCTGACACAATGCTGACTGGTACGCCGTGCAATCTTACGATCTGTCTCATATATAAGTCAGCCAAAGCTTCTGTAGATTGGCCAACTCTGAAAGGTAGAAAATGGGTTGACTTGGTGAGTCGGTCCACTATTACCCATACCGCATCTCTTCCACTGGGACTCCTGGAAAAACCCGTAACGAAGTCCATAGTGATGTGTTCCCACTTCCACTCTGGAATCGGGAGTGGTTGCAATAACCCTGTTGTTCTCTGGTGCTCTGCCTTTACTTGCTGACATATTAAATATTTAGCTACAAAGCGAGCTATTTCTCTTTTCATTCTATGCCACCAAAAATGCTGTCTTAAGTCACGATACATTTTAGTGCCCCCAGGATGAATAGAATATATCGAACTATGAGCTTCTGTCATTAGCTCCTGTCGAATTTCTTCATTTGGAATATAAAGATTATCACCACATCGTAATGTCCCATCATCATGGATGTGCAGTCCTGTCTGCTCTCCGGCCTCTGTCCTTTCCTTTAATCTTCTGAATCTGGCGTCGGTAGGCAATGATGTGCCTTGATTCTCTCTACTAGTGATGATTGTACTTGTAAGTTGGCTAATGTCCCGTCTGCTCCGGGAAATATTACTTCAATGCCAAGATTTTGCAAGTCTTTCAATAATTCTTTTTGTGTTGTCAAGAAGTAAGCTACTGGTTTCTGGCTTAACGCGTCTGCTACAACGTTAGCCTTGCGTGGGTGATAATGTAGCTCTATCTCAAAATCTTTCATCAACTCCAGCCATCGACGTTGCCTCATATTTAACTCCTTCTGTGTGAAGACATACTTGAGACTTTTATGGTCGATATATATTTCCATGCGTTCCCCATATAAGTAATGTCTCCATAACTTTAGAGAAAATACAACGGCTGCAAGTTCCAAGTTATGAGTTGGATAATTCTTCTCATGTACTCATAATTGCCTAGATGCATATGCAATTACCTTGCCATGCTGCATCAATACGCATCCCAAGCCTTTTCCTGATGCGTCACTGTAGATCACATAACCTCCTGATCCTGATGGAATAGTTAGCACCGGTGCTAAAGTCAGTCGCTTCTTCAATTCCTCAAAAGCGTCTTGACATTCGTTGGTCCATATGAACTCTTGATCTTTGCATGTCAACCGAGTCATAGGTGTTGCTATTCTTGAGAAGTTCTCCACGAACCGTCGGTAATATCCCGCAAGTCCAAGAAAACTTCTCACCTCCGCTGCTGATTTAAGAACAGGCCATGTCTCAACTGCCGAGATCTTTTCTGGATCAACAGAAATACCATCTCCTGTAATGACATGCCCAAGAAATAAAACCCTGTCTAAGAAGAACTCATATTTACTGAGTTTCGTATATAATTGCTCTCTTCTCAAGGTCTCTAGGACAATTCGTAAGTGCTTCTCGTGCTCCTCGTGGCTCTTTGAATAGACAAGTATATCATCTATGAAGACAACCACGAACTGATCCAAATATTGATGGAAGACTCGGTTCATTAAGTCCATAAAGATAGCTGGAGCATTGGTCAATCCAAATGGCATGACCAAAAACTCGTAGTGCCCATATCTTATTCGGAATGCGGTCTTCGGGATGTCCTCCTTCCGTACTTTCACCTAGTGATATCCCGATCTCAAATCTATCTTTGAGAACATCTTGGCTCCACTAAGTTGATCGAATAAGTCATCAATACGTGGTAGTGGATATTTATTCTTTACTGTTACTGCATTCAAGGCTCTATAGTTAATGTACATATGCACCGACCCATCCTTCTTGGGTACAAACAACACTGGGGCTCCCCAGGGTGATGCACTTGGTCGGATGAAACCTTTTTCTTCTAGTTCTTTCAACTGTGTCTTTAGTTCATCCATCTCCTTCTTCGTCAGTCTATAAACATGTGATGCTATGTGTGCTGCTCCCGGTGTTAATTCAATCAAAAATTCTACGTCTCTATCTGGGGATAGTCCTGGTAATTCTTCTGGAAAGACGTCTGGAAATTCTGAAATAATAGGATGATAGACAACATCGTCCATCGCGAGCTGCATACCATCAAGGATTTCAGTGGATCCTCGTGCAAACTCAAGTTCTGGCTGACCTGGTACCTTAAAAAGAATGCTTCCTCCAAAGCAATCAAAGAAAGCATGGTACTTGCTTAGCCAGTCCATTCCAAGCACAATATCAAAAGTAGACATATGAAGGACTAAGAGTCGGGCATTCATTTCTCTACCACGTATTACTATAGGACAAGATCTACAAATTCTACTAACAGGTACAACTCCTCCCCCGGTAAGAATTCTAATACAACTAGATAAGGGTGTAGAGGCAATGTTGTGTTTGGCAATAAAACTAGATGATATGAATGAGTGGGTGACTCCCGTATCAAACAATGTCGTAGCAGGAAAAGTAAAAATAAGAGTGATACCTGCTATGACATCAATCTCCTGATTCATGTCATCAACTTCCATTGCAAAAGCTTATCTGTTCCTCTGTGGTTGTCCTTGTCTAGCCCTCGTGAATTGATCCTCCTGTGCAGGTAGTGGTGGTACTCGCTGAAATTCCCCTGCTGCTGGAGGTCGAGGAGCTCCTGTTCTCATCATTTGTTGAGCTGGCTTGGGTGCTGGAAGTGCTAGTCTCTGTGCTAGCGGTGGTTGTGTCGATGCTTGTTGCATAGGACAGTCCTTCAATATATGTTGTCCGGAACCACATCTCATACACTGTCCCAAGCGGACTCGACAGTCCCTTGAGATGTGCCCGCGTCTTCCACAATAATTGCATTAAGGTTTCTCTGGGATCTGGTACGGTCCTGCTTTGTGTTGGTACTGTTGTTGCTGAGCTAAAGGACGTCTAATAGGTCCTCCTTGTTGTGTTCTTGCCGGTCCTGGTTGTGTCCTCAGCTGGCCTCCTTTTTCTCGGCTGATAGTTTCTTGCAATATGGCCTCTGTCAGTAACTCAGCATAAGAGATTCGGGACTGTGAGCTTGTATAATGTTGGAGCTCCTGAGTTAGTCCACGATGAAACCTCTTAACCTTGGCCAAGTCATCTGGTAACAAAGCAGCACCATATTTACTAAGGCGACTAAACTCAGCATCATAATCATCTACTGTTCGGTTTCCCTGCTTCAGGTGGAGAAACTGATCGTATAATGCATCTCTGACGGTGTCTGGAAAGTACTTTCTTTCAAAGCACTCTAAGAATTGCTCCCATGTCTGGTATGTGCCCAACTGGCACTCCATAGATTCCCACCAGTGATGAGCATTACCATCTAGAAGCGTTCTCATACCTGTCATCCACAGCTCTGCAGGTAGCTGCGATGCTTCTAATAACTTCCGAGTGTGAGTGATCCAGTTGGTAGTTTCTTCTGGGCTCTCAATGCCTTTGTACGGCCTCGGACCCATTTGTACAAAGTTCTTTACTGAACCAACTCTAGCTCGAGGTACTGAAGCTAGTGCTTGAGCTGGCACAGTAGTCTTTGCAACCATACTTTCAAGTGCTGCTAGAAACTCTTGTCTCTGTTCTGCTGCTTGCTGTCTCTACTCTGTAGCTAGTGTGGCGGCCTGTTGTTGCTGTTACTTCATTATCATCTGGAAGAATTGGAACAGTTGAGCCTGACCATCCTGCGGTGTTGATGAGGCTGGGAGGTTCCCATTTGGTGGAACAGGAAGGTCAGATATAACTGGATTGTGAATCTGTCCCATCTGGTCCTGAAAGTCTAGGATTTATTGAGGTTCCTTCTTGAGTCTGACCATTGACTCCAGGAGTTGTGTCACCATCGGTGACAGTACATCCTTTCTGCATATCCATCTCTCTGCAGGTGATGTACACAATGTTTAGAAGAAGTACAGGGATCAAACAGAGATGTAAAATTGTCGGCATAAAACATGGTATCAGAAATATCCGCGTAAAGCAGAGAAGCGTAAGGCGTAAGGTAAGGTTCTGTGTAAAATAGAGATTCAAAGAAGTCAGCGAAAAATAGAGCTTCAAAACTATCCGAAAAAAGTCTGCGTAAAAGTTTTCGTGCGTAAAGTCTGTGCATAAAAGATCGGCTGTGTAAAAGATATACTGCGTAAATCTGCCTGTGTAAAAATTTCGTGTGCGTAAAATCTCGCTATACTTTCTGCGTAAAGCTTTGCGCGAAGGTCTATGCGTAAAATCTGATGCATAAACTCTGCGCGTAAAAAATCTAACATACGTTGTAGCGTAAAGTTGTTCGAGAAACTTTTTTGTTTTTCCTCGAACGAATTTGTCAGTCAATCAGTGATCCTGACATCTGACAAAAGTACTGCACGATGATCGAGAGGACGGCTGTGATGATGGTTTTGCACAGAGACCCAGGTTTGTCGTTTAGTGATATATTTAATACAAAGTCGTTTTTACGCTTCCAAAGAGGAAGAAAAGTTGGGGCTTTTGTATACGCTATCTACAGGAATGAGTTTTACGCTCAAGATGAGACAAAATCAGACGATAAGTCAAAAGTTATTTCTGCACAGGGCTCGAGGCATATCTCTGCATTTAATGCATGAGATTTGGTTCTTAATTGGTCATGATTGGAAAGCTAAGACTGTGCTAAATACGCTCATATCACTATCCTTATACTTTACGCCTAATTGGTTATTCTATGCTGGTTTATCTATTTTTCAGGAATCATCAAGTTTTACGCAGGGACAGTTACCTACGTGATTTGTATAATGTTTTATACGCAGGTTAGAAGAACTAAGGGAACATGGTTAGCAGTTGTTTATAATTGCAGCGTAAAGTTGGCATAACTACAGCAAAAAATAGATAATCTTCTGTAGCTTAAGTAGGTAATCATAGCTTTGGCTTTTTACGCCAACAGGGGTAAAAAGTCTTCGGCGTAAACTAAATATAGGATGGTGGAAAAGAATAATGGGGTTTCTGTCAAGTATGGATGAGATCCTTATACTCTATCCCTATACACAGGCTTGTTTGGTACAGTTACGTAACCAAGAAAATATATTTTCGACCTGCATGGGCCACCACCAAAAATATGTCACGTCCCAGTCCCAAAATACGTAGGACTAGGAATACGTAACACGCCCAGCCGTATGTATACGAACCCCAATATATGGAAATTATATACACACGTACACTGTATCTGAATATGCAATCCAGCAGTGGTAAATATACGGTCATAACAAGTCACATAGAATCTATGTCTCATCCACAACACAATAATCAGTAGGAAATAAAAGCTGAATAACAACTGGATATCCAAAAATGAGTATCGAGTCTGATAGTCGGGTGGAAACAAATCCACTATAAAACGACTATCCTGAAGTAACAAAATATCTAAACAACGTTAATAA
The DNA here is from genome assembly GCA_036927795.1 of Iris macrosiphon. Taxonomy (NCBI): domain Eukaryota; kingdom Viridiplantae; phylum Streptophyta; class Magnoliopsida; order Asparagales; family Iridaceae; genus Iris; species Iris macrosiphon. The sequence continues at coordinate 35,588,018 of JAYESA010000020.1, read as the reverse complement.
ATCACAGATACTCTGAGGGTAGGATCTCCTCAGTCAGGTATGTAGTGTAGCGCCCCGTTCTCCCGGTGCGAAGAGCGCAGCTAAGAAACACTAGATGGTATCGTTCGATCGGGATAGATTGAATTAAGAACTCGTCCTCGTTATGGATTTGTTTCTTCGGAATCGATTCCCATATTCAGTGGACCGTGCCCCCGGGATCGACTTAGCAGCAGAGTCAGGAGGGACCTCTCCGCTGCTATCTTTTATTGCCTCGATTTTCGATGCCGCTTGTTGCTTTCGTGCTTTGAGTTGGTTTTGGGATTTGCTTGTTTTCCTTGAACGGTTTAGATGGTTTTTATTATTTTCGTTCATTGAACTGCACTTCAATTCCGAGATTGGAAAGAGGGGAAGAAGTATTGATCAAGCTGTTCGTTATGCAGGTGAACGAGCACTAGGCGGCTTACGAGCGGAGTCGTGAAGCGCCTCTTTCCTTCTCCCTTCCAACTATCTAAGTGAGTGGCTACCATCCCGATTAGCTAGCCCTGCTTCCAAGCTTCACACCCTAAAATGCTTGCATTCTTCTTTGCTCTGATCAAATGATACCAAGTAATAACTAAAAGAAACCAAGATAAAAGAGAATAGACTTGGTGCATTATGCTTGTCAATTAACTTCGTGAACGGATACTTATTTGTATGCTTGCTTGTTTGGAATGTTTATCGTATGCATCAATACAAGATAGAATGTGTATCCTTCTTTATATTGTGCTATGAAATCAAACTCATCCTGAATGCAATGAATTGAACAGGGAGACTATGCAAAAGTAGATCTTGCCCTGTTACTGTCTTGTGCCTGTTATTGCCCTGAATTTGCCTCAACTGCTAGCTTAGTGTATTATGTTGATCACGGACAACTTGTGCACAAGGCCCTTAGTTCCTGCGGACGGTCGCTGGGGCACTGACACCGATCCGATCCGGGCGGGAACTCTCATGTTTAGTCATCCTGTGAAAGGACGGAATGGCGTGCAGCACACCCGTGCTCTTGCTGCATACCATCCTCGTCAGCGACTAAAATTGGTCCATTATGGCATCCAGCCAGTGATCCCCTGTATATTTAAACCTGTTGCATACTAACTTGTGTCTTTGTGGCAGGGAAGGCATGGTAAGTATTGTTAAGGTGATTCAAGACGGTCAGGTAAAATCCACCGAACGGTGGCACGTTCATTTCAGTAAATTCTATATGCTGCTTACTTGTAAATGAACTAAGGCAAGATAAAAATGCACAAATATGCATGCTTCATTAAAACAACGTGTTGATTGGTATAGTCAGGTTAGCTCGCCTTCACCAGTATGTTTCGACATGCTGATCCTCGTTGAAACAGGTTCTCCGCACTAAGGCGAATCGAGCGAGGAGCCGAAGTCGTCTTCCCGATCCAGTCCAGCTGTTAGGCTCATCCTGATCGTGTCGCTTTTAAAGTACTTGAAGAAAGGAGCTTGCACTCTTCATACACAATGCAGCTCCGTGGCAAAGCTGTCCTCCAGCCCGGAGGTCTTTATCATTTTGAATTTTATAAAAGGATGTAATGTACAGGACTGCTATCTCATTTTGAGTCAACACTTTTGTAAGCCCGTGTGGCATATTAGCTGACTCGTTCAAGGGTTTGTAATAGATGTTCATTATCAATAAAGAGAACTTTTCCATATTTCAAATCTGTGTTTCAATTTATCTGCGTACTCTGAATATGTGCTTGTTATGCAAATCATTAAAGCCTTATGCGGGCGCAACCCCAGGCCCGCACGGCGATCACGATTCGGGGGACGCCTCAAACGATTCTACGGAATCGGGTCATGACACGTAGAGTTAGGTCCAGGTCCGTACTCCTGTGGGTACTCCTGCTCGTCCATATCTGGAAAGAAACCAGGTCCTCAGAGGGACGTAACAAGATACATATAAACATGCCAATAAAGTACTGAAATAAAAATATCTACTGGGTCACCTAACCGTCTAAGTGAATGCAATTTGAGAACAACCTTCCATCAAGTGGGCTATCTGGCTAAAAAATATGGGATTGGCGTGACTCTCTCGGAGAATCAGGAGCCTCAAAGCATGTCGTCTTTTGAACGACAGAGGCCGCCAGTAATATATAGTGGTCATCATCACCCGTTTCTCTGGTGGAGAATCTGGGCGTACAGGAGAAAAGTGCAAAGGAGCCCAAATGCTTTACTTATTGTTCTCTCCACCCCATGCTCTAAGCATGCCATATCCATGACACGATAAAATCTCTAAATAACTGCTAGGTCTACTAGCATACAAAGTTTCTATCAGCAGTTATCTATCAGCAGTTACCCCTAACGCACGGCACTTACGTATCCGATACGTAGTCCGAGATCTATATGAGGCTCACAACTTGTGTAGCAACTGTGTCACAGCCAATGAATCTACGGATGCTCCCTAAAACTGGGTGGTCTCATAAATAGGTCCAAAAATCTACAAAATAAACATCTATATAGGCAGAATTAAACATGCATGTATCAACTGGAATGTAAATAATTGTACAGTGGCAAGGTATACTTGCCAAGTAAAAGCCCTGTATAGTGCACATTTCAATAGTGTTTGTGGTAAGAAGAAGTGGGTTAGGGTTGGAGAGTTATATATAGGAATAAGGAGGCGGTGGGATTTACTTAATGGTTAAGAAACTATTGCCACTGTTGTTTTCCTTTTATTGGTTTAGGTGTGCGGTTGAGGAGATTTTTAAGGAGTGGTGGAATGAGAAACTTACACGTGTGGGAAAGCAAAGCAAAGCAAAGCAAAGTTAGATTTTGCTTCTGCTGCTGATATTTTCTTCTCCTAATGGTGTATGGTTTGGGTTTTACGCGTGGTGAAAGGAAGAGTTTACGCGGGGTGAAATAAGCGGTGGTTTAGTTACTGCTGCTGTAGTTTACGCGGGGTGAGCTGCTATTTCCTTACTTTACGCGCGATTTGGGTCTGATAGGAATTTCTATTTTTCTATTCTTTTCTTTTTCTTTATTAATAAAATCTATTTCTTCTGTTTAGCTTATTAATACTATAATAAATAATTAAATAATAATAAAAATACGGTTTTTAGAATTAGGGATTTTACAGTGTCGAGAAGCGGCATAGTTTATAATGGAGATAACTTGAGATGACGCCTTAGGCTATAAGTTGGAGAATGTTTATGGATAATTGGATGGATCGAGGCGAGTATCGTTTGGTGGGACGAGAAGGCTCGATTCTCTCATCATACCTACTGTTGGAGTATTGTATTGGTCACGGACAACCAGTTGTGCACATGGTTTGGTTTCCTCGAACGGGATAGGCTCCGGGGTACCGGGACCGTTCGGCCATAGAGGAAATAAATGGTAACGTGCTTTGGGCACGTGTTCGAGACCTCCAGGCGGGCTAGCTACTCAGCGCTGGATCGGGTTGAACTGCAGTTGGATAGTCCTTTATGGCTTGGTCAATGACTTCATATAGATACGAGTTGGTTCGGTTTGAGTTTTTGCATTCGTGTAGACGGCGGGCGGCCACCTTGCACATCGATACAAGAGTGTGCGCATCGATTATTAGATTAGTAAGGCTTGGAGTGCGATGTGGTTCGATAGGTTCACGCTTTGCTTCGGGTTTGAGTAGAACGAATTTCATGCTTAGTTTCTTTGAGTTTGATATAACTGCTAGTGTATTTCTTGAGTTGAATGCTTGCATACTTAACCTGCTTTACAGTTTTTCTTAACATGTCATACATCTGCCATAAAATAAATCTAGGATTCAAGTAGAAAGATCACCATACAACTGTTTGCATTCACTATCTATTCAGTGTCGGTTTAACGAGTGGGTTACCTCGCTCACCAGTACGACTGTGTACTAACCCACGTTTGTGGGCATTATTTTCAGGTACGCAGGTGTAGTGGCTCAGCTTGGATATACGAGACATGATGTATGGGACGGTAAGTACTTTTGTGGGCAAGAGAAAGAACAAGAGTGCTGTATCGCCTTTGTGGCATTCTTCTTTGTGGCATTTTTTATTTGGACCCTGTCGAGAGCTTCGTTGTGTATACTCTGATGTGTGCTTGGTACACAATATTTGACTTTCGTTGTAACCTGGTCGTTTCGATGCTATTCATGAAGTTTGACGTCATCGCCTTGTGCAAGTGCAACTCAGGCTCGCACGACATCACGTCCCGATGAGAACGATTGTCCTGCGGGAGCACCGCAATGTGGTGATTCACGTTCAGCAGGGACGATCGAACTTGCGGGAGATTGGAGCGTGACAGGAATAGGGGGTTATGTATGGTGGATCGGGGTTCTGCGGTTGGGGAGGGGGATCTGGGTTCCGCGGTCGTGGAGTGGGGATCGGGAGGAGGGATCGGAAAGAGGGTCAGGGACGATTTGGAAAAAAAAAATTGGAATAAAAATTTTGGAATGAGGAAAGAAAGGATGCTATGCTAATTTTATATTTGGTCAGTGATGGAAGTTGTCCCTCGCTAATGCGTCGCTAGATACATTCTGACGTCTTAGTGATGGACTAGCGACGAAAATGTGAATCTTTGTTCAATAAAAAAAAAATGTTGCCAGGATGTCCCTAGTTATTCGATATATAGCGGCTGTTCTTGTTCCCACGTTGGCTTCAGTCATTATTTTGCTATATTTTTTGTAGTGACACACCACCCAAGTCCCATTGTGCAGTGCAAAATTTTCAGCATAGTTTAGGCCGTCAGGTCTTATTTGGACGGTCATGATTGTTGCTGGCTGACCTAGGGATTGAGTTAGAATTTCTTAGCCTTTGTTCAGAGAAACTAACCGTGTGGTAAACGATCTCATTACTATAATATATATATATTTTTTAGATTTGTTATGTGTTGAATCTTGAGCCAAATAATTTAACATAATTTTAATAAATCATTATTATTGTGAATAGAAATCGACGTCGCGATATTTGTCTTGGCTCTCCTAGTGGATGTTTTGTTTTTATCATCTTTTGTGAAAATTGGTCAAAGATTCCGCAATGCGAGGTCCCTATTTTTTTTTTTCACTACACAAAGTGGGCCCAATTTCAAATTAAAAGTGTTCATATAAACTTCATAACAAATTAAAAATATATCTTGGTGTAAAATATTATTTTGTTTAAATATATGAATAAAAATTAGCCGGCCCGTGAGCACAGCGAATCGATTTGCGAAATAGATTTGACTATTTTAGTCCGACTATAATGGCACTGATTAACTCGATTTTAGGTTCAGGTCTCATTGCGTGTGGAATGGGCCGCGCGGATGTCAAAATCAATGAGATGAATAAATTTCCTAATGTTTGTGGATTTGTTTTCAGCATGTTCAATTCCCTCCCTGAATGTTTCAGCGAGTGCTGCATTCTATTTGTATTCATGTTAAAACAACACAACCCCTACACAACAGTAAACAATTCCAAAATTATGATGCTGATGATGATAAATAAATTATTATTAGTTCAATATCAACTAACATAAGCAGTGATGGAAATTTGAGAAGTACTCCAAAGTTATAAAACGGCAAATTCTAAAGACATTACAAACGTTCTTCGGAACAGTCTGAGTTTTAGGACTGTTAAAATTTTTTGACAGTCCTTCCAATATGTAGAACTATTAAAAAAATTTGACAGGGTAGGACTGTCACATTTTTGACACTCCTAAATCTTTAATATTGTTAATTTTTTTGACAGTTCTTCCAATAGGTAGGACTATCAAAAATTGTAGGGCTGATAAAAAAATTTGATAGTCCTTCCAATAGGTAGTACTGTCATATTTTTGACAGTCCTAAATCTTTAATATTGTTAAATTTTTGACAGTCCTAAATCTTTAATATTGTTAAATTTTTGACAGTTCTTCTAATAGATAAAACTGTCAAAATTTTTGAGAGTCCTATATTTTTAGGACTATCAAAATAATTAACAATTTTTTAATAAATAGAATCTAATGTGTTGTCCTGAGCAAGAAATAATGCGTCTTAATAATGTCTCTTGTGAAAACTACAGATAATTGTCACGTTGAGATGACATAACGATGAAAAATATAAAACATGGATGTCTACCGGTTCAACATCAGTAGTGATCAACTGGACCACCAAGGCACCCACCAACCTTTCTTTCTAGCAATGGCTTTGAGATAGAAAGCGTACTACGTCTCATAAATAAGGCATTCCCATAACCTACCTACGAGCGATGATATGTTGTTCCATTATTTCTGTTTCATGTTCTATTTCTATTCTATTATATGTGAATTTTTTTTGTTTTGTTTTATATCGATTAAGATCTACATGTAATAGGATAAAAATAGAATATAGAACAAAAATAGTGAAATAGCAGATCTGGTCTGCCTATCGACTACCCTAATCATTAAAATTTTACAATGACTACGTAAATAAAGAGATCCGGAGCTGTATATGCAACAACTGGTCATGTCCGACAGCTACATAAAAGGTAAAGGAGGGGTCCATATCTCGTCCAACCAAATCTCTTATATTTTAGAGCTGTACGAGATCTCATGGTACCCTCTTCATGGCAGTGTTTTAAAAACCGGATCGGACGGGTCGGTTCAACCGGTTGATCCGTGAACCGGTAACTTTTTCGGTCCGTTCAGTGTTGACTCACTATTTTTTCAAAATTCGATTACAAATGAATATTTTTTTAAAAATCAACGTACATAAGGATTTAAATTTAGATCACTTAGATTAATTCATTAGTTGAATCACTGGTTGAACGATTTGACCCGATTCAACGTCTCAGCTGAGTCGATCTTCGGTCCGGATTTTAAAACACTGTTCTATGATATAAATTCGAAAATCCTAGAGGAACTCCGCCATTAATAACTGTTGTATTATATACGTCTCATCTTTTAATTAAAAAAAATAAAATAAAATGAAGGATCTAAATAAAAAATGTGTACATATTTTATAACGTAATGGTAAGTTCTTATTATGAATTACTAAATTGGGTTTGTAGTCCAATAAATCGGCCAAGATTTTGAACTTTGGGTGAAGGAAAAGCAAAAGTGTAAGTAAACCCGGATCATGCTCAAAAGTCTTTGTTGGAAAAAAATTGGTTAAATAGTTGTACTAAGATGTTTTGTTTGGAGAAGTGCAACCAACTTAAAAAAAAAAAAGCACTATGGTAAAGTGAAACAGATTAAAAAAAAAAAAAAAAAAAAAAAATATATCGTTTGGATATTTTAAAAAAGTAGATGTTAGAAATAAAAAATTCTAAAATTTACTGACTTAATTGGATAGACTTTCTGAAAACACAAATTAAAAGTTATTTTTAGAAAAACTTTTTGGAGTGTGCATCCCCAAATGTCTACAACCAAACACAATTTATTGTACTGTTGATGTAAACAGACCCTTAATATTTGGTTTGTTGTTGAATTGAGTGAAAAAAATATAATTTTTTTATTGTAGTGACATGAATAGTAATTTTTTTTATTAAAGTAGAAGGAATTGATCTTTCAATTAAACATACGGAGTGGAAATGAGATTTTTTCACTTCTGTGTTCAACTTTGAAAAAAAAAAATCCGATGTCAAAACTCCAATTTTGTGACAATTTTTTTTTACTGTTCATATCAAAATATCGTAAATTTGTCTGTAAATCTTTCAACCAAATATATGAAGTGATCTAAAATTCGAATTTTGATCACTTTCGAATTTCAAATTTACAACCAAACAACCCATCAGATCTGAAGAGTGGTTACTGCATATGATGGACTTTCTTCCCAATAAATAAATAAATATATATATATATATATATATATATATATATATATATATATATATATATATATATATATATATATAGAGAGAGAGAGAGAGAGAGAGAGAGAGAGAATTTTTGATTATATGAATTCTTAGGTAAAAATATATTTATGTATGAATATTAAAATAATTTATACCCCCCACTAACTTGAAACTTTAAATTTGATTATAACCTCAAATCCAGTCAACTTCTCTTTCTTCAATCTTCTCATTGTTTCTTTAGCCTATTTTTTTTAACCGTTTCCTCCCATTCCTCTTTTATTTTGTGTTCTACAACATTCTTTGAGAGAGAAAAAAAAAAAAGAAAACAAAATGTGACATCGAGAAGTTGTGGTCGAAGCAAATGACTATCAAGCTGCGTACCGACTTCCCTAGGCAACTTTGGTAAATGTGACATTTACTTCATGTGTTTAAATATCGCTAGATGTTTGTATCACTCTGGAATCTTTAGGAGCAAAAAAGGATTCTTAGTTGTGTGTTTTCCAAATGCTCGTGATGGTATATACTAGAATTTTTTAAAGGTACTATAAAACTTAGTTAGAGTTCTCCAAATATTTTATTTTTATTTATAAGTTTGTTATTATATAAAAATTGTTAACAGCAATCCACTACATAGTATAAATGCAATCCTCTCCTCTCCTATTTTTTTTTTTTTTTTTTCTTTCTTCTCCTAAATTTTAAATATTGTTCAAAATTCATGTTCATGTCTAGATTTTATCATCTAATAACTAAAATTTGATTTATGATTCACTTTGGACGAATTTTCAAAGTTTTGAACCAAATTTATGTTGGAGTGGGTGGGGTTCCCAACCTATGTGGAGAACACCCCGGAGTGCGACGAGTACCGTCTGTGGTCAGAGAAGCTCGGAGAAGCTCTGCGGTACAAAGATGAGACGTCTATTACGGATCACTTAAAATGAGTTCCAGGGCGTGGTTGACCGGCTATCCTCGTTGGGAGTCAAGTTCGACGATGAGGTTCAGGGACTATGGCTGCTGTGTACATTGTCAGACTCGTGGGAGACCGTACGAGTGTCTATGATCGCATGTGCTCCGGAAGGCGTGGTCAGTCTGGAGTTTGCCAAGAGCGGGGTACTGAATGAAGAGATGCGGAGACGTTCTCAGGGCACTTCATCCACATCCCACTAAGAGGCGCTTGTTTCAGAGAGCCGCGGAAGGGACAAAAGCAGGGGTCCAGACGGTGGCAGAGACAAAAGCAGGGAAAGGTCCAAGGGTCGGTAGGAGGACTCGAAGTGTTACCATTGTGGTAAGAAGGGCCACATCAAGCGGAACTGTTTTGCCTGGAAGAGAGAGAAGAAGGGAGACAAGGGGAAGCAAAGTGAGAACACTACAGCGGCGGCCTCGACACAAGGAGGCGACGTGATCATTGTAGGTGATGAGATAGTTATGAACCTCATCTGCGATGACAACTCTTGGCTGGTGGACTCAGGTACTTCAGTGCACGTATCTCACAACAGGGCACTGTTTACTTACACAACATGCGATTGTGGAGTGTTGAAGATGGACAATGGAGATGTGTCAAAGGCGGTTGCTATTGGAGATGTGCATTTGAGGACAAAGACGGGTGCAGTTCTTGTTCTCAAAGATGTCCGTCATGTCCCTGATATCCGTTTCAACCTGGTGTCTGTTGGAAGGTTGGTTGATGAAGGTTTCTTTAATCTCTTCAGGAACAATCAGTGAAAGCTTTCCAGAGGTTCGATGGTGATTGCCAGAGGAAGCAAGAGGTCAAGACTCTACTATATGGAAGGGAGCGCATAAGGGGCACAAGAGGTTAAGGCAGCTACTGATGTGTCACGTTCCGCTTCCCAAGATATAGTAAGCCGGGTATGTAACTACATTCCCATGCTACGCCCCATACGAATACTACCGTACCCGTACCAGCGATTGTCTCCTGTATAATTTTAGAATAAAATACAAGTCATGCTAAAATATTTAGGTAATACAACTGAAGTTATACAACTCCGACTAAAGTACAACTGAATAAGTCTTTACAATAACATCGCATTAAAATACATAGTTTTAGTTAGAAAAAAAATGTTGGGTGCTATACTTTCTGGGATCATTGAAGATTTTTCCTCGATCTCGTCCACATTATAGAGAGGTAACATTTCTTCATATACTTCGTCTTCCTCTAGTGAACAATACTAGGTCGTCAGAACGACAACAATTCCTCGGTCAAGAACGGTAAGTAAATAAAAGATATAATAGTAAGATAAAGAAGAATTAATATTCGTACATGAATAAAGAGGTGAATCATATAATTGTGTCTATGACTTGAACTATTCCTAAACTAGTATTCCTTTAGTGTCTAATAATTCAAGCGATACAATCCCTATGTTACTACCACAATACACAAACAATTTTTCTAAATGATGATGCAATTGGAGAACAACCTTTAAATAATCACTTTAACTAATTTTTTGCCAACAATCTCGTATACCAGGGATCATGTTGTAACTTGGTGGCACGGTGCTTAGAATCCGACCCTGTCCTCATGGGCTTAAATAAATTCTTTAACTCACCTATTCGATGGTTTTGAATCGAAGTAGGTATATTTATATCCAGGTACAGGTGACTTGAACAGGATGGCACGGGATTATAATCCAGCCCAGCCTCTCTCGGACCTAAACATAAAAGTGAGCTAAGCCTCACACACTCAATTCGTAAGGCTTTACGAAAGAGCTTAACTGCTGATCAGCTATATATATAGTTATTATGTTACGGGATTTTGTAGGTGGTATTTATATTGTTCTCCCCCGCCCAATACTTTCTAGTCTAAATCTACAAACAATCCTTATTCTATTATCTTGTATTTAAGTTTCTACTCTGTATATCACGTTCACTATTATTTATGCAAAAAATATATTTTTAGGATAAGACAAGATACATGCTTTTTATTTAAAATCCAAGATGCAGGTGTCAAGTTATCAACACAGCTTCCAGGAATATTAATTATACAGAGCAGATTATCAGAAATTAGATTTTATTGAGTGACTTGTGTCCGTGTCCTAAGTATCCTGGACTCTTGCTAATCGTTCCCTAGTTAATTTATTGTTGGTGGTGGTCTATCGCTTAAAAAAAATATAAACTCTTCTCTTGTGCAAGATATACTTGCCTACGGAGGGAGAGAAAATCTAAGAGAGAGAAATAAAAAGAAAATTATGAGCAGAGAGAAAGAAATGGGAATATATATAGGTTTAGTTTTGAGATGTGGACCATTGGATTACTCAAACCCATCCAAGTCAGACATGCTACCAACCCAACTAAACCCACTCTTCTCCACAACTCACGGGTCTAGTCTAAACAAAGGCCGGGCAAGCAACCAATATCCGCCAAAGACAACATGCGCCATAGACAACATGTGCCACAGTGCGCCGGAAAGGGGGCTAACATCTTTATCCACCTAAAAAAAAATTTGTCCTCGAAATTCAAACACAAGACTAGCTAGAGATATCAAGACAATCTACAAACTAACTACAAGCAATCTACATATATAAATAAGCAAGTATAACAACACATATAATAAAATGAAGAAATATTATTTCACATGAGTGCTTGCTGATCACAGAATAAATTATATAAGGCATACAAAAAGAATATACCTTATGAGGCGGATAGGCGTGGGTACCGAGATTGAATATCATCCTCGCTCTCCCACATCGACTCCCCCAAGGAGTGGTGGCCCCAAGCAACACAAACAAGACGGATAGTCATATTCTTGAGTACCTTCTCTCTTTGATCCAAAATGGACACAGGCTGTTCCTCGTAAGTTAAGTCGGTACCAACGACTAACTCAAAGTGATCGAGGATATGACTCAGGCTCGGGACATACCTACGCAACTGAGACACATGGAATATATTATGCATTTCATGAAGCGAAGACGGAAGGGCAAGATGATAAGAAACATCCTCTACCCTCTCGAGAATATCGAACGGTTCTACGTATCACGGACTAAGCTTCCCGCGAACCCTGAATCTAATTACTCTACGGGTAGGCAAAATCTGGAAAAATACATGATCGCTGAAAGAAAACTCTAATGGCCTACGATGCTGATATGCCCAATGACGATGATGATCTTGTGTAACCCGAAGCCGCTCCCTGATCTGCTTAACTACTCCAATCGTTTGATGATCATTTCCGGCCCCAATATCTTCCATTCACCAATGTTATCCTATGCCAAGGGTGATCTACACTTCCTTCCGTACAATACCTCAAAAGGAGCCATCTGTTTGCTGGCATGATAACTGTTATTGTAAAAGAATTCTACTAAGTGGAGATAATTTTTCCAAGAACCACCAATGTCTAAGTTACAAGGCCACAATATATCTTCCAAAGTCTAGATCGTCCTCTCTGATTGTCCATCTGTCTGGTGATGATACACGATAATGAATATCAACTTGGTACATAAATGCTCGTGCAAGCTTTTCCAGAAATGAGATTTAAAGTGAGTATCACGATCTGACACTATACTCGCTGGGACTCCGTGTTGCCTCACTATTTGCCGCATATGCATCTCTGCTAATTGCTCTGTGGACTGCCCTACTCGAAAGGAAAGAAAATATGCCACTTTCATGAGTAGATCTACTACTACCCAAACTGCATCACGTTTAGTAGGGGATCTTGGTAAACCAGTCACAAAGTCTATCATAATATGTTCCTACTTCTACTCTGGAATAGGCAGTGGTTGTAACAATCCTACTGGTCTCTGTTGTTCTGCCTTCACTTACTGACACACGAGACATCGTAAAACGAACCGAGCTATTTCTCTTTTTATTTTGTTCCACCAAAAATATTGCTTGACATTATGATATATCTTCATGTCTCCCGGATGAATAGAATACTGGGAACTATGTGCCTCGGTAATCACTTCTTGACGGATATTTCCACTTGGCACACAAAGACGGTTTCCAAATCTGACTGTCTTCATGAATTCTTAATTCCTTCCTAAGACCCGACTCACATTGTTCCCTAAGCTTCTGAATCTGAGAAACTTCTGCTTGGGCCGCCTTGATCCACTCTACCAAAGTTGACTATATCTAAAGATTGACTAATACTCTCGTCTCTTAAGGTAACACTACCTCGATGTCCATCTCTTGAAGATCTTGTAGAATGCGCTTCTGAGTTTTCAAGATGAATGCGATGTCTCTCCTATTTAGAGCATCCTCTACCACATTTGCCTTGCCTGGATGGTACTGAAGTACCACATCATAATCACCTAATAACTCTAGCCAACTCCAGTGTCTCATGTTTTAGTCCTTTTGAGTGAATATATACTTCAAACTCTTATGATCTATATATATCTCCACCCGATCACCGTATAGGTAATATCTCCACAACTTGAGATCAAACACTACTGCTGGTATCTCCACAACATGATCTCGAAGCTGTCGGGACACGTAAGCTATTACTTTCCCTGTTGCATCAATACACATCCATGTCCTCTCTCAGATGCGTCACAGTAAACTGTGAATTGTCCTGATCTTACTAGAAGTGTAAGGATCGGTGCTGATATCAGTTTCTCTTTCAACTTCTCAAATACTGCTTGGCATTCTAATAACCAAACAAACTTTACCTTTTTGCGGGTTAGATGAGTCATTGGTGCTAAAATTCGTGCAAAGTCTACCACGAACCTCCGGTAATATCCTGCTAATCCCAAAAACTTTGTACATTTTCTACTATCTTCGGGACTGGCCAATTCTCTACTGCTTCAATCTTCTTGGAGTCTACTGATACTCCTGCTCCTGAGATGATATGCCCCAAGAATGACACATAATCTAACCAGAACTCACACTTACTGAGTTTAGCATATAACTGATGTTCCCTCAGAACTTGCAACACTTTACAAAAATATTTTTCATGCTCTTCTTCACTGTTGGTGTAGACAAGAATGTCGTCGATGAATATCACTACAAATTAATCTAGGTATGTAATGAAGATATGGTTCATCAAATTCATGAATATTGATGGTGCATTAGTCAATCCGAATGGCATAACTAAGAATTCGTAACGCCCATATCGAGATTGAAATATTGTCTTCGGTCTATCTTGCTCCTGGACTCTCACTTGATAATATCATGATCGAAGGTCTATCTTGAAAAATAATTTTGCTTCATTCAATTGGTCAAACAAATCATCAATCCTAGGCAATGGATACTTATTCTTCACTTTTAAGGCATTCAACTGCCTATAGTCGATACACAACCGTGTCGACCCGTCCTTCTTCTTTACTAGAAGCGTTGGTGCTTCCCATGGTAATCCACTAGTTCGAATAAACTTTTTTGACTTTAATTCTTTCACGTAATGATACAACTGGTTAAGTTCCATCGGTGATATCTGATAGACCTTACTGAAAACTGGCTATGATCCTGGTTTCAACTCTATGCAGAACTCCACTTCTCTTTCTAGGGGTAATCCAGGAAACTCTTTCAAAAATACATCAAGAAATTTTTTAATTATTCTAGGAAACTGACCTTCAACTCCTGCTACTGCTGCAATGCTACCTTTAGGATGATCCTTCACAGTTCTGTTAAAGATAAATTCTTCCTTGCCCGAGATGTTAAACAAAACTCTATCCTATGACAATCTATTATCGCATGACTATCTCTCAACCAGCCTATGCCTAAAATAACGTCAAACTTATCCATAGAGAACTTGATCAACTTTTCAGGTAATAAATGCCCGCACACTATGATTGGACACGCTACACATACTCTACTGACTCCTACGAGTCCATTACCAGTGAGTATATTCAGCCTCTCTGGTAATGCCTCAAACTCTAATCCAATACGTGTCACAAATCGTAAATATACAAATGAATGGGATACTCTCAAATCAAATAATGTTATGGTAGAAAAAGATGTAATAAGAATGTTATCTGCCACCACGTCACCTGATGCCAAGGCCTTCTCCAGATATAGGGTTAAAGCTTGCCCTTGGCTTTGTGGCGCTCCTTGAATACACAATTGTGGCCTCTGCTGCCCATACTGCTTATTTTTCTGTTGGTTGTACATCTGAGTTAGCGTCGGTAATGAGTGTTGAGCCAATGGCCTGATCGCTAGTGTTGGTCCCCTATACTGAGTTATCCCTGGTGCTGGCAGTACTAACCGCTGCGCCAGTCCTTCAATCCTCTGTATCATAGGATAATTAGTAATCCAATGATCTGGACTACCACATCACAGGCATAATCCTTGTGCTACCCTACACATGTCTTTCGTATGGCCTCCCTTGCCATAATATGTACATCCGACCGGGGTTCCCAATCATTGTTGTTGCTGCTGCCTCGGCTGGTTTGGCCAAGCTAGTATTGTTGTTGCCGGTGCTACTTGCCTTCTTGGCGATGTGCCATGAATGTGAATGCTAGGAGATGGTGCTGACATTCATCCTGCTTGTCCTCTTCCTCCTCTTTGTGCATGAGACCTCTTTTGGCCTCCTATCCTTGAAGCTAATATCTGCATTGTCAGCTCATATCGCCTAGATGCGATCAATACTTCATCAAAATTCTGGTAGTTATGGACCTTTACCAATTGCTGAATCTCTAGTTGAAGTCCATACTGGAACCTCATCACCCTCTCTGGTTTTGGTGCTACCATCATCGGAGCAAATCTACTAAACCTGCAGAACTCCGTTGCATAGCCATTCACTGTCCTTCCAGACTGTTTGAGATTGATAAACCTCTATTGTAGCTCATATTGTGCTACCACTCCAAAATACTTAATCCTGAAATAGGCCCTAAAGTTGTCCCATGAAATAGTTTGTCTTAATCCAACTTCTTCTGTTGCTCACCAATCCCTAGCAAGGTCCTAGAGTTACAATCAGACCTGATCAACTTGCTCCTCAGTTGGAATATTTATCGCTGTCAGTATTATTTCGATGTTTTGCAGCCAAGTATCTGCGGTAATGGCATCCTTCGTGCCATCAAACTACTTTAGGTTGAGTCGGCAAAATCTTACCGATGTCCCTGAATCTGTTCTAATACTTCTTTCTATCTGTAATCCATGATTCAACGAGATATTCTTCTCTTGTTGCTGAAGCTATTGATATTGTTGCGTCGCCATCATTCATCATATAATTTTCAGCAATGTCGGTGTATCAAGTGCTACTGTCACTTCTGGTAGGACCGGGTACTTCTGATACATATTGCTCCTCGTGCTTTTCTGCTGGTTATACTCTGATCCCTCCAGGTATATGTGTTGCCTCTCGTTGGAGGCCAACAGATCATTGTCCTGCTGAAACGGCTAGTGCTCCACCCATCGATGCTGGAGAAGCCCTAAAGAAAAGGACGAAAGATAAATCAAGAACTGAACTAGAAAGGATCGAGTAACAATGGTACATAAGTCAAGCTGAGTTTCGAGGAGACGAATTCAGGATTTTAAGGAGGAACATGTTTGATTGTGACATCCTATAATCAAGCTACCCCATAAGTCTGAAAAGAAAAACAGACCTTCATGGGCCACCCCTAAAACCTTGCCATGCCCCAGATCCATAATACTAGAGAACTGATGTAAACACCCTATTTTTCAGAATAATTTTAATATAATTTTTCCCCAATTTTTTGGTATTTTTCTGGATGAAGAACCAAGGTAATTGTGATCGAAGGATCTTTAAATGCAGTTAATTGATGTTAAAATATTATAGAAATAATATTTTATGGTGTAAAATGGAAAACCGGACATAGGATAATTTTCTGTGAATTTATTGGACTCCGGAAACCCGTTTAAAGTCCTAAAAGCTGTTAAATATATAAACCGAACCAAGCTTGACTGAACCAAACCAAACCAGACCAAACCAAACCAAACCAGACTGAACCAAACCAGGCCAAACCCAGCATAGCGGTTCGGGTCGGGTCGGATCTGAGTCAAACCCGACCCGGACCCAAACCCACAGAAACCCTAATTTTAATCGGGTCGGAAAAACTGTTCCGACCCGGCGGCGCCGTATAAAACCCCCCCTCGACTTCCGTGTCAACCCCGCTGCCAGACCTCTCTCTCCCTCTCATCTCATCTCATCTCATCGCTCCGGACTCCACGACGGATCTCCGCACAGTTCCCCGACTCCGCGGTGCAGCCGACGGCTGAGTTTCCCCCAGCCGAGACTTTTTCCCTCGTCCGGCCGACCAACCCAAGCCCGCAGCGGCTCCGGCTGTGCACAGCCCGAGCATCCCCCTGCCGTCTCCCCTCGATCCGCTCGCCCCCGCCCTCTCCCCGGACTCCTCCGCTCAACCGCCGTGCCCGACGGCCGCGCGCCCTCTCCTGACCAACTCCCTTCCGCGCGGTCCACCACGACAAACCCCCTCTCCGCCAGGCAGCCACCCGACCCGCTGCCCTAGTCTCCGCCTCCGTCCTCCGCCGGCGAGTCCACCCAGCATCCCGGACACAGCCCTAGCACGGACACAGACCCTGTGCAAAGCCGACGCAGCGGACACAGCCTCCAGGACTTGATCCAACGAGCAGGACACGAGAATTCAGACTTCTCGGATCCCAGTTCAGGTAACGTTTCCTCTCACCTCGTAACTCCGTTTTCGATTTTGTCAGTTGCAACGCGTAGACTGTATAACTCTCTCGGTGTCCGTGCAACCCGCTCGGTGCATCGCGTCCTGTGGTTATCGCAAACCGCGATCCAAAAACAGGAAAAAAACGCCCTATTTCACCCCGGAACTGAGTATGCCCCGCCAAATGGGATGACTTGGTCGCACGCGGTCTTTACCGAAACGTGTGCGACGTTGATACGGACGTACGGAATTTTGCAGAAGTTGATTTGGATGTGCGTGCACACCGGAATCAACGCGTATCCGCCGACGATACCCCGTATCCGTCCTTTCTGGAACATACCGTAACTTTGTGTACACATGTCGGATCGAGACGAAATTTGTGCCATCGAACTCGTAGCAATACGCTGGTCCTGTGACCCAAGTTTGGTCCGATTCTAAGAACGTTGACAAAATAGTGTATCGTGGGCCCCATAGGCTCCACTTGACGGACGATTTTGTGATCGGCTCATCGGAATCCAATTCTGAAAGTTCCGTTGGGTTTGTATCATCGTTCCTGACTTGTTGACACTAAGTTTGAAGAATTTGGAGACCTTTGACCCTGACACACTTTTCGGTGCAAAGTGGCCCACATGTGGACCCCGCTTTAGTCCGAAATATCGTTTTTGCCCTTGTATCCAAATTGGACTTAAGGACAGGCGTTTCTAGCTATTTGATATCTTCTGAGACTGTTGGTGATGTTATTACAGCTTTTGGAGGAGTACCCACAGGATCCACTGATACAGGAACGACTGTTGGTATTCAAACACCAGGCAAGTGTACCTTGCCAAACTCTGCAGTATTGTTACATTTTTTTTGCTTCATTATATTGATGTGCATGCTTAACCTAGGACCGTGTGACGTACTTAGCATCCGATTATTAGTCGGGTGCCAACACTGTACGCGGTGTTGTGTATTGTCATCTAGAGATGGACATTCGTGACACTTTATATTCTCGTACTTGTCTTATCAAGTACACTATAACCCAGGACACTTGACACCATTCATAAGACAGGATCTTTCCGAGATATTCATGGTGATTCTGTATAGGATACATGACTTGACAGAGATACTATATTCATAGATACTTTATGACTTGTTGTATTAGCTATGATCCCGCTCGACATGGACATGAGACGTTATGGTCATGACATGCGTGGTTACATTGGGTGGGGAGAGACACACAGGCTACAGGCTATCTTATATATATATCTACTACTATTGTGAGGCCGTAGACTCTCGTAGCAGAGCTAGGCACATTACGTGTTATTACCACTACCGGCTCCCCGACACAGAGCTTGTAGTGGCTCAGCCTGATTACTCGTGATGCTCTCACTTGCATTTCACATAGATGGTTACATACTTACCCTATTTCTTTTATTATTTGCTGCACTGCATTTATTTTGGCTTATATTATCTTGTACCTTGCTATGTCCCCTGAGGACCTGGATTCGGATTATGTCTCCAGGATTTGCAGACGAGATCTATCCCGAGGTATACGGGACAGCAGCAGGAGCAGATACAGGAGCTGTACCGACACCCGAGGACGAGGTGTTAGCCGAAGACTTTTCCTGAGCATCCATGTTTCATGCTCAGTATTTATTTATTTCAGTCATTTATATTTTTGGTCTGTTGAACCATTGTATCAGATATTTATCGGGTTGTTCTCCGAAGCACTTTGTGGAGACTGGTTGATGATTTACATTCCTTATATTCTGTGGATCATATTTTACATTTTGTGTGGATGAGATGAGTTGTGCCATGTTGTCGTAGACTTGATTTTACAGCTTAAGTACACCCTGATGGATCTATTAAATTGGGTTTGTCCATCAGTGTGTGCTGCTGGCCATTGCCACGTGTCTAGTCCCTCGGTATTTTGGGACTGGGGCATGACATGGTTTTTGTGGTGGCCCATAAAGGTCTACGACTAAATCGTTCAGTTTTAACTTAGGGACCGAACAAGCCTGCCCTAAGGATAGGATAAGTTCTAGGATCTTATCCATTATTTGAACCATTATTGAACTCTATATCGAACTCGAAATTATTACTTGATTTGCATCCTGTTTGATTTCTCTGAGCGTTCTTATAGTTTATCTTTTGGTTGTAGAGTAATGGATCCCAGGAACGGAGATGGGATTCCCTTGGATACACCACATGACGCTGTGGTTCCTTATATAGATGGAGTGACACTAGGGAATGGAGGACAAACATCACAGAGCGATCAAACCGGCCAGCCTAATCCAAGGTTCCGGAGAGATGACATCCTACCTCCGCCACAATTCACTCCCCAGATGCCAGTTTTCCCGCCAGGACAAGCAATGGACGGGCAACAGATGTTCCAGATGATGTATGCCATGATGCAAGCCCAGCAACAGATTCAGCAAGATGCACATCGTCAGGAGGCAGAGTATCTGAGAACCAGCCTGGTATCCGCATTGGAGCAGGCAAATCCACCAGCGAGGCGATCAGCGACGGGATCTATCACCAATTTTCGGCAGCTCAAGCCTCGTACATTTTCTGGTAAAGAGGGGCCAACAGAAGTTCACGAATGGCTCACGAACATTCAGCACCAGTTGGAAGCAGCTGAACTTCCGAGAGAGAAGTGGATGACTGCAGTCAGAATGCAGTTAACTGAAAATGCACATCATTGGTGGTTAGCAGAAGAGAGGAGGCTCGGACAGGACCGAGTCACTTGGGAAGAGTTCTCCAGACTCTTCCAAGAGATGTACATTCCAGCAGTTGCACGGTCAGAGCTCAGAGACAAGTTCAACCGCCTTATCCAAGGCAATATGACAGTGGAAGAATACAACGCAGAATTTATTCGCCTAAGTCGCTTTGCCCCAACCTTGATCTCGACAGAGGAAGAGAAAGCTGAGAAGTTCTTTGACGGACTGAAGTTCGAGCTCCAGAGGTTGATTGGATCGGTTGCACCTACATCGTATACCGACGTCCTTGCAGCAGCACGACACATGGAGCGTGTTACTAGAAGGGAGTCAAATCTGAAGAGGCCAATCACATCAGCACCAACCAGGATATCACAGGGGGATTCTGCAAAACGATCCCAGAGGAGTATGCCAGATAGAGCAGCACACAGGGCCATATCTCTTCCTACTTGTCACTACTGCGGCAAGGTAGGACACATTGAGAGAGAATGCAGGCGCAAGTTGGGACTATACCTGCTTTGCAGATCCGACCAGCATCTATCCAGAGACTGCACTAAACATAGAGAGGGAGCACCAAGACTAGCTTTACCTGCACCACGGCCAGCTTATCCAGCGGTGGGAGCACCGCAGAGACCAGGCCACCAGCTACAGGAGGATACCAGCAGAGACCACCACTGGCACCACTGGCAGCCCTATTTCAGCAGGCTCAGCAGCAGAGAGGTCCAGCTCAGGGACAAGGACAGGCATTCACAATGGCTGTTGAGGAGGAAGCTACTGCAGGCGAGGTTATCGCTGGTACTATTTTAGTAGCTTCATTACCAGCTGTAGCTTTATTTGATTCTGGAGCATCGCATTCATTTATAGCAGCTAGCTTTGTAGCCACCCATAAAATAGCTACCGCACCCCTTCCGAAGATCTTCCAGGTTTACCGTCTGATCTGAGTTTGTGGATGTATTTCCGGACGATCTTCCAGGTTTACCGTCTGATCGGGAAATAGAATTCACAATAGACTTAACTCCAGGAGCAGAGCCTATCACTTCATCAGTATATCGGCTAGCACCTAAGGAGTTAGTGGAGTTGAAGGAACAAGTTGATGATCTTTTGGAGAAGGGTTTTATTCGGCCCAGAGTTTCACCTTGGGGAGCACCCATATTATTTCTGCCGAAGAAGGATGGAACAGTACGGTTGTGCATTGACTACAGGGCACTGAATGCTGTGACCATTAAGAACATGTATCCCTTACCACGTATTGATGATCTATTCGATCAATTGAGTGGTGCTAGGGTATTCTCGAAGATTAACCTTAGATCCGGCTATCATCAGATTAAAGTAAGGAAGGAGGATATACCGAAGACAACTTTCAGGACCAAGTATGGACATTATGAGTTCTTGGTAATGCCGTTGGGTTTAACCAACGCGCCAGCTGTGTTCATGAGTTTAATGAACAGAGTCTTTCATCAATACTTGGATAAATTTATGGTTGTGTTTATTGATGACATTCTAGTATATTCCAAGAGCCACGAAGAGCACGAGGAGCATCTCAGAATCGTGCTAGAGACCTTGAGACAGGAGAAGTTATATGCCAAACTCAGTAAGTGTGAGTTTTGTATGGATAAAGTGCCTTTCTTGGGACATATCATATCAGGAGAAGGACTTTCAATTGATCCGGAGAAAGTTGCGGCAATAGAGACTTGGCCTACACCCACATCAGTTGCAGAGGTGAGAAGTTTTCTTGGACTTGCGTGATATTAACGAAGGTTTGTAAAAAATTTCTCAAGGATTGCAGAATCGATGACGAAGCTGACACATAAAGACCAGGAGTTTATATAGACAGAAGACTGCCAGAAGGCCTTCGAAGAATTGAAGAGAAGATTAACAACAGCACCTGTCTTGACTCTTCCTTCAGGGTCAGGAGGTTTTGTTGTTTACAGTGATGCATCAGGTAGTGGACTAGGATGTGTTTTGATGCAACATGGCAAAGTTATTGCTTATGCATCGAGACAGTTGAAGGTCCACGAGAAGAACTACCCAACACACAATCTGGAGTTAGCAGCAGTTATTTTTGCATTGAAGATTTGGAGGCACTACCTTTATGGGGAGAAGGTAGACATCTTTACTGATCACAAGAGTCTGAAGTATGTATATACTCAGAAGGAGCTCAACATGAGGCAGAGACGTTGGCTGGAGTTGATGGTAGACTTTGATATAGATCTGTAGTATCATCCGGGAAAGACGAATGTCGTAGCAGACGCTCTCAGCAGGAAGCCTACGGCTTACTTCTTGACGATGCAGCCCGAGTTATTGAGAGATCTACAGGAGATTCAGATAGAGGTTGTTTTACCAGGACAGAGTGGCTTGCTGGCTAATCTTGAAGTTAAGTTGTCACTTGTTGAAAGAATTAAAGAGGCATTGCCCACCGATGCTAGATTTCGAAGACTTAAAGAAAGGACAGAGGCAGGCATGCAGACAGGACTTTGCATACACGAAGACGGAACATTGAGGTTTGGGAATCGCCTGTATGTTCCAAATAAAGAATTGAGACATGAGTTAATGACTGAAGCACATAGCTCTATGTACTCTGTTCACCCAGGAGGAACCAAGATGTACCGAGACTTGAGACAGTATTATTGGTGGCATGGAATGAAAAGGGAGATTGTAAGATTTATGGCTAAATGCTTAGTCTGCCAGCAAGTAAAGACCGAACATCAGAGGACTGCAGGTATGTTACAGCCGCTTCCTATACCAGAATGGAAGTGGGAACATATCACGATGGATTTTGTCACAGGATTTCCAAGGAGCCCCAGCGGAAGAGATGCGGTATGGGTTATCGTGGATCGACTCACTAAATCGGTGCACTTCTTGCCATTTAGAGTTGGACAGTCCACAGAGGTACTAGCCGACATGTATATACGACAAATCGTAAGATTACATGGAGTGCCTGTTAGTATTGTATCGGATCGAGATTCGAGATTTACATCTCATTTTTGGCGGAGCATGCAAGTGAGTCTTGGCACTAGACTCAAATTCAGTACAGCTTACCACCCACAGACAGATGGTCAATCGGAGCGCACGATTCAGATCTTGGAGGATATGTTACGATCGTGTATGCTAGACTTTGGAGGATCTTGGGAAGATCATTTACACTTGGTGGAGTTCTCCTACAACAACAGTTATCAGGCCAGCATTCAGATGGCACCATTCGAGGCTTTGTACGGTAGAAAGTGCAGATCACCAGTATGTTGGAGTGATGTTGGTGAACGTCAAATACTGGGTCCAGAATTGGTAACGCAGACAGTGGAGAAGGTAAAACAGATTCAGAATCATCTTCGAGCAGCTCATGTCACGCCCCAGTCCCAAAATACCGTGGGACCGGACGCGTGTCAATGGCCAGCAGTACGCACCGATGGACAATCCTAATTTATTGGATCCATCAGGGCATACTTAAGCTGTAATATAACAAGTCTACGATAATCATGGTACAACTAATCTCATCCACACAAGATATGAAATATGATCCACAGAATAAATAAAGAATGTAAATCATCAGATAGTCTCACAAAGTACTTCGGGGAACAATCCGTTAAATATCTAGTACAATGGTTCAACAGACCAGAATATAAAAGACTGAAATAAATAATGAAAACTGAGCATAAACATGGATGCTCAAGAGAAGTCTTCAGCTAAGACCTCGTCCTCAGATGGTGGTACAGCTCCTGGATCAGCTCCTGCTCCGGTCCCGTAAATCTCGGGATAAACCTCGTCTGCAAAATCTGGGGACAAAATCCGGATCCAGGTCCTCAGGGGACATAGCAAGGTACAAGAAAGCTCATGCCAAAGTGAGTAAATAAACAGTGCAGCAATAAATAACTAAATAAAACAATGGGGTAAATATGTAACCATCTAAGTGAAATGCAAGTGAGAGCAACACTATAACTCAGGCTGAGCCACTACAAGCTCTGTGTCGGGGAGCCGGTAGCGGTAATAACCGGTAGTGGGTCTAGCTCTGCTTCGAGAGTCTACGACCTCTCAATAATAGAAGATATATATATGTAACAGCCTGTAGCCTGTGTGTCTCTCCCCACCCGATGTAACCACGTATATCATGACCATAACGTCTCATGCCCATGTCAAGCGCGATCATAGCTAAATGCAACAAGTAATAAAGTATCTAAGAATATAATGTCCATGTCCTGTATCCTATACAGAATCACCACGAATATCTCAAGAAAATCCTGTCTCATGAGTAGTGTCAAGTGTCCTGGGTCAATGTGTACTTGGTAAGACAAGTACGAGAATATAAAGTGTCACGAATGTCCATCTCTAGATGACCGTACCCAACACCGCGTACGGTGTTGGCACCCGACTGATAATCGGACGCTCAGTATGTCACACGGTCCTAGGTTGAGCATGCACATCACTATAATAAAGCAAGAGATATAAGTAATAATACTGCAGAGTTTGGCAAGGTACACTTGCCTGATGTCCGAATACCAACAACTGTCCCTGTATCGGTGGATCCGGTAGGTACTACTCCAAAAGCTGTAATAAACATCACCACTAGTCTCAGAAGATGTCAAATAGCTAGAAATGCCTGTCCTTACTGTCGCGCCCCGATCCCGCAGGGCCCGATCCCGTAGGGCCTATCGTCCTCGCTTGGTCCCTACGGAACCATTCGTCCTCGCTTGGTCCCTACGGAACCGTTCGTCCTCGCTTGGGCGCGATGCCGTGCAAGCCTAAGTTGCGCTTGCACCAGGCAACGTACCTGCACAAGACAAATTAGACAAAAATATACATTTATAGGCACAGAGTAAAACGCAGAGAACCAAAGTTGAACACATTTGATAGCACACAAAATACTTGCTTTTTATTGAATACTTGAAGACTTGGATTACAAAGTGTTTGCTTGGCTGAGTTACAAAATATGCCTTAGAAGGCTTACAACTCTTTTTACATTCCCAAAACTAGCCACAACGCCCATTACATTATGCCCTTGTAGTAGGACCAAAATAACCAAAACATCTAGCAGAAGGAGAGTAGCCCACTGGAGAGGTAAGCAGCGGAAGAAGCAGCACGAACACAATCCTAAGGAAGAGTGCGCACACGCTGATTCAGGTTGAGGATGCTTGCCAGACTCTCGCTCCCAGCACCTGGATATTTGCCCACAAACGTGGGTCAGTACTACCACATGTACTGGTGAGCGACCGTGGCCAAACTCACCTTAGAAATCCGCACTAAGTAAGCATATGAAGCTAGCATTATTAAGTGGCCTTTCTCGTTGTCTAGTTTCTTTTTAACAATTCATGCTAGGAAACATAGACAATATTTAGCATATGCATATGATATTTCTTACCCACGGCCGAGCGGTTATCCCTGCAGCAGACACACAAGTTAGCCACAATTTGCATATGAATAAACTTATGTGTCAATCTTTGGTGTCACAAAAATGATAGGTATGCAAGAAGGTAAACCTAGCATGCGCCCTATCTATATGACGGTCCATGAGTTTCCCCATTATTGGACAACAACACCCCCCTAGATCCCGTAGGAACGGAACATCAGGGTGCTATACACAATCCCTTCCGGACCGACCGATTCCCAGTGCCCCAGAAACCGATCGAGAGACTATTACCTTGTGCACAAGTTGTCCGAGACCCATGCATGGCAAGCAAACATTTATAAACCAACTCTTTTGATGCCCAACTTGACAAGCATATAACAATCTGATAGCCACGCCCCCCTAGATCCCGTAGGACCGGAACATCAGGGCGGACCACTAGACTATACTCATTCATTCTTTTACACATGACACAAACACTAACCATGAAGGTTTTATGCACGATATAGTGATGCAACAAGTGAGTAAGGGGCAACATTTAATAGAAGTAAAGCAGAATTCTATTTAGCAGCATATAGTTCATTCTTTAGCTTATCTTCTTAGTGAGGCAACATATTTCAAGTGAACTAGAGATTCTTTATTAGGCATGCAGACTTAAAGGATTCATCGAAGGGCCTAAGCCACTCACCAAATGAATCGAACGAGGAGATGGGGAAGCCTAAGCGACGTTCACTCTTTGGTTATGCGTCCTGAAAATGCAACAATACTTGGTTAGCATACTTCGGTCTCTTTCCCTTACGATTCGAAAAGAAAGCGCAAGCGAGAAGGCGAAATCATGAAAACCAAGTCATCGAAAGCAACTCAAAACACAAAGCAACACAAAACCAAAAAGCAAAGCAACCAACGAAAACTCTTGGACTTATTTCAATAGAAGCCGCTCGATTAATTCGAAGGGTTCATTGCACTTCGTCCGTGTTGATTTGGCGGTAAGGTTTCCCCGAGACTCGATTCTCAACCGAGTCGAAGCAGCGTAGTGTTTCTTAAGTAATCGTTCGGAGCGGGGCGTTACATACTACCCCACTGAGAAAAAGTTTCGTCCACGAAACTTAAGAGATCAAGGAGGCGATATACTATGCATCAAGAGATCAAAGGAAACAGACTCACCAACATCGTGCCCACTCTCATCACGCTCAATATTCAACTGGTAAACTCTCGGCCTTCTCGTCTCAGCAGCTGGTTCAGTAGGTGGGCCTGGAGGGGTCTGATCCTGCTCTTCAGACTTCCTCAGAGGGCAATCACGTAACACATGATCAGGTTTTCCACACTTAAAACACAGCCTGAGGCGCAGACGACAAGACTCCATAAGGTGACCTGGACGGTCACAGAAGCTGCACACTTTTCTGCGGTTCCCACTTGCGTCGGCCGGTTTCTCTGTTTCGGCCTTTTTCTCACCATTGTGGTATCTTTTAGCAGGAGGGTTTCGAGGAGCCGGTGCCCTTTCTGGAGCATTTTGTGGAGTAAACTGCTCGTTCTGCACCGCTGCCTCAAAGGCTTGTATGTAGGTTTTGCACTCTCGGTTCATAACATCTTTTCTTAGATTATCGTTTAAGCCTTTTATGAACCGATGTGTGCGAGCTGCCTCATCGGGAATCATCGAGCTAGCGAACTTAGCAAGTTTGGAGAATTCTGACTCATAATCTTCGACAGACATGCTCCCTTGCTTAAGCTCGGTAAACTCGTCTTCTTTTCTCTGCCTGACAGCCGGTGGAAGATAGTGAGCAAGGAATGCTTCCTTGAACATTCCCCAAGTAATCCTACCATCTTGATGTTTGGTGGCGAGGTCTGCTTTCTTGACTTCCCACCAATCGTGTGCTCGTAACCGCAATTGCATATCTGCGCACGCCACCCTCTTGTTCGCAGGTATTGAGGCAAAGCTAAACAAGCTTTCCATCTTCGCGATCCAGTCCATCACCTTATCTGGCGTGGTCCTGCCTTCAAACTCCGGAGGGTTCAACTTCAGGAACTCAGCGCCCTTAAAGGTAGACTTTCCGGCCGCGCGAGGAGGCTCGTTTGTTTCTGCTAATCCTGCGCCTTGAGGCATGGTCGGGGCAGTCACTGGTGTTGCGGCGGTGCCAGATGCACCACTGTTCGCTGCTAGCGTTGTTACAATTTGAGTCAAGGAGTCAAGCTGCTTTTGTTGTGCCGCGGCTCTAGCATCTGCTCGTTGCTGCTGAGCCTCGAATCGTTCTTGTTGCGCAGCATGACGATCATTTTGATTCTGTAACATTGCAATCAGTCTATCTAATTGATCATCGCTCACGCTAGCTGCGCGCGATGACTCAGGGTTACCAGCACCTGTTCTTGTCATCTTTGCTGCAAAAGAGAGTAGCTTGCATTAGTCTCATAACGTATTATAGACTTATTGCATGGGACGTTGGGTTTTTATACTCTTAGGGACCTTTCTTACTCTCGATTTACTTCTTATAGATTTGAAATCTATTTTCGAAATTCGGGACTTTTGAAATCGCTTGAAAACTTATATCATTTTTTGAAGACGATGTTTGAAGAGGCCAAGGACGTAAAGCCATGCTCTGATACCACCTGTCGCGCCCCGATCCCGCAGGGCCCGATCCCGTAGGGCCTATCGTCCTCGCTTGGTCCCTACGGAACCATTCGTCCTCGCTTGGTCCCTACGGAACCGTTCGTCCTCGCTTGGGCGCGATGCCGTGCAAGCCTAAGTTGCGCTTGCACCAGGCAACGTACCTGCACAAGACAAATTAGACAAAAATATACATTTATAGGCACAGAGTAAAACGCAGAGAACCAAAGTTGAACACATTTGATAGCACACAAAATACTTGCTTTTTATTGAATACTTGAAGACTTGGATTACAAAGTGTTTGCTTGGCTGAGTTACAAAATATGCCTTAGAAGGCTTACAACTCTTTTTACATTCCCAAAACTAGCCACAACGCCCATTACATTATGCCCTTGTAGTAGGACCAAAATAACCAAAACATCTAGCAGAAGGAGAGTAGCCCACTGGAGAGGTAAGCAGCGGAAGAAGCAGCACGAACACAATCCTAAGGAAGAGTGCGCACACGCTGATTCAGGTTGAGGATGCTTGCCAGACTCTCGCTCCCAGCACCTGGATATTTGCCCACAAACGTGGGTCAGTACTACCACATGTACTGGTGAGCGACCGTGGCCAAACTCACCTTAGAAATCCGCACTAAGTAAGCATATGAAGCTAGCATTATTAAGTGGTCTTTCTCGTTGTCTAGTTTCTTTTTAACAATTCATGCTAGGAAACATAGACAATATTTAGCATATGCATATGATATTTCTTACCCACGGCCGAGCGGTTATCCCTGCAGCAGACACACAAGTTAGCCACAATTTGCATATGAATAAACTTATGTGTCAATCTTTGGTGTCACAAAAATGATAGGTATGCAAGAAGGTAAACCTAGCATGCGCCCTATCTATATGACGGTCCATGAGTTTCCCCATTATTGGACAACAACACCCCCCTAGATCCCGTAGGAACGGAACATCAGGGTGCTATACACAATCCCTTCCGGACCGACCGATTCCCAGTGCCCCAGAAACCGATCGAGAGACTATTACCTTGTGCACAAGTTGTCCGAGACCCATGCATGGCAAGCAAACATTTATAAACCAACTCTTTTGATGCCCAACTTGACAAGCATATAACAATCTGATAGCCACGCCCCCTAGATCCCGTAGGACCGGAACATCAGGGCGGACCACTAGACTATACTCATTCATTCTTTTACACATGACACAAACACTAACCATGAAGGTTTTATGCACGATATAGTGATGCAACAAGTGAGTAAGGGGCAACATTTAATAGAAGTAAAGCAGAATTCTATTTAGCAGCATATAGTTCATTCTTTAGCTTATCTTCTTAGTGAGGCAACATATTTCAAGTGAACTAGAGATTCTTTATTAGGCATGCAGACTTAAAGGATTCATCGAAGGGCCTAAGCCACTCACCAAATGAATCGAACGAGGAGATGGGGAAGCCTAAGCGACGTTCACTCTTTGGTTATGCGTCCTGAAAATGCAACAATACTTGGTTAGCATACTTCGATCTCTTTCCCTTACGATTCGAAAAGAAAGCGCAAGCGAGAAGGCGAAATCATGAAAACCAAGTCATCGAAAGCAACTCAAAACACAAAGCAACACAAAACCAAAAAGCAAAGCAACCAACGAAAACTCTTGGACTTATTTCAATAGAAGCCGCTCGATTAATTCGAAGGGTTCATTGCACTTCGTCCGTGTTGATTTGGCGGTAAGGTTTCCCCGAGACTCGATTCTCAACCGAGTCGAAGCAGCGTAGTGTTTCTTAAGTAATCGTTCGGAGCGGGGCGTTACACTTACGTCCAATTTGGACACAGGGGCAAAAAGGTCATTTTCGGATTAAAGCGGGGTCCACATGTGGGCCACTTTGCATCGAAAAGCGTATCAGGGTCAAAGGTCTCCAAATTCTGCAAACTCAGTGTCTACAAGTCAGGAACGATGATACGAACCCAACGGAACTTCCAGAATTGGATTCCGATGAGCCGATCTCAAAATCACCCGTCAAGTGGAGCTTGTGGGGCCCACGATACGTGATTTTGTCAACGTTCTCGGAATCGGACCAAACTTGGGTCACAGGACCAGCTTATTGCTACGAGTCCGATGGCGCAAGTTTCGTCTCGATCCGACGTGTGTACACAAAGTTACAGCGTATTCCAGAAAGGACGGATACGGAGTGTCGTCGGCGGATACGCGTTGATTCCGGGGTGCACGCACCTCCGAATCGACTTCTGCGAAATTCTACACGACCGTATCAACGTCGCGCACGGTTCGGTAAAGACCGCGTGAGACCAAGTCGTCCCGATTGGCGGGGCGGACTCAGTTCCGGGGTGAAACAGGGCGTTATTTTTCCTGTTTTGGATCGCGGTGTACGATCACTACAGGACGCGATGCACCGAGCGAGTTGCACGGGCACCGAGAGGGTTAAACAGTCTATGCATAGCAACTGACGAAAACTAAATCAGAGTTGCGAGGTGAGAGAAATCAGTACCTGTACAGGGCCCCGTGAGTTCTGTTCTTCAAGTGTCCGTGAGTCACTTCGACCCAGGATTCGTATCCTGGACGTGTCCGGGTTCTGCGGGGACGCTGCTGTGAATCACCAAGGCTGCGAGAAGTCGGGGAACTCGACGCCGCGACACGGCCGGTCGGGGACACAGCGTGGCGGGCTCCGTCCTCCGGAGGGAAACACAGCGGGGTCGGGGTTGCTCGTCCGGCGGGGGAGGATGAAACTAGGGTTTCGGTGGGGTGAAACTAGGGTTTCGGTGGCGGCTGGTAGTTGGAGAAGAGGGCAGCACGGATGTCGAGGCAGCCCCTTTATAGCTGCTACAGGAACTCGGCAGCTAGGGTTTCCCCTGCGGGTTTCGGGTTGGTTTGGTTCGGGCTTCGCAATTCTATAGCTTTTGGTCCTCGATTCGTTGCTCCGGTGTCCAATAAATTCACCGAAAAATGCCATGCGTCCGGTTCTCCATTATACACAATAAATTTTTACTTCCAGAATGTTTTAACACCCTTTGGCCACACTTAAAAATTCTTTAAATCACACCCATCTTGGTTTTAATTTCCAGAAAATTCCAAAAACGAAATAACTTATTTTAAAATATTCTCAAAAATTCAGGGTGTTTACAATCTTCCCTCCTTAAAAGGATTGCGTCCTCGCAATCAAAGAATAAGCTACCAAAAAGAATTATGGAAATACAAGGTTGCTTAGTTTACAACTGCCTCCTCGAACAAGTGGGGGTATCGCTGGCGCATACTATCTTCTCGTTCCCAAGTCGATTCTCCAGGAGAATGATGTTTCCAAGCTACTCGAACTAGTCTGATTGTCTGTCCCCGCAATGTCTTCTTACTGACGTCGAGGATGCCAACTGGTTGTTCCTCATATATCAAGCTTGGGCCTACTGCGATTTCTGAATGATCGACTACGTGACTTGGGTCGGTCACGTACCTTCGCAGCTGTGAGACGTGGAATACGTCATGCACTCCCTCTAAGGATGGTGGTAATGCAAGCCGATAAGCCACCTCACCAACGCGCTCTAGAATGTCAAATGGCCCAATATACTTTGGGCTCAGTTTGCCTCTGCTCCCGAATCTGATGGTACCACGAGTAGGTGAAATCCTCAAGAATACGTGATCTCCTTCTTTAAACTCTAGAGGACGCCTGTGTGTATCAGCCCAATGCTTCTGTTTGTCCTGGGCTGCTCGTAGATGATTCTGAATCTGCTTCACCTTTTCCACTGTTTGTGTGACCAATTCTGGACCCAGTAGTTGACGTTCACCAACGTCACTCCAACATATAGGTGACCTGCACTTCCTTTCGTATAAAGCTTCAAATGGTGCCATCTGGATGCTGGCCTGATAACTGTTATTATAGGAGAACTCTACTAAGTGCAAATGATCTTCCCAAGATCCTCCAAAGTCTAGCATACATGATCTCAACATGTCCTCCAATATCTGAATGGTGCGCTCCGATTGGCCATCTGTCTGCGGGTGATAAGCCGTGCTGAATTTGAGTTGGGTGCCCAGACTCTCTTGCATGCTTCTCCAGAAATGAGATATAAATCTCGAATCTCGATCCGATACGATACTAACAGGTACTCCATGTAATTTGACGATTTGTCGCATATACATGTCGGCTAGTACCTCTGTGGACTGTCCCACTCTAAATGGCAAGAAGTATGCCGATTTAGTGAGTCTATCCACGATAACCCATACTGCGTCTCTTCCGCTGGGGCTCCTCAGAAATTCTGTGACAAAATCCATCGTGTTGTGCTCCCATTTCCATTTCGGTATCGGAAGCGGCTGTAACATACCTGCAGTTCTCTGATGTTCGGCCTTTACTTGCTGACAGACTAAACATTTGGCCACAAACCTTGCAATCTCCCTTTTCATTCCATGCCACCAGTAATACTGTCTTAAGTCTCGGTACATCTTGGTTCCTCCTGGGTGAACAGAGTACATAGAGCTATGTGCTTCCGTCATTAACTCCTGTCTCAATTCTCTATTTGGAATATACAGGCGATTTCCAAACCTCAATGTCCCATCTACGTGAATGCGAAGTCCTGTCTGTATGCCGGCTTCTGTCCTTTCTTTGAGTCTTCGGAATCTAGCATCGGTGGGCAATGCTTCCTTAATCTTCTCCACGAGTGATGACTGAATCTCAAGGTTAGCCATCAAGCCATCCTGTCCTGGTAAAACAACCTCTATCTGAAGCTCATGTAGATCTCTCAATAACTCTGGCTGCATCGTCAAGAAATAAGCCGTAGGCTTCCTGCTGAGTGCGTCTGCAACAACATTCGCCTTTCCCGGATGATACTGCAGATCTATGTCAAAATCTACCATCAATTCAAGCCAGCGTCTCTGCCTCATGTTAAGCTCATTCTGAGTATACACATACTTCAGACTCTTGTGATCAGTAAAGATTTCTACCCTCTCTCCATAAAGATAGTGCCTCCATATCTTCAATGCAAATATAACTGTTGCTAGCTCCAGATCATGTGTTGGGTAGTTCTTCTCGTGGACCTTCAACTGTCTTGACGCATAAGCAATGACTTTGTCATGTTGCATCAGAACACATCCTAGTCCACTGC
Source organism: Iris macrosiphon (assembly GCA_036927795.1). Lineage (NCBI taxonomy): Eukaryota > Viridiplantae > Streptophyta > Magnoliopsida > Asparagales > Iridaceae > Iris > Iris macrosiphon. The sequence continues at coordinate 35,555,013 of JAYESA010000020.1, read as the reverse complement.
CTGATGCATCACTGTAAACAACAAAACCTCCTGACCCTGAAGGAAGAGTCAAGACCGGTGCTGTTGTTAATCTTCTCTTCAGTTCTTCGAAGGCCTTCTGGCAGTCCTCTGTCCATATAAACTCCTGGTCTTTGCGGGTCAGCTTCGTCATCGGTTCTGCAATCCTCGAGAAATTTTCTACAAACCGTCGGTAATATCCCGCGAGTCCGAGAAAACTTCTCACCTCTGCAACTGATGTGGGTGTAGGCCAAGTCTCTATTGCCGCAACTTTCTCTGGATCCACTGAAAGTCCTTCTCCTGAGATGATGTGTCCCAAGAAAGGTACTTTGTCCATACAGAACTCACACTTACTAAGTTTGGCATATAACTTCTCCTGTCTCAAGGTCTCTAACACAATTCTGAGATGCTCCTCGTGTTCTTCGTGGCTCTTGGAATATATGAGGATGTCGTCAATGAACACCACCACGAATTTATCCAAGAACTGATGGAAGACTCTGTTCATCAAACTCATAAATACTGCTGGCGCGTTGGTTAAACCAAACGGCATCACCAAGAACTCATAATGTCCATACTTCGTCCTGAAAGCTGTCTTCGGGATGTCTTCCTTCCTTACTTTGATCTGATGATAGCCGGATCTAAGGTCAATCTTTGAAAATACCCTTGCACCACTCAACTGATCGAATAGATCATCAATGCGTGGTAAGGGATACCTGTTCTTGATGGTTACAGCATTTAGTGCCCTGTAATCAATGCACAACCGTACCGTTCCATCCTTCTTCGGCACGAATAAGATGGGTGCTCCCCAAGGTGAAACACTGGGCCGAATGAAACCCTTCTCCAAAAGATCATCAACCTGTTCCTTCAATTCCACTAACTCCTTAGGTGCTAGCCGATATACTGATGAAGTGATAGGCTCTGCTCCTGGAGTTAAGTCTATTGTGAATTCTATTTCCCGATCAGGCGGTAAACCTGGAAGATCATCAGGAAATACATCCATAAATTCTGAGATGACTCTTGGGTAACCTGTCTCCCCTTCTACAGATAGTACCCTAAGAGTAGGCTGAACTTCTTGCTCTACTGATCCTCGAAGAAACTCAAATTCTGGATGTCCTGGCGGTCTAAATATAACCCGCCCAAGTCGGCAATCAAGAGTCGCATGGTACTGACTTAACCAGTCCATACCAAGTACGACATCATAATCCGGCATCAAAAAGATTAGAAATTGAGCTCGCATTTCTCGGCCACAAACTACCACAGAACATGATCTACAGACGTCACTAACCGGAATAATTCCACCTCCCGTAAGAATTATCTTCATCTTCGGAAGGGGTGCGGTAGCTACTCTATGGGTGGCTACAAAGCTAGCTGCTATAAATGAATGCGATGCTCCAGAATCAAATAATGCTACAGCTGGTAATGAAGCTACTAGAATAGTACCTGCGATGACCTCGCCTGCTGTAGCCTCCTCCTCAACCGCTAAAGTGAATGCCTGTCCTCGCCCCTGTGCTGGGCCTCGCTGCTGCTGAGCCTGCTGGAATAAAGCTGCCTGTGGTGCCAGGGGTGGTCTCTGCTGGTTCCCTCCTGGGGCTGGTGGTCTGACCCCACCAACTCCTGTCTGCTGGGCTCCTGCTGCTGGTCGTGGTGCAGGTAATGCTAGTCTTGGTGCTCCGTCTCTGCGTTCGAAACAGTCCCTGGAAAAGTGCTGGCTGGATCCGCAGCTCAAACATAGTCCCAACTTACGCCTGTATTCCTTCTCAATGTGTCCTACCTTGTCGCAGTGGTGACAAGTAGGAAGAGGTCTGTCCCTATGTGCTGCTCTATCTGGCATACCCCTCTGGGTTCGCTTTGCTGAATCCCCATGTGCTGGCCTGGATGGTGCTGATGTGATAGGCCTCTTCAGATTAGACTCCCTTCTAGTGACGCGCTCCAAGCGTCGGGCTGCTGCAAGGATATCGGTATAAGATGTAGGTGTACCGATCCAATCACTCTCTGAAGCTCGAACTTCAAGCCATCAAAGAACTTCTCTGCTTTTTCTTCCTCCGTCGAAATCAATGTCGGGGTAAAGCGGCTCAGGCGAATAAATTTTGCATTGTATTCCTCCACTGACATGCTGCCTTGGATAAGGCGGTTGAACCTGTCTCTGAGCTCTGACCGTGCAACGGCTGGAATGTACATCTCTTGGAAGAGTCTGGAGAACTCTTCCCATGTGACTCGGTCCTTTCCAAGCCTCCTCTCTTCTGCTAACCACCAGTGATGCGCATTATCAGTTAACTGCATTCTGACGGCAGTCATCCACTTCTCTCTTGGAAGTTCAGCGGCTTCCAACTGATGCTGAATGTTTGTGAGCCACTCATGAACTTCCGTTGGCCCTTCTTTACCAGAAAATGTGCGAGGCTTGAGATGACGGAAATCAGTGATAGATCCCGTCGCTGTTCTCCTTGTTGGGGGATTTGCCTGCTCCAATGCGGATACCAGGCTGGTCCTCAGATACTCGGCCTCCTGCCGAGGGGCCTCTTGCTGAATCTGTTGCTGTGCTTGCATCATGGCATACATCATCTGGAACATCTGTTGCCCGTCCATGGCTTGTCCGGGTGGAAATACTGGCATCTGGGGAGTGAATTGTGGTGGAGGTAGGATGTCATCTCTCCGGAACCTTGGATTAGGCTGACCGGTTTGATCACTCTGCGATGCTTGTCCTCCATCCCCTGGTGTCACTCCGTCTCCATAAGTAACCACAGCGTCGTGTGGCGTATCCAAGGGAATATCATCTCTGTTCCCGGGATCCATTGCTCTGCAATCAAAATATAAACTGTAAGAACGCACAGAGGAATCAATACAGGATGCAGTTCAAGTAACAAATTTTGAGTTCGATATAGAGTTCAATAAATGGTTAAATAATGGATGAGATCCTAGAACTTATCCTATCCTTAGGGCAGGCTGGTTCAGTCCCTAAGTTGAAACTGAACAATTTAGTCGTAGACCTGCATGGGCCACCACAAAAACCATGTCACGCCCCAGTCCCAAAATACCGTGGGACCGGACGCGTGTCAATGGCCAGTAGTACGCACCGATGGACAATCCCAATTTATTGGATCCATCAGGGCATACTTAAGCTGTAATATAACAAGTCTACGACAATCATGGTACAACTAATCTCATCCACACAAGATATGAAATATGATCCACAGAATAAATAAAGAATGTAAATCATCAGATAGTCTCACAAAGTACTTCGAAGAACAACCCGTTAAATATCTAGTACAATGGTTCAATAGACCAGAATATAAAAAACTGAAATAAATAATGAAAATTGAGCATAAACATGGATGCTCAAGAGAAGTCTTCAGCTAAGACCTCGTCCTCAGATGGTGGTACAGCTCCTGGATCAGCTCCTGCTCCGATCCCGTAAATCTCGGGATAAACCTCGTCTGCAAAATCTGGAGACAAAATCCGGATCCAGGTCCTCAGGGGACATAGCAAGGTACAAGAAAGCTCATGCCAAAGTGAGTAAATAAACAGTGCAGCAATAAATAACTAAATGAAACAATGGGGTAAATATGTAACCATCTAAGTGAAATGCAAGTGAGAGCAACACTATAACTCAGGCTGAGCCACTACAAGCTCTGTGTCGGGGAGCCGGTAGCGGTAATAACCGGTAGTGGGTCTAGCTCTGCTTCGAGAGTCTACGACCTCTCAATAATAGAAGATATATATATGTAACAGCCTGTAGCCTGTGTGTCTCTCCCCATGTAATCCCCCTGATTTTCATAAATTTAAAAATTGGATTTATCACAATTTTCTGGGATTTTCTGGAATTTTCCTGTAATTAAATACCAGTGTTTTAATTATTCAATGATTTTTAAATGATAATAAATATTGTTAAAATATTATGAAAATAATATTTATTGATGTAAAATGAAAAACTAGACATAGGGTATTTTTCCGGGAATTTATTGGACCCCGGATTGATTTTTAAAAGCCTAAAAACAAATTAATTATTCAAACCCAAATTGAACCGGGCTGAACCGGGTTCAAACCGGCCTGAACCGGCCTGAACCCGGTCCAGCAGAATCGGACCGGCCGAACCGCCTAGCGGGTCGGGCCGGGTCAGCCCAACCCGCATCCGCCAGCCCGAGACCCGCGAACCCTCTCTCTCCCAAACCGCTGCCCGACTCTGCCGCTTCCGCTCCGCCGCGGCCGTTACGCCGGCGACCGCCTCACCTCCCTCTTCCCTCTCTGTAACCGCCGGCGACGCTCCGCCTCCTCTCCCCGCTCACCGGCCGCCGCTCCCTCTCCCCGTTTCTCCCCTATTTATACCCTTTTTCCCCCGCCTCGAGTTCTCCTCCTCCGCCGTTCTCCGGTGACGACGACCTCAGCCGAGCCTCCGCCGCCCTAGCCACCGGACTCGTCGCCTGACCCCGGAGCCGCCCGCTGCACCTTCTGCTTCCCCGACCACCGTCTCCCTCCTCCCGCTCGAACCCCGCAGCACCCCGAGCAGCCGGACCCCTAACCTAGTCGTCGACGTCTCCGGCCCCCTCCGCCTCGGCCCGACGCCGCCCTGCCGCAGCGTCTCGCCGCATCACCCTCGCCGACGGATCCTCCACCTCCCGCAGACCCCGGCCCCGCCTTCCTCCGCCTCAGCGTCGCCCAGCTCCGGCGAGAAATCCCCAATTCCCCCTGTGTGTCGGACACAGAGAGTTCGACACAGGAACAGTAAAACCCTAGTTGGACTCGTGTCGGACACAACTCGAGGACACGGAGATTTCGGTTTGTGGAACCCAGTTCAGGTAACCATAACTTCTTGCTCGTAGCTCGGAATTCAGTTCCGTAAATTGTATCGCGTAGCCTGTTTGACCCTCTCGGTGCCCGGACAAACCGCTCGGGGCATCGCGTCCTGTGGTGATCGCACACCGCGATCCAAAAACAGGAAAAACCAGACCCTGTTTCACCCCAGAATCGAGTACGCCCCGCCAAACGGGACGACTTGGTCACGTGCGGTCTTCACCGTTACGTCAGCGTCGTTGATACGGACGTGTGGGCTTTCGCAGAAGCTGATTCGGATGTGCGTGCACACCGGAATCAGTGCGTATCCGCGGACACCGCCCCGTATCCGTACCTTCTGATTCTCGCTGTAACTTAGTGTACACAAGTCAGATCGAGACGAAACTTACGCCATTGGACTCGTAGCAATACGCTGGTCCTGTGGGTCAAGTTTGGTTCGATTCTGAGAACGTTGACAAAATCGCGTGTCGTGGGCCCCACAGGCTCCACTCGACGGGCGATTTTGAGAACGGCTCATCGGAATCCAATTCTGGAAGTTCCGTTGGGTTCGTATCATCGTTCCTGACCTGTTGACACTAAGTTGGACTATTTTTGAGACCTTTGACCCTGGCACATTTTTCGGTGCAAAGCGGCCCACAATTGGACCCCGCCTTGACCCGATAATGACATTTTTGCCCTTGTCTCCAAATTGGACTCAAGGACAGGCGTTCCTAGCTGATTGATGTGTTCTGGACCTGATGGTGATGTCTATTTCAGCAACCGGAGTACTGCTTGGAAATCCAGCTGAAGCCAGAGCAACATTTGGAACCGAAAATCCAGGCAAGTGTACCTTGCCATAAAATGCAGCATTTAATTCATTTTGATTCTATTGTTTTAATTTCTATGACTGTGGTACTTGCCCTATCAAGTAAATTAAACCCAGGACACCTGACACAAAGCATGATACAGAATCTTCCTGATTATTCAAGGGGATTTTGTTTAGGATATAGATTTCATAACTTGAGCTTTATGTTTTATCCTGACTAGCTGCATTAGTTTCAATCTTGCGTAACATGAACATTGAGATCTGTGACGTGAGATTCATTGGGTGGGGAGAGTATTACCATATCAAGGCTGATTATATTATATATATATATCTGGTTATCTGGAAGTGTCCTAGTCTCTGACACAGAGCTTTGGCACCTGTACTGGCCCTTCGAGAAAACTCTGCTATGGTTTCTTGTCACTGATTCTGTAGTAGTCTCAGCCTGAAGTATGATTAATAACTCTCAACTTGCATGATCACTTAGCTGGTTTTAATTATTTAACTGGATTTGTTTGATAGTAACATCGGCATGCCACTGTCTTAAACTTATTAATTATTGTGCTTCTCTTGTGTTTAACATTTTGATTGACTTGCATGCTCATTCACTGTATTATGGCTCGTATTCTTCTGTACCTTGTTACGTCCCGCTGAGGACCTGGTTTTGTTCTCCAGTTATAGCAGACGAGATCTACCCTGAGGTGTACGGAACAGGGGCACTACTCGGAGCAGTACCTGAACCTGAGGATGAGGTGACCGCTGAGGACTTCTCCTGAACAACTGCTTCACCATGCTCAGTCATTTAGTCTTTATTTTCCTGTTTCATTAAACTCTCTATTTCCTGTTTAATTAAACTCTTAAAATCCTGTCTTTGAGAACTTGTGTAACAGACTTAATATCGGATTGTTCTCCGATTTATTTACTTTGTCTGGTTGTAACTTAATATTTCTTTTGCTGAAGTTGATATCTTTAAATTTGTGGATGAGATTAGTAAACCCTGACTGATGTTATACAGCTTAAGTATGTCCGATGGATCCATTAACTTGGGTTTGTCCATCGGTACATGCTGCTGGCCATTATCACGTGCTCAGTCCCTCGACATTTTGGGACTGGGGTGTGACATGGTTTTTGTGGTGGCCCATGCAGGTCAACGACTTAAATTGTTCGGTTTCAACTTAGGGACCGAACAGACCTGCAATAAGGATAGGATAAGTTTTAGGATCTCATCCACTTGCTTGCAAACGTTCTTGATATCTGTATCGTATTCATTTTTGACTTGCATCTTGTCTTGACTCCTGTGCGCCTCTTATAGTTTATTGTTGATGCAGAGTAATGGATTCACGAGAAAACGACGGAACTCCAGCAAGAACACCAATAGGTGATGCAGCCACCTACGGAGAAGACGAAGTGACGCTATTGAGTGGAGATCCCTCTACTCACCGAAGCAGACAAGCAGATCCGCAATCATCTAGATTTCGGCGTGATGATATTCCACCTCCGCCCCAGTTCACTCCTCAGATGCCTGTCTTTCCACCAGGCCAAGCAATGGACGGATAGCAGATGTTCCAGATGTTCTTCGCAATGATGCAAGCTCAGCAACAAGTCCAAACTGAAGCCCAACGTCGCGAAGCTGAGTACTTGAGGAACAGTCTAGTAAATGCACTAGAGCAGGCCAACTTACCAGCTAGACGGCAACCGACGGGCTCTATCACAGACTTCCGCCAGCTGAAGCCCCGTACTTTCTCTGGCAAGGAAGGACCAACAGAAGTGCATGAATGGCTCACCAATATTCGTCATCAATTAGAAGCAGCTGAGCTTCCCCGAGAACGTTGGATGACCGCCGTAAGAATGCAATTGACGGACAATGCTCATCACTGGTGGCTATCCGAAGAGACCAGGCTTGGACCAGACCGAGTTACTTGGGAAGAGTTCTCCAGACTCTTCCAGGAGATGTACATACCGGCTATCGCTCGATCAGAACTGAGGGACAAGTTCAACCGCCTCACTCAGGATGCTATGACGGTGGAAGAATACAACGCCGAGTTCATTCGTCTGAGTCGCTTTGCTCCTACCTTGATCCCTACAGAAGTAGAGAAGGCCGAGAAGTTTTTCGACGGACTCAACATCGAACTACAGAAGTTGATTGGATCTGTCGCACCAACTTCGTACACGGACGTCCTTGCTGCAGCTCGACGCATGGAGCGAGTCACCAGGAGAGAAACCAGTCTGAAGAGGCCTTCCACATCAGTACCAGCCAGAGCAAACAATGGAGAAGCAGCCAAGAAACCTCATCTGCAACAAGTACCACAGGGATCTGCATCCAAAGCCCTGACTCTTCCTACTTGTTATTACTGCGGCAGGATAGGCCATGTTGAGAAGGAGTGTAGACGTAAGCACGGACTGTGCTTAGGTTGCGGATCCAGACAGCATGCAGTGAAGGACTGCCCTGATCGTAGGGAAGCACCAAGGGCGAACCAACAAGCTCTACCAGCACCAGGAGGACAACAACCAAGGCCACCCTTGGCACATCAAGCAGCACCCTACCAGCAAGTCCAGCAACATCAGCGAGCACCACCTCAAGGACGCGGCCAAGTTTTCACGATGACTGTGGGAGACGCGCAGAACCAAGGAGTTGCTAATGCGCGTAAGTCTTTGTAGTTGTTTCGTTTCTAGCATTGTTATAGTTGTGCCTGCTGGTTCGTGACCCCAGACTTGACCTGATAACTTAACCTAATAATTCTAACTTGTTAATAATTGATAACCTAAGTGTTAACCTAGTAATTTTGAACTTGATAAATAACCTAGAATTGTTGACCTGATAAGTTTTGAAAATAACCTGGTTTTCTAAAACTGTAACTTTCTAGATTTCCCACATTTGGGAAATTGCATAATTTCTACTTAGGAAAATAATTTTTCCTATGTGTTCAAGCCCTGAACCATAATTTTCTTTATTGTATTGTGATTCGAATAAATTTTCCAACTGTGTCATCTCTGTTGACCGGGTAATCTTTGATTGCGAGGACGCAATCCTCTTAAGGGGGGTATATTGTAATCCCCCTGATTTTCATAAATTTAAAAATTGGATTTATCACAATTTTCTGGGATTTTCTGGAATTTTCCTGTAATTAAATACCAGTGTTTTAATTATTCAATGATTTTTAAATGATAATAAATATTGTTAAAATATTATGAAAATAATATTTATTGATGTAAAATGAAAAACTAGACATAGGGTATTTTTCCGGGAATTTATTGGACCCCGGATTGATTTTTAAAAGCCTAAAAACAAATTAATTATTCAAACCCAAATTGAACCGGGCTGAACCGGGTTCAAACCGGCCTGAACCGGCCTGAACCCGGTCCAGCAGAATCGGACCGGCCGAACCGCCTAGCGGGTCGGGCCGGGTCAGCCCAACCCGCATCCGCCAGCCCGAGACCCGCGAACCCTCTCTCTCCCAAACCGCTGCCCGACTCTGCCGCTTCCGCTCCGCCGCGGCCGTTACGCCGGCGACCGCCTCACCTCCCTCTTCCCTCTCTGTAACCGCCGGCGACGCTCCGCCTCCTCTCCCCGCTCACCGGCCGCCGCTCCCTCTCCCCGTTTCTCCCCTATTTATACCCTTTTTCCCCCGCCTCGAGTTCTCCTCCTCCGCCGTTCTCCGGTGACGACGACCTCAGCCGAGCCTCCGCCGCCCTAGCCACCGGACTCGTCGCCTGACCCCGGAGCCGCCCGCTGCACCTTCTGCTTCCCCGACCACCGTCTCCCTCCTCCCGCTCGAACCCCGCAGCACCCCGAGCAGCCGGACCCCTAACCTAGTCGTCGACGTCTCCGGCCCCCTCCGCCTCGGCCCGACGCCGCCCTGCCGCAGCGTCTCGCCGCATCACCCTCGCCGACGGATCCTCCACCTCCCGCAGACCCCGGCCCCGCCTTCCTCCGCCTCAGCGCCGCCCAGCTCCGGCGAGAAATCCCCAATTCCCCCTGTGTGTCGGACACAGAGAGTTCGACACAGGAACAGTAAAACCCTAGTTGGACTCGTGTCGGACACAACTCGAGGACACGGAGATTTCGGTTTGTGGAACCCAGTTCAGGTAACCATAACTTCTTGCTCGTAGCTCGGAATTCAGTTCCGTAAATTGTATCGCGTAGCCTGTTTGACCCTCTCGGTGCCCGGACAAACCGCTCGGGGCATCGCGTCCTGTGGTGATCGCACACCGCGATCCAAAAACAGGAAAAACCAGACCCTGTTTCACCCCAGAATCGAGTACGCCCCGCCAAACGGGACGACTTGGTCACGTGCGGTCTTCACCGTTACGTCAGCGTCGTTGATACGGACGTGTGGGCTTTCGCAGAAGCTGATTCGGATGTGCGTGCACACCGGAATCAGTGCGTATCCGCGGACACCGCCCCGTATCCGTACCTTCTGATTCTCGCTGTAACTTAGTGTACACAAGTCAGATCGAGACGAAACTTACGCCATTGGACTCGTAGCAATACGCTGGTCCTGTGGGTCAAGTTTGGTTCGATTCTGAGAACGTTGACAAAATCGCGTGTCGTGGGCCCCACAGGCTCCACTCGACGGGCGATTTTGAGAACGGCTCATCGGAATCCAATTCTGGAAGTTCCGTTGGGTTCGTATCATCGTTCCTGACCTGTTGACACTAAGTTGGACTATTTTTGAGACCTTTGACCCTGGCACATTTTTCGGTGCAAAGCGGCCCACAATTGGACCCCGCCTTGACCCGATAATGACATTTTTGCCCTTGTCTCCAAATTGGACTCAAGGACAGGCGTTCCTAGCTGATTGATGTGTTCTGGACCTGATGGTGATGTCTATTTCAGCAACCGGAGTACTGCTTGGAAATCCAGCTGAAGCCAGAGCAACATTTGGAACCGAAAATCCAGGCAAGTGTACCTTGCCATAAAATGCAGCATTTAATTCATTTTGATTCTATTGTTTTAATTTCTATGACTGTGGTACTTGCCCTATCAAGTAAATTAAACCCAGGACACCTGACACAAAGCATGATACAGAATCTTCCTGATTATTCAAGGGGATTTTGTTTAGGATATAGATTTCATAACTTGAGCTTTATGTTTTATCCTGACTAGCTGCATTAGTTTCAATCTTGCGTAACATGAACATTGAGATCTGTGACGTGAGATTCATTGGGTGGGGAGAGTATTACCATATCAAGGCTGATTATATTATATATATATATCTGGTTATCTGGAAGTGTCCTAGTCTCTGACACAGAGCTTTGGCACCTGTACTGGCCCTTCGAGAAAACTCTGCTATGGTTTCTTGTCACTGATTCTGTAGTAGTCTCAGCCTGAAGTATGATTAATAACTCTCAACTTGCATGATCACTTAGCTGGTTTTAATTATTTAACTGGATTTGTTTGATAGTAACATCGGCATGCCACTGTCTTAAACTTATTAATTATTGTGCTTCTCTTGTGTTTAACATTTTGATTGACTTGCATGCTCATTCACTGTATTATGGCTCGTATTCTTCTGTACCTTGTTACGTCCGCTGAGGACCTGGTTTTGTTCTCCAGTTATAGCAGACGAGATCTACCCTGAGGTGTACGGAACAGGGGCACTACTCGGAGCAGTACCTGAACCTGAGGATGAGGTGACCGCTGAGGACTTCTCCTGAACAACTGCTTCACCATGCTCAGTCATTTAGTCTTTATTTTCCTGTTTCATTAAACTCTCTATTTCCTGTTTAATTAAACTCTTAAAATCCTGTCTTTGAGAACTTGTGTAACAGACTTAATATCGGATTGTTCTCCGATTTATTTACTTTGTCTGGTTGTAACTTAATATTTCTTTTGCTGAAGTTGATATCTTTAAATTTGTGGATGAGATTAGTAAACCCTGACTTGTATAATACAGCTTAAGTACACTCCGATGGATCCATTAAATTGGGTTTGTCTATCGGTGTGTGCTGCTGGCCATAATCACGCATCCAGTCCCTCGGTATTTTGGGATTGGGGCGTGACACCCCACCCGATGTAACCACGCATATCATGACCATAACGTCTCATGCCCATGTCAAGCGCGATCATAGCTAAATGCAACAAGTCATAAAGTATCTAAGAATATAATGTCCATGTCCTGTATCCTATACAGAATCACCACGAATATCTCGGGAAAATCCTGTCTCATGAGTAGTGTCAAGTGTCCTGGGTCAATGTGTACTTGGTAAGACAAGTACGAGAATATAAAGTGTCACGAATGTCCATCTCTAGATGACCGTACCCAACACCGCGTACGGTGTTGGCACCCGACTGATAATCGGACGCTCAGTACGTCACACGATCCTAGGTTGAGCATGCACATCACTATAATAAAGCAAGGGATATAAGTAATAATACTGCAGAGTTTGGCAAGGTACACTTGCCTGATGTCCGAATACCAACAACTGTCCCTGTATCGGTAGATCCGGTAGGTACTACTCCAAAAGCTGTAATAAACATCACCACTAGTCTCAGAAGATGTCAAATAGCTAGAAATGCCTGTCCTTACGTCCAATTTGGACACAGGGGCAAAAAGATCATTTTCGGATTAAAGCGGGGTCCACATGTGGGCCACTTTGCACCGAAAAGCGTGTCAGGGTCAAAGGTCTCCAAATTCCGCAAACTCAGTATCTACAAGTCAGGAACGATGATACAAACCCAACGGAACTTCCAGAATTGGATTCCGATGAGCCGATCTCAAAATCACCCGTCAAGTGGAGCTTGTGGGGCCCACGATACGTGATTTTGTCAACGTTCTCGGAATCGGACCAAACTTGGGTCACAGGACCAGCTTATTGCTACGAGTCCGATGGCGTAGTTTCGTCTCGATCTGACGTGTGTACACAAAGTTACAGCGTGTTCCAGAAAGGACGGATACGGAGTGTCGTCGGCGGATACGCGTTGATTCCGGGGTGCACGCACCTCCGAATCGACTTCTGCGAAATCCTACACGACCGTATCAACGTCGCACACGGTTCGGTAAAGACCGCGTGCGACCAAGTCGTCCCGATTGGCGGGGCGGACTCAGTTTCGGGGTGAAACAGGGCGTTATTTTTCCTGTTTTGGATCGCGGTGTACGATCACTACAGGACGCGATGCACCGAGCGAGTTGCACGGGCACCAAGAGGGTTAAACAGTCTACGCATAGCAACTGACGAAAACTAAATCGGAGTTGCGAGGTGAGAGAAATCAGTACTTGTACAGGGCCCCGTGAGTTCTGTTCTTCAAGTGTCCGTGAGTCACTTCGACCCAGGATTCGTATCCTGGACGTGTCCGGGTTCTGCGGGGACGCTGCTGTGAATTACCAAGGCTGCGAGAAGTCGGGGAACTCGACGCCGCGACACGGCCGATCGGGGACACAGCGTGGCGGGCTCCGTCCTCCGGAGGGAAACACAGCGGGGTCGGGGTTGCTCGTCCGGCGGGGGAGGATGAAACTAGGGTTTCGGTGGGGTGAAACTAGGGTTTCGGTGGCGGCTGGTAGTTGGAGAAGAGGGCAGCACGGATATCTAGGCAGCACCTTTATAGCTGCTACAGGAACTCCGGCAGCTAGGGTTTCCCCTGCGGGTTTCGGGTTGGTTTGGTTCGGGCTTCGCAATTCTATAGCTTTTGGTCCTCGATTCGTTGCTCCGGTGTCCAATAAATTCACCAAAAAATGCCATGCATCCGGTTCTCCATTATACACAATAAATGTTTACTTCCAGAATGTTTTAACACCCTTTGGCCACACTTAAAAATTCTTTAAATCACACCCATCTTGGTTTTAATTTCCAGAAAATTCTAAAAACAAAATAACTTATTTTAAAATATTCTCAAAAATTCAGGGTGTTTACAGCTCAGGACAGACAAAAGCATTGGGCTGATACGCACAGACGTCCCCTAGAGTTCAAAGAAGGAGAGCACGTATTCTTGAGGATTTCACCCACTCGAGATACTATTCGATTTGGGAGCAGAGGCAAGTTGAGCCCAAGGTATATTGGGCCATTTGATATTCTAGAGCGCATTGGTGAGGTGGCTTATCGTCTTGCATTACCTCCGTCCTTAGAGGGAGTACATGACGTATTCCACGTATCACAGCTGAGAAGGTGTCACGCCCCAGTCCCAAAATACCGAGGGACCGAATACGTAGCAATGGCCAGCAGCACACACTGATGGACAAACCCAATTTAATGGATCCATCATGGCGTACTTAAGCTGTAAAATCAAGTCTACGATAACATGGCATAACTAATCTCATCCACACAAGATATAATATATGATCCACAGAATATAAGGAATGTAAATCATCAACCAGTCTCAACAAAGTGCTTCGGGGAACAACCCGATAAAATCTAATACAATGGTTCAACAGACCAAAAATAAATGACTGAAATGAATAAATAAAGGCTGAGCATGAACATGGATGCTCAAGAGAAGTCTTCGGCTAACACCTCGTCCTCGGATGTCGGTACAGTTCCTGGATCGGCTCCTGCTCCGGTCCCGTATATCTCGGGATAAACCTCGTCTACAAAATCTGGGGACAAAATCCGGATCCAGGTCCTCAGGGGACATAGCAAGGTACAAGAAAGCTCATGCCAATAAATCAATAAGCAGTGCAGCAATAATAAATAAAATAAAGCAACAGGGTAAATATGTAACCATCTAAGTGAACATGCAAGTGAGAGCATCACTAGTCTCAGGCTGAGCCACTACAAGCTCTGTGTCGGGGAGCCGGTAGCGGTAATAACACGTAATGTGCCTAGCTATGCTACGAGAGTCTACGGCCTCACAATAGTAGTAGATATATATATATATATATATATATATAAAACAGCCTGTAGCCTGTGTGTCTCTCCCCACCCAATGTAACCATGCATATCATGACCATAATGTCTCATGTCCATGTCAAGCGGGATCATAGCTAATGCAACAAGTCATAAAGTATCTATGAATATAATATCTCGGTCAAGTCCTGTATCCTATACAGAATCACCATGAATATCTCAGGAAGATCCTGTCTCATGAATAGTGTCAAGTGTCCTGGGTCATAGTATACTCGGTAAGACAAGTACGAGAATATAAAGTGTCACGAATGTCCATCTCTAGATGACGATACACAACACCGCGTACGGTGTTGGCACCCGACTAATAATCGGACGCTAAGTACGTCACACGGTCCTAGGTTAAGCATGCACATCAATATAAATAAAGCAAGGAAAATATGTAACAATACTGCAGAGTTTGGCAAGGTACACTTGCCTGGGGTCCTGCTGCTGGTATGAATCAGAGTCCAAGTCACAGTCCAAATAGCCTATGTATTACAATTTACCATGTCAAAAGATAATTTATTTTAACTTATTTAATTCTGGAATAATTACTCTAAAATTCTATTTTAATCTTATTATTCTGATTTTTAGGTTAATTCCTAAATTTTGTCCAAAGGAACTGAATTTTATCAACTCGAGACTCATGACACGCAAATCGAGGCGATCTGTTGACCAAAAAGTCAACCGACACAAACTCAACTTTCATGCATGATTTCCTGTAGATTTCATCATCAAAAATATGCTGGAATTTACGGCTCATCCGAATTCAAATTCGTTTGGGAATTATGGCACATACAAGTTTCGTATCGTGCACCGATGGTTAAATTCTAACCTAGAAGTTCTACAGAATTAACAGTATAAAAATACATCGAATTAAATTCTGGGAAAAACATATGTCAATTATCTCGACATTATCTTTCGGAAACTTTAAACAGTTCATGATTCTGATTCCTGGTTCTCCCGGAATCGCGAAAACATTGAAACACGTCTATTTTCAGACATGCTGTGCTCTACAAATTTTCCAGAATTTAATACTCATAATTTCGTAAAACAAATTATATAACCAGAAAGCTAACCTCAATATCGTTCTAACGCAATAAACTAGGCCTCGTTTGGAGTCCGGAGCTATGCGCAATGACTTCTGGAAGATGAAGGAACCCTAGATGACAATTCTCCAAAATCTCTCTCTCTAAAAATAATGGGATAATTAGGGTTATAATAATATATATATATATAGGGATGTTGAGCGGCTGAATGAAAGTTGATAGGGTGACACGTGTCATGATTTGATTGGATGGTTTTGGTTATATTATTTGTTTTTTTATTTGCCTTTATCAAAATATTATTTAAGTCGTTTTAAATCTAAATAACTCAAAATAAACATTAAAAATAATCATAAAAATATGGAAAAATTACAGAAAATATATTTTGAACTTAAAAACCCTAGAAAAATATTTGGGATAATTATATATTCATAGATTTCCTACTATAATTAGGAGAAGCTCTAAAAATTAGTTTTACCATAAAACTAAAAATAAATACTAACATTATTTCAAAAATTCTGAAATAATTCCATATAATATATAATAATATTTTACACCTTAGAAAATAACGTGGGTCTATTCTATATTCCTAGGCTTGCACAATAAATTCAACAAGTCCTAAAAATTAGTTATTAGCCTAAATAACTCCCAATAAATACTAAAAATACTCAGAAAATTCCCAAAAACTTCTAGAAAATATATTTTATTATATAAAACCTAAAAATAAAAGTTTGGAGTATTTTTAATTATATTTGAATCTAAAATAAATTCTTGAAAATCCTAGAAAATTACAGCAAATTATGAAAAATCTAAATTAAAAAATTTCTGAAAAATCAGGGACTTACAATCTACCCAACTTATAAAAATTTCGTCCTCGAAATTAAAATTAAGCCATGGTAGAAGTCAAGGATGGTCTAAGATTTGCATTGGTTAAAATGCAAGGCTAGGTTTAACGGAGTGGACGATGTTGCGCGTTGGACATTCCGAAAATCATGGAAGAAATTCACATGAGTGAAAATAGGTTTCTTCGTGTGTCATGTCCAATAGTGTGGACACCTAAATGCTCTTTTGCATAAAAGCGTCCAACAATTGAAACGTTGCACAAAGATGGAAATTGGAGGATGGGCATGTCTAGGACAAGGTGTGGAATTTGTAGGAAGGCAGTGACTAGGGAAGTGCTCCAATTATCGAAGCAATGTTAAGGCGCGCTGAGGGATACCATGTTGTAAATAATACCGTGTTCTATTTCTAAGTGGATTCGAGCTAGCCTCAGTCTCACTATCTAAGCCAAGTAGGTCTACTTCTTATGTGAGGGGGTTTCACAATCCAGCCAACTTAAAACAATGTCGTCCTCAAAATTAAAATAAGGCATAATTTATTAATCCTTCGTGTACATAAGGCAAGTCAATCGCAATCTCCTTGCGATAATTAAAATCCTAATCATATCCATTGCAATCACTTCTAGGTTAAGATGACCACTGATCCAATCAAATTCAACCTATGGTTATCTCTTCTCGCTTTTTCAAATTATCCATATCCAAATTTAAATTAAATCCATATATCATCTTCAAGATTTAAATACGCATATCAATTTTACCTCACGATCTCCAATTATCATAATCTCCTCTAGAAGTAATTCGAGTCCATTATTATTCCTATTTTCACTTATAAATTTTTGTATGCTTCAACTTCTTAAATTCCATTCACATCCTTAATATTTCAAATAGGTAGTCCAACCATCAAGTTTTTATTTTAACTCAAATCATCAAATTGAAAAAATAATTTAAATGCAGTCCAACAATGTTCAAGTCTGAAATTCCATCTTTTTATCCTCTAAATTTCAAGTTGATGATTTTACCTTCATTGTTCAAAAATTTAAATCATGTACTTAAGGTATAAATATCGGGTCCTCAATATCAATTCATTAATCCTCATCATCTTAGTCATTCTTCTAAAATTCTCAAAATTAAAATGGCTTGAACCTCTCCCAATTTAATCTTACTCGATCACAATCTAAAAGAAATTCCTCTCGAGTTGACAATGCACTACTACCCAACTTAGAATTTACCCATCTATCACATAAGGCTATATACCTTAAGAGAATATTCCTTAATATGTTTACTTATGTCATTCAATCCTCGAACTTCAATGTCGATCATATCACATATGATATGTCCTTAATTACGAAAGAATAATCCTCAAGTATGTGATCGGCCTATGGGGTATATCTAGTATTCTCTGTGTATCAATTTATACCAAGCACGAGGTTTCATCTTTCCGAAATAAGGGAAGACGGAGACCAATAATAAAGAGTTCAAGGGCAGCGTAATAGAATAGAAGTATTGGGATCAAGGTGTTTAAAGAATTCAATTGGGAATTGTCAAAGCAGTTATGGATTGAAATCCTATTTTGGTAATCCTTTGTTCGCCTGCTCGTATTAGTACAGTTATGTAACCGATACAATATGTCAGACATGTCTAAGGCAAGTATATTCGTCTACTAATCACTACATATCTCAATCCACGTAAAGTAGTATTTCGATGGGCGAATCAAGGGCACTATGGTTGATCAGACCGTAATATACTGACTCTGAAATATATTATTGTGGGCCTCCCCAATAATACATATGTCATGAACAAGCTCGATAAAGAATAAGCTTGCAAAACTAGGCTATAAAATAGCAGCATAAGTTAAGGTAGTATATGAAATACAAGTACGCTAGATGATGATGAAAGGAGGTACAAATTATTCAAGTTCACAAAACAAAAACAAACTAAGCAACAATAATAAAAGACTCTACAATCTCTACAGTCATCATACAACCTCCTTGTATAAGTCGCTAGTCGACCAAATAGGGGCAAGGACCTCTAAATTCTATTGTCTGAATAAATACTGTCATCTTATGCTAGCATACAATTATTGCCATTCAGTTACACCGCCTTGATGGGTCAAGTGGACTATGTGGTACTAGTCTCAAGGGAAAGGGAATATAACTTGTATCGAGGTGGGGGTACAAATTACGTGATTTAACAATAAGGGATAATCATCAGGTCACAATCTACAAGATTAACTCAAACTTATCGAACTCTAACTACCAAACACAAAATTTTCAAATTCAAGACTACAACTATAATCCTATCAAACTATGGGTCCTTAACAAGGAATAAAATTACTTGGCCTACTATTAGAAGTGTCAGGTGGCACGAATTGAGAGACGGAGAAAAGAAGAACATATTTTAGTCGTTGCGCATTAGCGAACGTTAAGGTCGCAGACGAACAACGTATGAAATTAAAATATGAGGCTCTAGATAATATCATAGTTTTCTTAGGTGAAGGTGGCGAGCAATTCTCCGTGTTTTAGGTATGATCTCATGGGGAATGTCATACTCGTTGCTCTGGGCTTCCTGAGGTACCGTCTGCTAATATCACGACAAGAACCTATATCCTAACACTATCTCACTATGCACACTAGGTTCTGTTCTAACATTCGATCTCAGATTTCTATTGGTTCCTCAAAACTGGGGTCAACCACTAGGGTCAAACATTAGGGTCCAATCTCTAACTAGCTCTTAGCAGTGCCTATACTACTCTTAGGTCATTCATGACTATAACAAGAAATAATGGTAAATTATTCTATAGGTAAGGGACGCTAGGGTTCATTAAGCGTTCTACTTAGGGGTGTGTCAATATCCTAGCTGTACTTTTAGTAGGAAGGTTACCCTACCTATCATTCTATCAACAGGGACTTCTATATTCTAGAAGAAAGCTACACTCAAGGAACTAATGAGAAGGCACATGAATCAAGCAGGATATAATTTTTCAACGGAATAGATTGGAAGGAGAAGGAGGAGAAGCCATAGTTAGTTGTGGATGAGATCCTATACTCTAATCCTATTTGTAGGCTTGCTCGATTCCTAAGTTGAAACCGAACAATTTAGTCGTAGACCTGCATGGGCCACCACAAAAACCATGTCACGCCCCAGTCCCAAAATACCGAGGGACCGAATATGTGGCAATGGCCAGCAGCACACACTGATGGACAAACCCAATTTAATGGATCCATCAGGGCATACTTAAGCTGTAAAATCAAGTCTACGACAACATGGCATAACTAATCTCATCCACACAAGATATAAAATATGATCCACAGAATATAAGGAATGTAAATCATCAACCAGTCTCAACAAAGTGCTTCGGGGAACAACCCGATAAAATCTAATACAATGGTTCAACAGACCAGAAATAAATGACTGAAATGAATAAATAAAGGCTGAGCATGAACATGGATGCTCAAGAGAAGTCTTCGGCTAACACCTCGTCCTCGGATGTCGGTACAGTTCCTGGATCGGCTCCTGCTCCGGTCCCGTATATCTCGGGATAAACCTCGTCTGCAAAATCTGGGGACAAAATCCGGATCCAGGTCCTCAGGGGACATAGCAAGGTACAAGAAAGCTCATGCCAATAAATCAATAAGCAGTGCAGCAATAATAAATAAAATAAAGCAACAGGGTAAATATGTAACCATCTAAGTGAACATGCAAGTGAGAGCATCACTAGTCTCAGGCTGAGCCACTACAAGCTCTGTGTCGGGGAGCCGGTAGCGGTAATAACACGTAATGTGCCTAGCTCTGCTACGAGAGTCTACGGCCTCACAATAGTAGTAGATATATATATATATATAAAACAGCCTGTAGCCTGTGTGTCTCTCCCCACCCAATGTAACCATGCATATCATGACCATAACGTCTCATGTCCATGTCAAGCGGGATCATAGCTAATGCAACAAGTCATAAAGTATCTATGAATATAATATCTCGGTCAAGTCCTGTATCCTATACAGAATCACCATGAATATCTCAGGAAGATCCTGTCTCATGAATAGTGTCAAGTATCCTGGGTCATAGTGTACTCGGTAAGACAAGTACGAGAATATAAAGTGTCACGAATGTCCATCTCTAGATGACGATACACAACACCGCGTACGGTGTTGGCACCCGACTAATAATCGGACGCTAAGTACGTCACACGGTCCTAGGTTAAGCATGCACATCAATATAAATAAAGCAAGAAAAATATGTAACAATACTGCAGAGTTTGGCAAGGTACACTTGCCTGGGGTCCTGCTGCTGGTATGAATCAGAGTCCAAGTCACAGTCCAAATAGCCTATGTATTACAATTTACCATGTCAAAAGATAATTTGTTTTAACTTATTTAATTCTGGAATAATTACTCTAAAATCCTATTTTAATCTTATTATTCTAATTTTTAGGTTAATTCCTAAATTTTGTCCAAATGAACTGAATTTTATCAACTCGAGACTCTTGGCACGCAAATCGAGACGATCTGTTGACCAAAAAGTCAACCGACACAAACTCAACTTTCATGCATGATTTCCTGTAGATTTCATCATCAAAAATATGCAAGAATTTATGGCTCGTCCGAATTCAAATTCGTTTGGGAATTATGGCACATACAAGTTTCGTATCGTGCACCGATGGTTAAATTCTAACCTAGAAGTTTCGTATCTGGGTGACATGTGTCATGATTTGATTGGATGGTTTTGGTTATATTATTTGTTTTTTTATTTGCCTTTATCAAAACATTATTTAAGTCGTTTTAAATCTAAATAACTCAAAATAAACATTAAAAATAATCATAAAAATCTGGAAAAATTACAGAAAATATATTTTGAACTTAAAAACCCTAGAAAAATATTTGGGATAATTATATATTCATACATTTCCTACTATAATTAGGAGAAGCTCTAAAAATTAGTTTTACCATAAAACTAAAAATAAATACTAACATTATTCCAAAAATTCTGAAATAATTCCAGAAAATATATAATAATATTATAAACCTTAGAAAATAACGTGGGTCTATTCTATATTCCTGGGCTTGCACAATAAATTCAACAAGTCCTAAAAATTAGTTATTAGCCTAAATAACTCCCAATAAATACTAAAAATACTCAGAAAATTCCCAAAAACTTCTAGAAAATATATTTTATTATTTAAAACCTAAAATAAAAGTTTGGGGTATTTTTAATTATATTTGAATCTAAAATAAATTCTTGAAAATTCTAGAAAATTACAGCAAATTATGAAAAATCTAAATTAAAAAATTTCTGAAAAATCAGGGACTTACAGAAGGTGCGTGACCGACCCAAGTCACGTAGTCGATCATTCAGAGATTGCAGTGGGTCTTAGCTTGAGATATGAGGAACAACCAGTTGGCATTCTCGACGTCAGTGAGAAGACATTGCGAGGTCAGACAATCAGACTGGTCCGCGTGGCTTGAAAACATCATTCTCCTAGCGAATCGACTTGGGAATGAGAGGATAGTATGTGCCAGCGTTATCCTCACTTATTCGCGGAGGCAGTTATCACCAAAGCAATCTTATAATTTCCATAGTTTTTCCTTTAGTAGTTCATTCTTTGATTGCGAAGACGCAATCCTCTTAAGGGGGGTAGATTGTAAACACCTTATTTTTCAGAATAATTTTAATATAATTTTTCTCCAATTTTTCGGTATTTTTCTGGATGAAGAACCAAGGTAATTATGATCGAAGGATTTTTAAATATAGTTAATTGATGTTAAAATATTATGGAAATAATATTTATGGTGTAAAATATAAAATCGAACATAGGATAATTTTCTGTGAATTTATTGGACTCCGGAAACCCGTTTAAAGCCCTAAAAGCTATTAGATATATAAACCGAACCAAGCCTGACTGAACCAAACCAAACCAGACCAAACCAAACCAAACCAGACTGAACCAAACCAGGCCAAACCCAGCATAGCGGGTCGGGTCGGATCTGAGTCAAACCCGACCCGGACCCAAACCCACAGAAACCCTAATTTTAATCGGGTCGGAAACACTATTCCGACCCGGCGGCGCCGTATAAACCCCCCCTCGACTTTCGTGTCAACCCCGCCGCCAGACCTCTCTCTCCCTCTCATCTCATCTCACCGCTCCGGACTCCACGACGGATCTCCGCACAGTTCCCCGACTCCGAGGTGCAGCCGACGGCTGAGTTTCCCCCAGCCGAGACTTTTTCCCTCGTCCGGCCGACAACCCAAGCCCGCAGCGGCTCCGGCTGTGCACAGCCCGAACATCCCCTTGCCGTCTCCCCTCCATCCGCTCGCCCCCGCCCTCTCCCCGGACTCCTCCGCTCAACCGCCGTGCCCGACGGCCGCGCGCCCTCTACTGACCAACTCCCCTCCGCGCGGTCCACCACGACAAACCCCCTCTCCGCCAGGCAGCCACCCGACCCGCTGCCCTAGTCTCCGCCTCCCGTCCTCCGCCGACGAGTCCACCCAGCATCCCGGACACAGCCCTAGCACGGACACAGACCCTGTGCAAAGCCGACGCAGCGGACACAGCCTCCAGGACTCGATCCAACGAGCAGGACACGAGAATTCAGACTTCTCGGAGCCCAGTTCAGGTAACGTTTTCTCTCACCTCGTAACTCTATTTTCGATTCCGTCAGTTACAACGTGTAGACTGTATAACCCTTCCGATGCCCGTGCAACCCGCTCGGTGCATCGCGTCCTGTGGTTATCGTAAACCGCGATCCAAAAACAAGGAAAATAACGCCCTGTTTTACCCCGGAACTGAGTACGCCCCGCCAAACGGGACGACATGTTCGCACGCGGTCTTTATCGAAACGTGCGCGACGTTGATACGGACGTGCGGGATTTCGCAGAAGTTGATTTGGATGTGCGTGCACACCGGAATCAACGCGTATCCGCCGACGATATCCCGTATCTGTCCTTTCTAGAATATGCCGTAACTTTGTGTACACACGTCGGATCGAGACGAAACATGTGCCATCGGACTCGTAGCAATACGCTGGTCTTGTGACCCAAGTTTGGTCCGATTCTGAGAACGTTGACAAAATCGTGTATCGTGGGCCCCACAGGCTCTACTTGATGGGCGATTTTGTGATCGGCTCATCGGAATCCAATTCTGGAAGTTCCGTTGGGTTCGTATCATCGTTCCTGACTTGTTGACACTAAGTTTGAAGAATTTGGAGACCTTTGACCCTGACACGCTTTTCGGTGCAAAGTGGCCCACATGTGGACCCCGCTTTGGTCCGAAATATCATTTTTGCCCTTGTGTCCAAATTGGACTTAAGGACAGATGTTTCTAGCTATTTGATATCTTTTAAGACTGTTGGTGATGTTATTACAGCTTTTGGAGGAGTACCCACAGGATCCACTGATACAGGAACGACTGTTGGTATTCAAACACCAGACAAGTGTACCTTGCCAAACTCTGCAGTATTGTTACATATTTTTTTGCTTCATTATATTGCTGTGCATGCTTAACCTAGGACCGTGTGACGTACTTAGCGTCCAATTATTAGTCGGGTGCCAACACTGTACGCGGTGTTGTGTATTGTCATCTAGAGATGGACATTCGTGACACTTTATATTCTCGTACTTGTCTTATCAAGTACACTATAACCCAGGACACTTGACACCATTCATGAGACAGGATCTTTCCGAGATATTCATGGTGATTCTGTATAGGATACATGACTTGACAGAGATACTATATTCATAGATACTTTATGACTTGTTGCATTAGCTATGATCCCGCTCGACATGGACATGAGACGTTATGGTCATGACATGCGTGGTTACATTGGGTGGGGAGAGACACACAGGCTACAGGCTGTCTTATATATATATCTACTACTATTGTGAGGCCGTAGACTCTCGTAGCAGAGCTAGGCACATTACGTGTTATTACCACTACCGGCTCCCCGACACAGAGCTTGTAGTGGCTCAGCCTGATTACTCATGATGCTCTCACTTGCATTTCACATAGATGGTTACATACTTACCCTATTTCTTTCATTATTTGCTGCACTGCATTTATTTTGGCTTGTATTATCTTGTACCTTGCTATGTCCCCTGAGGACCTGGATCCGGATTATGTCCCCAGGATTTGCAGACGAGATCTATCCCGAGGTATACGGGACAGCAGCAGGAGCAGATACAGGAGCTGTACCGACACCCGAGGACGAGGTGTTAGCCGAAGACTTTTCCTGAGCATCCATGTTTCATGCTCAGTATTTATTTATTTCAGTCATTTATATTTTTGGTCTGTTGAACCATTGTATCAGATATTTATCGGGTTGTTCTCCGAAGCACTTTGTGGAGACTGGTTGATGATTTACATTCCTTATATTCTGTGGATCATATTTTATATTTTGTGTGGATGAGATTAGTTGTGCCATGTTGTCGTAGACTTGATTTTACAGCTTAAGTACGCCATGATGGATCCATTAAATTGGGTTTGTCCATCAGTGTGTGCTGCTGGCCATTGCCACGTGTCTAGTCCCTCGGTATTTTGGGACTGGGGCGTGACAACGGAGGTATTAATCAGCCAACCAAACTTTACGAAATACAGAAGTAACCCGTAATGTGTTAAGGTTGTCTAGAGACAAGGGATGCATACTGCAATCAAGTCTCCTAGAGTCAATAACTTCTATATCTCAATCATTCAATCAAGTAGCAATAACATAGAATATTTTAGAATAAGATATAAGGCATCTCAAATATCGCATCAGAATATTTTAGAGATCTAGCAATACAAGTTGATATGCCAGATATACAATCAAAAGTATACATGACAGTGAGTCAGCTGCAATCTGAGTATAAATACAATCATGTTAGGAACTAGTATCCAGATTCGCAGGCTAACAGGTGCCGGTTGGTTAAATGCCCAAAAGAATATAGTTTACAAAAGACGAATGGTGAAACAAGAAACCCACTCGTGACCCTCAGCATCCATCCTTCTATTGCGTGCCATCAGTGAGAAAGAAGTAAGCTTGATCCTCGGGTGTTGGTTCTAAATCTGGCTATGCAAAACCAGAGGAGTCAGACCCCAAATAGCAACTACCACAAAGGAAGCCCAAAATAAAAAAAATAAAACCAGATCTATAGCATGAGATGCATGAGCCAACAATAAATAGAATATATCTCATCCATGACATGATACGACACCCCTTCACCAAAAAAGGACAAGAAGTGCCCTATCAAATCAAGATAGAATACGTCCCTTGATTATGGCCAAGCTAAAATATTCTACGTCGTAGTTTCAGTTTATAGTCTATCATAACACAACAACGTAATCCAACAACCAAACAAGGACATGGATTGAATCATCATGCTACAACAGTCTATGTTACTAATTCCACTCAACAGAAGGCACAATACACAAGCATAGATATAATAAGGAGACTTATTATAGCTTCAGTCCATGGAGTATCATAACATAATAACGCAACCCAACAATCAAAAAAGAACATGGGTTAAATCATCATGCTATAATAGCCCACTTTCCTGGCGAGGCACATATACAAGAAACTTAGATGGCCATTCATGTATTACGGCTTGATATATGATCTCTGGATTATCCCAGTAATGCAATATATGAGTATTCTCAGATCGTGCCATAATCGAGCAGGGCAGGCTGAACCAATGATATACAAGCAAGAATATATGTAAAGATGCACCAGTCCCTCGCAATGGCCCTAAGCTAATTAATAATCAGTAATAATTTCAGGGTTTCTATAGGAAAGAAACTGGCTCGGTCTTATAATTAAATTAGATACTACACTCCACTAGTACGGATGATATACAATATCTGTGGTGGCCAGCCTTTACTCCCAACTAATTTAGGGTGGTTTGACATACACGATCTCGAGATATCGTTCCCTCCCAATATTCTACAATTAATTTGCCTAGTTAACCCTAGGTTAATTAAAATCTCATGTCATGGTCACATGAATATTCCTTCTTAGATGTCGTACCTTAAGTACGGGTACCCTTGATACGAATCCATATTGTCACTTGAAAGTTAAATTTGGATTCACCCAAGTGTGATGCAACAATAAAAAAATATCTAGTCACGGCCAAAGTCACTATCCAACTATCAAATCCGTGCATGAAAATAATAAAATATATCATATAGTAGGAGTATGTGGCACGACTGCTTATATATATATATATATATATATATATATATATATATATATATATATATATATATATATATATATATATATATATATCAAGTAGCACTCTTGGTGCGATCAAGTGTATCAACACGAATACAATAGTCAGGGCCGGAACAAGTTCTTTTATCTAGATCATGGATAAGTTATCAGGTAGCAAGTTATTTAGGACATGATAGTTTAATACTGGTCATATATAATTTATCACTTTATTATATCGATGAATGAGAACAAGAGTAGTGCGAGAACCCCTCAAGATCAGATCCATATAATTTGCCAAAGGGGTTCTCTTACATATTCTTCAGAGATCACTATTCTTCTTCTCTAGTAAGCCATTTGGTATACATATTGTATCAAGTTTCAGCACTAAACTTAGTTGGACTCAAAAACAAGCATGACCAAAAGTAAAGTTACATAAAATATGGTACTCTACTCTATGAGCTAATTAGTTTTATAAAACATAAAGTTTTGAGAGGTCAATCCATAAAAAACAAAAGTGAACCCATAGACCCAAACTCTGGTCCATGCAATTCCAACCAACAAAATCAAGAATGACAAGTATTAAAAATGAAGGGGTGCTCGGTCCCAACAACATGAGATAGAAATAAACATGCATTATTAATAATTAAAAGCATACATAAATCCATTATTCTTCTCTTGTACAAGATATACTTGCCTACGGAGGGAGAGAAAACCTAAGAGAGAGAAATAAAAAGAAAATTATGAACAGAGAGAGAGAGAAATGGAAATATATATAGGTTTAGGTTTGAGATATGGACCATTGGATTACTCAAATTCATCCAAGCCACACATGCCACCAACCCAACCAAACCCACTCTTCTCCATAACTCACGGGTCCGGTATAAACAAAGGCCGAGCAAGCAACCAACATGCGCTAAAGACAACATGCGCCATAGACAACATGCGCCAAAGTACGCCGGGAAGGGGCTGACAACCTATGCATTCTGAAGATCAATTTTCATGCTTCTTATTCAAAGTATTCCAAACTTATCAGTTTGAAAACTTTGAATGGGTCTTGTAGAAGCATAAAAATCATAAAAACCCATATGCACCTTAGTCCCTATGCACCAGAGATCAAGTAATGCATAATGGCTTGGACGCATAGAGATACCTCAGTCAAGTCAGTGCATTTATAACTCTGACAACAATAATGGCTCTGAATACCTCGATTATGACGCTAACAGTTGGTGCCAGTGCTCACGTCACCATCATGATTACTTTTTGTCCGTATGCAGCAGCATCGTTGCATGCATCTCTGGCCCTATGCATTCTAGTCTCCAAGTGTTCAATGCATCTCTCGCCCTATGCCTTTCAAACTCTACGCACTCCATGCATGTCTGGTCCTATCTATTCTAGACTCCATGCGTTCCATATGGCAGTACATTTTCAAGCCAAACTCTTTCTGTTGCAACTGAGAATATTCTCTACGACTAAGTACATGCCACACGTCAAGATTACCAAGTCATGCACACCAAGGACGAAAATCGACCAGATTTTCTACAACAAAGGATCCTAACAAAGATCCCACATGACAACTCAGTCGTGCCTGCGTCCACCGTGGTAGTTTTATCCTGTTAAGGATGAAGACATGGCAGCTTCAGCATTCATGCGAGCATAACATATGATGTCTATAAATAGCAGGGTAGAGATAGATACACAAGCATTCAGCTTCAGCTTCAGCATTCATAGCCCATTCGTATGATGTCTATAAATAGCAGGGTAGCATACCCAACAGACACACAAAGATAGAGATAGATACACGAACATGCACTGTAGAGAGAACAGAAGAGATCATTTCTCATTCCCTCATCGGACCGCCAACGGAGTAAAGGAGTCACTACAGTACTCAATTTCTATCGCCACACTCCCCAGAATCAAAAAAATATTGTACTCAGATTTTCTCTCTAGGATCACTTTGTACTCTTTAGTTTGTTAAACAACAAAACTTGTTCAAATTTTACATCAATGGCAAACAGTTATCATTTTGATTTTCAATATGGTACCCATTTCTGCATATATCCTTGGAACTTAGCAAATTTCTTTTGGAACTGCTTGAATATAACATATTCTGCAAATTAATTTGAGTACCATTAGGTAACATGATGTGTGCTCTTCCAAAACCCTCAATTATATGGGTTGGTCCAACATACTTGGCACTTTATGCTTGTCAAATAATAACTTTTAGAAAAACTTTTGATTCTTCAAAATCGTATATGTTGTAGCACTATCTACCAAACACATATCCAAGTTATTTTTCTCCTTTTGTATAACCATACCTTCAATACGAAAAAAAAAATTATGTACATATATTCTAGTTAGTACAAATACAATAAAAATCATTAAGCATAGCAAACGATAATATCATATCATAGAGATGTGACTTCCAAATACTTAATTCATGGCCTAGACATTCCATGATGGAAACTAAAAAAAAATATGTCTTCAAATAAAAATAGTTCATAGTAATTGAAATAAAACATAAGTTGACCAAGTGCTCATTCAATGGAAGGTGGATTTTCCAACATCTCCTCAAACTGTTCATTGGTAACCTGATTTTCGTTTTGATCTTCAAAAAAATTAAAATAATTCAAATGAGTGATGTCAAGTGGTTGATCAGTGTCCCAATATTCTGTTATATATGTTTCTATTTTCTTGGATTGTTTGAATTTGTCAAAATCTTATTGAGTAGCTCGACATTGCTTAACCAGTGTCCATCTTTGTCATATTTATGACAAGCATTACTACCCTTACTTAGTTTATTTTGAGGATTTGGATTCCCTTTGTTAGAGGTTGTTGTCCACTTGTTCCATTTATTCTTTTGTGAACCATTGTTTCCACCTTTGCAAGGCTAGTAACCATGACCATATATCCCATAATTTGTTTTCTCTTCCATGCCCTCTCCTATGTCCTCCACCACGACCTTTGCTACCCCAAAATTTGTATTTATCTCAGGAATTTTCATTGACCCAATTGGTCTAGAGTTATGGTTTTTTAAGAGAACATTGCTATTTGCCTCTGCTACAAGGAGATATGTCACCTGTTCAGAGTATTTTATGAATTTTTTTTTACGGTATTGTTCCTGCAAAAATACATTACTTGCATGGAAAGTGGAGAGGGTTTTATCAAGCATTTGAGATTTTGTTACTTTATCTCTCCACAACCTAAGACGAGAAATAATATTAAACAGAGCAGAGTTATATTTTTTAACAGTTTTATAGTCTTGGTATCTTATGTTCAACCATTCACTTTGAGCAAGCAGAATGATTACCATCATTTGATGGTCAAATCTATCCTTTAGAGACGTCCAAAAATTTAATGGATCATCCTCACATAGATATTCTGCCTTTAGATCATCATGGATATGATGTCGTAGTTGTAGCGTCCCGCTCCGCGTAGGCGTTATGTACAAGTGATATCGTCGTGCTTGCTAGAACGGGAGTCTTCTCGGAGAGTTCCCGACCGATTGATCAATGTGAGTGGGCAGAACTGCATTCTCTGATTCTTGCACGACTTAATAATGAATCTGGGTTTTTGAATGCTTGTTTGCTTAAGAAGATTTATTTCATAAGAAGAATGATAGAACTGACTCAGCATGCTAATAAGAGAACTCACATAGCTTGTCATTGAAACGAATCTGCTGCCTAACTAGAGAATATGTATGCTTGTCAGAAATGAGATAGAACCATTGCTATGCTAAAGAGATATAAGAAATGTTGCATGCTTAGTTACACCGACACAGCTCAAACGAACCCTTGCTATGATAAGAAAGATAAGTAAATGGATCGCTTGAATATGTCCCTTTGAATATGCTAAGAACGAGATAGTTATTGCATGTTAGTTATGAAATCAATCGTGCTCGCCTTTATATATTTTGCTTGTCTGTTTTTCTATATGGAACTGCTAAAGTCTTTGATTCGTATATGCATAGACTAATAGTGCGTCCTGATGTTCCGTTCCTTCGAGTTCCAGGGGGTGTGCTATTAGATATATGAAAAGATGTGTGTGCTTGAATGGATGAAAGAGAATAGTTTAATAGTCCTCCCTGATGTTCCGTTCCTTCGGGTTCCAGGGGGGTGTGGCTATTAGATTGTTAAATGCTTGTGAATGTGAATGTGAATGTTAATGCTAGTGAAAATGAATGTTGCTTGTCATGCATTAGTCTCGGACAACTTGTGCACAAGGTAATAGTCTCTCGATCGATTCCTGGGGCACTGGGAATCGGTCGGTCCGGAAGGGATTGTGAGAGCACCCTGATATTCTATTCCGAAAGGATCTAGGGGGGTGTTGTTGTCTATCAATGGGGCAACTCATGGACTGTCATATAGATAGGCGCATGCTAGGTTTACCTTCTTGCATACCTATTATTTAATGACGCCAAAAGATTGATTCATGATTTTTTCCATATATGCATATTGTGGCTAACTTGTGTGTCTGCTGTAGGGATAACCGTTCGACAATGGGGTAAGAAATGCAAGTGTATACATATAGCTTGTTCGTTCATTTTGTCTGCATCATAGAGTTATCTGTTAGTGCTTCATGCATTCGCATCGGTTAGACAATGACTATTAGTGCAGAGCTAAGCCTCGGTCACAGCTGCTAATAGAATCAGAATGTGAGTCATTGGTTAGCTGGATTACCGCTACCGATCCTGAGTTTCTCGGGGACCGACCTCTGATTGATAGTTTAACTTGTGTGCTTTATTGAGTGATAGTTCCTATATGCTACTTTGCCCCAAAGGAGTTAGATTATGATGTTTCTGCTTGTATGCTCGAAAGAAATGATAATCCACTTGATATGTTGGCCTTGATTTGATATGATCAGTCTGCTAGATAAGTTTTGCCCCAAGGAGTTAGATTGTGTTGCACAATACATGCTGCACTCTGCACGATAGAGCACTGTCCCGATTCGTATGCTTATAGTTTGAATATGAAAAACTGTTTCAAAGTTATGTTTTCAAAAGATGTAATCTGACTATAGTTCTGAGCTACATGAAATAAACATAGGTAAAAGTAGCAAGATCACTAGTAATGCAATATTTTGCCACATGATTACTTAGTGTGGGTTTCAGGGGATATAGCTTCTGTTCAGTTGTTTTAGACTCACCAGTACTTATAAAAGTGCTGACCCACCAACAGTTTGCTTATTCTCAGGTGCCTGATCGTCCGAGGAAGCGATAGCCTTGCCTCATCCCAAGGAACCAGAAATCTGGAGTCGATACCTTGAGCCGCATCGAGATTATGCCTGCTTTGAGTTGCTTTTGTATAGAGGGACATAATGTATGGAACAGTGTTATTGTAATCGAGAGATAAAGTGCTTGAGCGAATTGTAACCTCGGCCATGAGCCGCTTGTAACACTTGTGGATATCAATAAAAGAGCCTATTTTCATATGCCATTGTGTTCTTTACTTTTCTGCAATATATGTGTGCCGCTGCTTAAGTATTGAATAGCTTACTTGTGCTTCTTCCAAGCTTTGGCCTTGTGCAAGTGCACTTTAGGCTTGCACGGCATCACGCCCGTGCGAGGATGATCGGTTCCGTAGAGACCAAAGCGAGGACGAACGGCCCTGCGGGACCGGGGTATGACAGTAGTGTCATGTCCCGCTCCCAAAATAGTAGGTAAATACGAGGACTGACATGGCCAACCGCATCTTACAGAATACCGAAGTAAGCCGCAATGTGTTAAGGTTGTCTAGAAGATAGATGGGTGAACTCTAGCATGCTATGACATCAGCCCTTGGGCCGACAAATCCTATTATCTTATTCCAGCAATACAAATACAAGAGTATATCATACATGAAAGTAAAGAGGCATCCTAAATTATATGTACATATGATTATGAAGCTAGTAAATACAAAATGATGCACTATCAGAGTATAATAATACATGATCAAATATACCAACCATGGTCTAATATATACATCATGCTGACCGCAGTCTCAAAGAAATATATAAGGAGCTAATTTTGCCCCTTGCTAAATACCACAAAATAAAGTAATCAAGACGAGGGGTGAAAGAAGAAAACTCACTCGCGAGCTTCGGCCGCAGTCCTACGAGGGCGAGCCATCTTACTAGAAGCGCGGTGGATCCTGGTTCTCTTTGGGGTAACCTAGCCATGCAAAGCCAGTGGGGTCAGAATCCTAAGCAATAATTACCACAAATGAGCTCGAGGTGATAGACCAAACACATCACAACACAAGCAGAAAGAGACATAAAAAAAATAAATGTTGATCAAGACTTGTACGGTACCAATGTACTTATCTCAAGAATAATACTGGAAGTACTGATAATAAGTGCAAAAATAAAAGTAAGGCGACGAGCGATAAGAGAGCATATGAACTACTCTAGATCGGGACCACAACCCTTAAACCAAATAAGGACCGGGGTTGCAAACCTTCAGCCGAGCAGAACTTAGCACCCTAACCACGCGCCGGAAGAAAAATAAAATTAAAGGAGCGAGCTATAATGAAAGTAACATCATTCATCGTACGGCCAAACAGCTCTACGGCTTGCTATGATTAATTAGCAATGGTTGTTAGAGACATTAATTACTAAATTCATGTTTTAAGAATATTGCTACCACTGATACTACAGTTAACCCGGATGGCCAAGGGTACACTTGTCTAGTAAACTTAAATGCACATTCAACCATACAATAACATAACTTGTTACTTGTCATAAATAAAAAATTGAACTTATAAGCATAAACTTAAACTTGTAATCATAAACTTGCTTTATAAACTTGTCTTGTAACATAAACTTCTATATAAACTTGTCTTGTAAGTGCCACAGCACGCGTAAACTTGGTCAGTCATGGAGCCCTTGCCTAACAGGGTTGTTCTATGCTGCATGGGGCCCTTAGAGATTGGGGTATCCGTTAGCGCAATATTCTTTCCTCCCAATGATCTAGGAAATTCTTATCTTGTTTAATCATTACTAAATTATTTTAAGCTCTCGAGTCGTGGATACTTGAGAACTCCCTAGAAAGATGAGTTATGAGTACGAGCTTTTTATGAGTTATTGTATTTGCGACATACGATACATTGGGCAATACTCACACTCTATTGCCCAATGCCAAATACAATAGATTTTATACACAAATATTTACATGGTGTCGTGAAGATTGTGAACTTGTAAATAAACTTGTCTCGTGAACTTACATGCAAACTTTTCAGGTATCATAAACTTGCATCGATATAAGGAAAAATACAGCAATAATCACTAAAAGAAAATTACTAAATGATCATAATAAAATGGAACACAAAATGCACACAAGAATTCCTGGCCGCGTGCACTCACTTGCCGCAGAGACTCACCGCATGCACCCACTGGCCGTATGTACTTACTTGCTGTCACGCCCCAGTCCCAAAATACCGAGGGACCGGACGCGTGGCAA
The DNA here is from genome assembly GCA_036927795.1 of Iris macrosiphon. Taxonomy (NCBI): domain Eukaryota; kingdom Viridiplantae; phylum Streptophyta; class Magnoliopsida; order Asparagales; family Iridaceae; genus Iris; species Iris macrosiphon. The sequence goes on along the minus strand of JAYESA010000020.1, from coordinate 35,521,114 downwards.
TGGCCAGCAGCACACACCGATGGACAAACCCAATTTAATGGATCCATCGGGGCATGCTTAAGCTGTAATATAAGAATAAGTAGGTCCAATGATACAAGTCACAGTCTATCCTAATCTCATCCACAACAGATAATCACATATCAAATGCCAGAATAATACAAATAGGAATAACTAACAAAACTCAATAAAAGTGTCTCGGAGAACAATCCGAGAACAAGTCTGATACATAAATGCAATAGACTGGAAAATAAAGGAACTAGAAATAGAAATAAATGAGTATCTCAAGGCAATACCCAGGAGAAGTCCTCTAGCACAATCTCGTCCCCAGGTGTCGGTACAGCTCCTGTATCAGCTCCTGTATCTGTTCCTGCTAATGCTCCTGTACCTCGGGATAGATCTCGTCTGTAAATCCTGAGGACATAATCCGGATCCAGGTCCTCAGGGGACATAGCAAGGTACAAGAAAGCTCATGCCAAAATAAATGCAGTGCAGCAAATAATAAAATAAATAGGGTAAGTATGTAATCATCTGTGTGAAATGCAAGAGAGAACATCAATAGTACTCAGGTTGAAACAACTACAAGCTCTGTGTAGGGGAGCCGGTAGCAGTGGTATCATGAGATGGTCTAGCTCAGCGGGAGACTGAGTAGCCGACATAACATAATCAACCTGTAGCCTGTGGGTCTCTCCGGTAATAGATGGAACAATAAGGGAACACTAAATAACCAGCTAAGTGATATGCAAGCTGAGAGCAGCACTAGAACTCAGGCTGACGCCGCTACAAGCTCTGTGTCGGGGAGCCGGTAGCAGTAGTAATAATGAGTAATGGGCCAAGCTCGGGCTTCAGAGTCTTGTGCCTCACAATAATAGGGGTGTATATATATGGTCAGCCTGTAGCCTGTGGGTCTCTCCGGCAATAGATGGAACAATAAGGGAACACTAAATAACCAGCTAAGTGATATGCAAGCTGAGAGCAGCACTAGAACTCAGGCTGACGCCGCTACAAGCTCTATGTCGGGGAGCCGGTAGCAGTAGTAATAATGAGTAATGGGCCAAGCTCGGGCTTCAGAGTCTTGTGCCTCACAATAATAGGGGTGTATATATATGGTCAGCCTGTAGCCTGTGTGTCTCTCCCCACCCAATGTAACCATACGTCTCATGTCTACGATGCCTCGTGTCCATGTCACGCACAATTGTATCTAATGCACAAGTCATATAATGTCTATGGATATAGTATATCTGTCAAGTCCTGTATCCTATACAGAATCACCATGAATATCTCGAGAAGATCATGTCTCATGAAAAGTGTCAAGTGTCCTGGGTCATGATGTACTTGATAGGACAAGTACGAGAAATCGGGGTCACGAATATCCATCTCTAGATGACATACACAACATCGCGTACGGTGTTGGCACCCGACTAATGATCGGACGCTAAGTAAGTCACACGGTCCTAGGTCAAGCATGCACAACAATAAAGCAAGAAAATATGCAACAAGAACTACAGAATTGGCAAGGTATACTTGCCTACTGATGTATAAAAAGTCAAGGAATAAGTAGCAAAGCTGCATGTTTGGCAAGGTACACTTGCCTGGGGTCCGGGCTTCAACTGTAGCTCTGGTCTCAGTGTGATCTGAGGGTACTAATCCGGTTGCTGAAATAAACATCACCATTAGATTCAGAAAATATCAAATAGCTAGAAACGCCTGTCCTTAAGTCCAATTTGGACACAGGGGCAAAAATGACATTTCCTGGTCAAAGCGGGGTCCACATGTGGGCCACTTTGCACCGAAAAGTGTGTCAGGGTCAAGGTCTCCAAATCTGTCAAACTTAGTGTCTACAAGTCAGGAACGATGATACGATCCCAACGGAACTTCCAGAATTGGATTCCGATGAGCCGATCATAAAATTGCCCGTCAAATGGAGCCTGTGGGGCCCACGATACGCGATTCTGCCAACGTTCTCAGAATTGAAACAAACTTGGGCCACAGGACCAGCGTATTGCTACGAGTCTGATGGCACAAGTTTCGTTTCGATCCGACGTGTGTACACAAAGTTACAACGTGTTCCAGAACTGACGGATATGGGACGGTGTCCGCGGATACGCGTTGATTCCGGTGTGTACGCACATCCGAATCAACTTCTGTGAAATCCCACACGTCCGTATCAACAGCGCACACGTTTCGGTAAAGACCGCGTACGACCAAGTCGTCCCGTTTGGCGGGACGCACTCAGTTCCGGGGTGAAACAGGGCGTTGATTTTCCTGTTTTTGGATCGCGGTTTGCGATCACCACAGGGCGCGATGCACCGAGCGAGTTACACGGGCACCGAGAGGGTCACTCAGCCTACGCATCACAACTGACGGAACGAGAAACAGAGATACGAGGAGAGAGAAAAGAATACCTGAACAGGGCTCCGTAAACTAGGTTTCTCGTGTCCTCGCGTGTCGACACGAGACGCTGTATCCTGTGTCCGGCTACTGTTGCCGTGTCCGAGTCACGGCTTTACTGTGTCCGGGTCAGGGGTCGACGTCGGAGCTGGCTGAGGTCGGCGGATACGGCGGAGGCTGCTCGGTGAGGCTCGAGGCACTGCTGGCCGGGGCGGCTCTGACCGGAGTGGCTGGAGTCGGGCGGCGTCGGCGCTGGAGGGCTGAAGGGGTTCGAGGAAGAGGTCGGGGTCGGGTGCTGGTCTCGGCGGTCGTGGAGTTGGTGAGGATGGCGGAGGAAGGAGGAGGCGACGAGGATGGCAGGTGGTCGTGCGGGCTGAGGAGGGAGGAGGCGGAGCTACGGGGGTGTCCTGGCGGAGGAGACGGCGCTCGCCGTGGAGGAGGGAACAGGGTGTTAGGGTTCAGGCGAGGGTTCCATCGGCTGAGAGATGAGAGGGAGAGGGTGTGTGGCGGCGAAGGAGTTGCGGGTGATCGAGGCGGAGTGGGCTAGGGTTCCGGCGAGCCTAGGGGTTAAATAGGGTAGCCGCCGCGGGGGTCGGAACAGTATTCAGATTAGGGTTTGGTTTGGGTTGTCGGGTCTGGGTCAGGTTGACTCGGATCCGACCCGACCCAACCCGCTAAGCAGGGTTGACCGGGTTCGGTTCAGTTGGCGGTTCGGTTCGGTTTTGTTTAATCAGGTTGGTTTAAATATCTAATAGTTTTTAAGGCTTTAAAAATCTATCCGGGGTCCAATAAATTCACAGAAAATTATCCTATGTCCGGTTTTCCGTTTTACACCATAAAATATTATTTCCATAATATTTTAATATTAATTAACAGCAATTAAAAATCATTAAATTGCCAAAGGCCTAGGTTTTAATTACAGAAAATCCCGAAAAATTCCCGAAAATCCAAATTAATAATTACTGAAAATCAGGGGGCTTACACTTGCCGCATGTACCCACTGGCCGCATGCACTCACTTGCCGCATGCTTAGGGTTAAAGTCTACTCCTTGGGGCAAGTGCGAGTGATGGGTCAATAAATAATGTGTCAGTGAAGTGACAAAAAGTGATTGATGTGACATGCCAAAAAGTATGTCAGAAAGAAAAGACAAAAATTATAAAAAGATGTGCCAAACAGTTCAGAGTCATGTGTTCAAGGAAAATAGCTCGTGGTCGCATGAACTATCTGTCGTATGAACTGCTTGCCGCATGAACGCCCCTCTTGGACTTAGCAAATTTTTTATTCGTTCAGCGAGTTAAAACACAAGCAGTTCAAGGATTAGCACCAGAACACTTTGTGTAATGTACAGTCATTGTCACGCCCCAGTCCCAAGATACACGGGACCAGGTCACGTGGCAATAGACAGCTAATACATCTTTGAGGGATTTCCTAATTATTGGATCCTACGAAGAGTACTCCGTTGTCCTAAAATAATAACAAGTCCAATACTAACATCAAACAGGTAATCTAATCTCATCCACAATATAACAAAGAAGTACTAAAATAAATACTGGAAAATAAACGCCAGTCTGAAATGTCATAGTACAATCCAAAATGTCTGGTGGGAACAAACCCACTACTATGACAAAATAAAAGTACTGAAAGATAGATAAAAGAGTAATGACTAGGGCATCGTGTGACTAGATAATGATGCTCCAATCCTAGGCGGAAGACCTACCAAATGATCACAGAAACTCTGACGGTAGCACCTCTAGCTCCTCCTCGGATACGTACCTCATCTCCTGTCCGGGTCCGTACACCGTAGGATAATATGCCTCGTCCAAATCTGAAAGGGACCAGGTCCTCAAAGGAACGTAACAAGATACAAAAATATATGCCATATATAAATATTAAATAAAATAAAGGGGTGTGCTAACCATCTAAGTGAATGCAATGTGAGGACAACCTTGGTACGTATGGGTAGGTGTAGGCATAACGTCCACACTCCGAAGAGTGAGATATCTGTACATGTAACGTCCATCATTCCAAAGAATGAGGTATCTGCAAATATATATACGTCCGTATCGCTCTGAAGAACGCGGTATCTGAATAAAGGAAGTCATTGGATCCGTGGCTCCTTCGGATACTACGGATTCCAATATATGTATCTCATACGCCTACTAGTGGTCCTTTCCGCCTAATGTAGATATACAAGTCGAATACACAACGTGCATACCACGTATCTATATGCCAAGTCTCTACTAATTATATAACCCTGATTACGTACTAACCGTGATGCATGTCATACGCACCGATAGCTAGTCGGGTACGCGAACCCACATCCCAACATGAATTTGTCACCGTGATCCGTGTAAGAGTGATAGGTCTTGGAAGATATCAAAGTATCCTCCCAATGGGGGGTGAGTCTTCTAGTGACTAGGTCAATTACACTACTCATCGACGTACTCGTCGACTGCACCCGAGTCAATCTTGAACGCGCACAGTTATATGAAGTAAAGCAACAAGATATCATACAACATTTGCATAATTTAAATTAAACAGTAAATATGGCAAGGTATCTTGCCTGGTTCCTCAAGCTGCGAGTGCCAATAATCTGCTCCTGAAGTCTCTCCCGAATGGTCCAACGACCATATACATATAATATAATATAGCAATTCGATTATCGGTTACTAAAGTAATATGCACAGAAACTCTACGCTGCTCTTAGGCACTGATGCAAGGGGTCACAGCTGGTCAACTACAGGGCTGCGTGTGTACGCAGCTAAGACGTACACGTGTCCTGTCCTCAGTTACCAAGTACCTCAAGGCAATAAATTATTAAAGTCCTGTTACGAAACTAATTACGTTTTGTACAGAAATACCTGTCCTAATTATTATGTTAGGGTGCACTTGGTCAATGTCTAGGTTTCTAGGTCAACATGGCGTTCATATTAACAATCATTTCATTAGAGTAGTTACTTGACCCTAAATTAGCAATTTAACAACAAACACATCTACACATACATTGCCTTTGGAAATTGTCGTTACTCATGTCCGTTCGACGACACGTTGACACCACGATACACGAAATTTTAATTAAAATAATATGCAATACCTAGTCGTGGCTGGGGGGGTCTGTGCTCGTCGACGACCTGCTTTCCGGCATGGGGTAGAGCTCCGGCGGTGCACTGGGAAGCAGCAGCGGCAGCAGCAGTCTCGGCAGTAGTTGCAGCAGCAACAGCAGCGACGATTGGCGGTGGATCTGGTCGTGGGGAAGGCGGCGGTCAGGCTGGTGGTGGTGGTTGGCGGTGGTGCAGGTGATGGTTGCTGATGGTGCTGGGATGGTGGAGACGGTGAGGCTGGGGCGATGGTTAGCGGTAGTCAGGCGGTGGAGGTGGTGGTTGGAAGCCGGGAGAAGGGGATGCGGAGGAGGTGATGGTGTTGATGATGGTGATGATGGTTGATGTGGAGAGGGAGGTTAATGGTGGAGAGGGAGGTGGCGGTCAGGTGCGGGCGGTTGGAGGTGGTGGTCCGACGTCGACGGGGAGGGGCAGGCGGAGGAGGTGCTCGGGGTTAGGTTGAAGGGGAGGAGATTGTGATTCGGCTAGGGTTTTTATTAGGTTAGGGGAGAGAGAGAAACATATATGTATATATATAGGGGAGAGAAAAAGGGGGTCCTTCTAGGGAATTGGACCGGCTGGGTTTCTTGGGGGCGGGGAACATGTTGTCATGAAGGAGTGTAGGGTGTATATGGCTAGGTTGGGTCTAGCTTTGGGTGAGGTTGGTCTTCACAATAATTTAATTAAACTAATGCACAAGGTGTTCTTTAATCAATTGAAAATACATGGAATTAAAATTGGGTGGAACACGAGTGTCATGGGCGTAGCAGACTCAGAATAGATTAATGCCATAATTTAGGTTGTATGAAAATGGGTTGGGTTTGTGTCTTAAATTTCGATTGGAACGAACAATTATGTAAGGTTGAATTTATTGGGATTTAAAACTAGACGATTTCAACGAATATTGCGCGACTAGAATGAAGCATAAGATAGAGTATTTAAGAGTTACACAAATATTATAATGGAAGGCTGGCTTGTCTAGAAAAAGTGTATGAAACTTGTTTGCAGGTAAATGCTAGTGTAGCGCTCCAACTATCGAAGCAACGGTAAGGTATATTAAGTAATATAATTATTGCACAATAAATCTAATTTACTGCATTCAACTCTAATTGTCACCAATTTAATCCTAGTCTCTCTATCTAAGCTAAATAAACCTAAATTTGGTCGAGGGGGTTTACAGTCATGCATTTAACAAGATGGACGCATGATGTCAATATACGTCAAGGAGTTCATGCCGTATAACCCTCTCGGGCTGCATAGCACTCTCTGCCGGATAGGTCGCTGGTCGCATGAAGACTTCGTCTTCTCTAACAGCATGTTCAGCCATGGCCGAAAGTTCCAAAAACTGAAAATTATGTTCTTCATAAAAACTTTATTTAACTCTAAATCAAGTGGAACAAAAGCCAAATTGCATGAAATAAAATGCTCTAACATATGGAATAACTAGTTTTTCGAAAATACTAAGTTTTAATAGTTCAAAACCAAGAAAAACTCATGGAACCCATAAAATCCTAAACTTAAAACTTAGATTTACAAAAATCTATAATCAAAATCCAAAACTCCAATAACTAAATATGATCAGTAACTCAAGGAGAACATTTTCTATCAAATATATTTTTAAAACAACATATATATAAAAAATCCAAAAATTTATGACTTCACCATTGAGCAAGATGTACTTGCCTAAGAGTCCAACGACTTCTTCCTAGCTAGGTCCGGTGCCGGGGTTCGACTAGGGGAGGTGCACGGGGGTGAGGAAAGAAGGGAGCAAGGAAGAAGGAAATGAAAATGAAGAAGAAAGAGAGGAAAGAAAAAGCTCATATATATACTAAGAGGAGAAGAAAAATATTTAGTTGTGGGTTCAGTCAAATGAACCGAACCAGGTGTCCATTCTACATGCGGGTCCTAAACCGAATCTATGGCATGGCCAATAGGTATTCTACTGGTCTCGGGTAGTCTCTCTCAACAACAGAAAATAACATTAAATGAAATGACAGGAATCAACTTGAGAAATACAACGTGAATACGTTATCAGAAAAAATTAAATTCTAAAAATTCAAAAAATACCAAATCTAGAATTGGATGTGACACGTAGAAAAATCAAAGACTTAGTCTTGGCTTCAGAAGATTCTTTATTTTCTTTCTTAATAGTACCATCAAGCTTGTTAGACTGCAAGTACAACTTCTCATCCAATTGCGAAGATAAATAATTGTCTCCGCTCGCATTAAGGACTTTGAATTCAAACTTTGCAAGGCTCGACATCTTTTCTTTCTTCTTAAGAGAGCTCTTTCTTCTTTCTTCTATTTCCTAGAGCAACTCGTGTTGATAATGTATTATAAAGTTGAAAAATAGAGAAAATTGAATCTTCATTCATCATGTCTCAATCAACTTGAAAATAGTTCCTTATATAGGCTTACAATGGAGATTAATATTATGATGACCATTATAAAAAAAAATATCAAAAGACATAGGTTATGGATAACCAAAAGACGTAGATTATAGTCAAATAATATATATATATATATATATATATATATATATAACCAATCATGTTACAACCACCAGATTGACAGAGAGGTTCACCTAGCTACTTGATTTATCACACATTTAATTTTATGTACATTTAAACGGCTTGATCCGGTTCGCATTCGGATTCGAGTCCGAGTCCGGATCCAAGTCCGAGTCCGAGCTGTTGGAGATGGTGGTGCATGTCGGCTGGGTGGTCGTCGATCTGCGGCCTCTCGGGCTGGATCCACCTGCCGTCGCCGGCCCTGATCATCCCCTTGTTCTCGTCCTGCCGCCAGTGCGGCGGGACCAAGTGGTGGTCCTTGAGGAAGTCGCACGCCTTGTTCACCAAAGCAGGGTCCCTGCCACTTGCCAGCACGAACCTCTCCCCACGCCCATGATACCTATATTAATTGCCAACAATAAATAAATGTGCGCAATACACATGCATACTTTTATTTCATCAATCATGATCAACACTAACAAGCATCCCCATCTTGATTTGTTTATTGTTAATTTATTATTATATCTACTTGATCAGACCCAAAGCCTGTATAATACTGAAGTCTTACTAATGATGATAAAAAAAATTTTAATTTAATTTAATAGTTGTCCTGATCATTGTTAGTAGAGTAATGATATTCGTATCTTTAAAATATTCCTCCAAAGTGTAGAATTACTTACCCATCAAGTAGATGTAGGTGAGCTTCCAAATTATGGAAGCACGAGGGATCATTGATGTCCTTAAGGAACGGTGACTTCTTGTGATCCAGTGCTAGCTCGACGCCTACATGGCTGTAGCTCCACGGGAGGCCCTCCGCCAGCCGTTGCAAGAACTTCGGCACGTGCTCGTTGAACAGGATCCCCGGAACCTTCGGCACGGTGTCGTGCACGTTGACCACCCTCAGCGCCTTCACCCCGAGCTCCTCGAACCTCTCCTTGAACCTCCCGTTCCCGACCCTCGGCCCGGAAAAGGACACCACGCACACCGGCACCCTGTCCCCCTCCGCGTCGATGTCCACGCCGGACTCCGCTATGTCGTACGCGCTTAGCATCGCCAGCGCGCTCCCGAGGCTGTGTCCAGTGGTCGTAATGCTGACCTGCTCTCCGGACTTGGTATAATGTTGCACCAACTTCCTCACCTCCGTCAGGACCTGCTCCCTCGCTGAGTATCTTAATTTACAACAAAAAATTACATATAATGCATTATGCTTTGCTGAAAGAACAATTTTTACTGAAATTATGATAAGAGCATAAAAATATTCTTTAGAAGGACGTTTTCATTGATTTGTTAGAAACACGTTATTCAGAAGGACATTTTCATTAATTTGGTAAAAAAAAAAACGTCATTCTGAAGGACGTTTTCATTGATTTGGTAAAAAATGCCATTCTGAAAAATAAAATTTATTATGCACTAATTATTCCGTCATTTCATTAATTACATATAAAGAAAACGTCCTTCTGAAGTACTAAATTTTAGGAAGACATCATGTTAAAGAACATTTTCTATGCAATAATATATACATGTATGTCTTTGTAACATCAGGATACATAGAGATTTCTAGTTAGCTATCGAAGTAATAACATCAGGATATGGGGGTTGTGGGTTCGAATCACATAATACTATGCTAAAGAATGTCCATCCAACGGACGTTTTTAGCACAAAAAATGCCATCACGATATTTTTGTACAAAACAAAAAAAAGTCGACGTTTTCGTTGATCTAATTTTTTTTTTAAACATGTTGTGAATTATTACATCCATTGGTGTTCTCTAATTATAATTTTGCAAAGAGTAATTTCACTAAAATTCTATGATTTCTATGCAATTTTCTGAATTTACAAAGATGATCCAAGTTTCAAAAACTTGCTGCCAGCAAGAAAATAATACAGAACAGATCTAACTACTCTTCTTTAGAATAGGAAAAGATAGAGAGAAATAAAATTTACCTACAGAACCGACAGGTAGGATCCTTGTCGGTGTAGAGATCCACGAACCCCGACTCGACCTTGACCGACGGGTCGGGGCACGGGATCCCCTCCGAGGCCACCGGCCGGAGGAAGTCCATGAGATCCGCGACCCACTCCAGCTGCGTCACCGTGCCCCTCCACCCGACCACCACGTCCCTCCTCCCCAGCCACCTCGTGGCCTCGTCGGTCGACACGGCGACGTACCCGATCCAGTTCGCGCGCTTGCTCCACGTCCTGCTCCACCTCGACGTCTTGCTGAAGAAGTTGGGGAGGTTGATGTTGGAGGTAGCATAGAGATACCTGTTCAGAGACGGAGCTATCAATGGACATAATATTTTCTTAGTTATGTTTAATTTTCTTGTTTAGATTTGAAGGATTCAAAGTACGCAACAATTAAGTGATAGATCAAATTTTTTTAAATTAATGTTTTATATTAGTGTTCTCGTATCGTTCAATTTTTTTTTAATTTTAGAGACTAGATCCGCCACTACCTGCTGATCTCGTATCCTGCCTCGGGCATGCAGAGGCTCTGGAAGAACTTGCGGCGGTTGTACTTGCAGCTGCCGCAGTAGCGCGAGAAGGGGTCGTAGTCGAAGGCGTCGTAGCACGCCTGCGCCATCTCCCCGTACCGGATCAGCTCCGACCGGAGCAGGGGGTCGATGGGGTCGAGGAGCCCCGCCCAGTCGTCGCGGCCGAGGATCTCGTGCCACCGCCTGGCCAGCTGTTTGTCGTGCTGGTTCTTTTGCTGCTGCCGACGGGCGAACAGCTCCTCTTCCGTCTCCTCCTCGTCGACGACTTGTTCTTCTTGTACTCCTCTCTCCAGCTCGGTTAGCATCGACGAGAGGCTCGACTCGTTCTTGCCTACTGCATGATAGGTAGTGGCCGACGACGTCCTTGAGTTCGTACTCGACAGAGGAGGAGGTCTCGGTGAGAGGAACGGAGTTGGGAGTAGTAGTGATTGTTTGGGGATCGGAGGAGGGGTTTGGTTGATGGTCAAGCCATGGAGTGGAGGGAGCTTCTGCATAAGCATTGCCATGAGAAGAACGAAGACCAAGTATGGTATGGGTGAGTAGACGATTCACTGCTTATGCTATATAGCTAGAGAGAGAGTGAGGTTTAATTAACAAATAGTACTGGTTGTTAGTACTGGTTGTTGGGACGCTTGTTGATCTGTATGTTGTAAGACTTGTTCCTTAATTTGTTTTTTTTTAATGAAACATGGAAACACAACAAGATATGTTCTTTCACCTTTCTGTAAATAAAAAAAACAAATTTTTTCATTTAAAGTAATAAAATATTATATATTTATAAATAACGGAAAAAGATTGGAGAAATTGCAGAGGGGGAGACCACTCGCCAACTCAGTTGGCGAGCTGCTGAGTTGGCGGGGCACTCTCCTCGAGAGGCCCGCTCGCCAACTCAGTTGGCGGGCCAGTGAACGTTGGCTTTTCAGCTGTTGGGCAACGGCTCCCTCCAACTCCTATAAACACCCCCCACCCCCCCCCCCCCCCCCCCCAAACACTCCTCACACAACACATTCTCCTCCTCCTCCTCCTCCTCAAATTTTTACAGCTTCCTCCTCCTATTTTCACAGCTTCCTCCTCCTGTTTTCTGTAGCAAAAGTTCTCAACCTTCATGGATCGTAGCGTAAGAATTGTATGCTCGCACGGCGGTAAAGTAAATGGGTTAAATTACGAAGGAGGAGAAAGTATAATTTTTTCAACTTATCCGAATATTAGTTTTGAAAATATACGTAATCATATTATTGAACGTTGTTCTATTCATTATGATTTTATTCTGAAGTCTATTTTTTGTTCTAATTATTTTTTGATAGATAGTGAAGATGCATGGAATTATATTCTTGAGATTAATTCACAATCACGATATATAAAAATATACGTTATTAAAGTAGCAGCAACCTTAGATAGTAGAAATAATGAATATTTTTCTGAATATCAGCATGTTAGTTCGGGTGCTAGTTCTTCTCAACAAATAGTTTCATTTATCCAAGAAGGTCATTCATCAGATGAATCTAATCATGATGATGATAGTGACAACGACGATGGAAATAGTGATGATTTAGTTGAAAATGTAGGTTATACAGTAGATGATGATGTTGTAAAAGCTATCACTGATGAATTATTTAAGGGACAATCATTTCCTAGTCGTTCTCACTTTAGAAGCTTTATAAGTAATTTAGCAATTAAATATAATTTTAGTTGTTCAGCTAGTCTTATGAATAATGCTCATGTAATTATATATAGTTGTGATCAACCGAATTGTAATTGGAGAGTATATGTCAAATCTATTGGAAATGGCGATATAGTTAAAGTTAGTACATTAGAAAATCATCATTCTTGTTTAGGAAGACTTAGTACAGGACGTCATCGACTAGCTACCGCTTCATGGATTAAGACCATGATAATTGACATTATTAGAGATAACCAGTCATACAGTCCATCACAAATTGTTAAAGATATATATAGGGAGCACCGTATACAAGTTAGTTATTCCAAAGCATGGAGAGCCCGAGAGACAGCACTAGCTGAAATTAATGGTAGTTATGATGAGGCATACGCTAGTCTTGAGGAGTATTGTTATAGAATTATGGAGACAAATCCAGGTAGTACATGTTTTATTAAAACTGCCGAAAACAATAGCTTCCAACGAATTTTTATTTGTTTTATGTTATGTATTGATGGATTTTTAAGTGGATGTTTACCAATTATTAGTACTGATGCTACATTTCTTTCGTCTAAATATCAAGGTATCTTAGTTATTGCTTGTGCTCACGATCCTAACTATCAATTATATCCTATAGCTTATGCTGTTGCTGAAGGTGAGAATAGTGATTCTTGGTCTTGGTTTTTAAATTCGCTTAAAATATCTTTTGAAAGTTGTTTTAATGATTGGAGTGCAATTTCATTTATATCTGACAAGCAAAAGGGATTAATAAATGCTGTTCGTGCTATTTTTCCTGCATCTCCTCATTTTTTTTGTATTCAATATTTTAAACAAAACATGAAAAAAGTTTCAAAAGAACCAGTATTTCAACGCTTGTTAGACTCGCTTGCTAGATCATATAATAAAACGGATGCAGATAGTGTGTTTGATATAATTAAAGCCGAGAATATAGTGTTGTACGATTGGCTTATTGGTGTAAACGATAAAAGTCGTCGATTTGAACATTGGATAATAGCGTATGCTACTTGTCCTAGATTAGATATTAACACTTCTAATCTTGCTGAATGTTTCAATAGCTGGATTAAGAAATTATGAGATAAGCCAATTACAATACTTCTCGATGGTATTAGAGCCAAGATTATTACACTTCATGACAATCGTAGAAAGTTTGCTAAAAATATAGACACAGATTATTGTCCGAAGATGTTAAAAAATATGGCTTCTATTATCAAAGAGAAGAACCACCTAGAAATATTAGCTATTGATAGTTATAAGTTTGAAATAATAGACCGGGCAACAGGTAGAACCTATATTGTTCATATAACTGACAGAACCTGTACATATTTTAGATGGTACCATACTTATATACCATGTATACATGCCTGTTTTGTTTGTAGATATTGCAATATTAGTATTGATACTTTTTATCCTGCAGTATTTTCGACGGAAAACTTGAAAACCGTATACGCTCAAAAAATGGAGCCAATTCCAGTTCCCTACGAAATCCAAGGTCCTTTGGTAAGAGGACAAATTGGGGTGCCAGATGTAAGACGCAAAGCCGAAAGACCAAAGAAGAACCGCATCAAACCCCGGGATTCATCGACAATAGATCTACGTTGCAGTAATTGTGGTGCTATGGGACACAACCGAAGAAGATGTACTAGTCAACCGAGAGATTAAAATAGAATTGTTCAATACCCAAATATTGTAATAAAAAACTATTACAAATCATACAAAATTTTTAATAATATAATGTTACAAATTTTCTACTGATCCTCGTCCTCGTCTTGTTGAGTTTGGGTAGGCAGCGGTGCTGATGGAGTCGAAAAAAACTATGTGAATATCTGGTAGCTTTCATCTCCAGCAGTTTGGTAACTCGGATCCGCTCCTGCATACTGGTAACTAGGGCCCGCTTCAGCATACTGCTCACTAGGGCCCGCTCCATCATACTGGTCACTAGGGCCCGCTTCAGCAGTATCCCGACGCCGACGACGACGAGAGTGTCTCTGTCGTACTAAGTCGGTCGGATAGTCCGGTGGAAGACGGGATTGTAATGGAGGCATTTCCGGTTCCCGTCCAATACCCAGATGCTCAACACGAGTCACAAGTTCCTCCATAAGAAGTCGACCTTGTGGGTGAAGGTTTATCTCAGGTTGTTGCAAAAATTGTTGGTATACAACACTCTGAAATTTGAAGAACACATAAATTAATATATTTATCATATCTATGTATATGTATTTTTGAAAGTTTAATGAAGTCATACCAAATCATGTATTCTATCGGCAAAAGCACGCAGAGTAGAATCGTCTACAGATCTAGTCTTGAACCTGGGCTTCTCGTAGTGGTATACTCGGTTGCTCATAAGAGGGCATCCCCACCATCGCCTGTAGTCGAGGCTACCTATGTCTGCAAAATGTAAACAAAATTTTAGAAACTATTTACACTAAATCAATACGAATAATGAGTAACTTATAACTTACATTCCTCAGCAGAATTTAGTATGGGAGACATGTCCCTGACACTATAATTCTCGAACTGATTATTCCAGTCAGCAACGAGACCAATGATTCGTTGTAATGCATTTGATGTCTGATAACCGACTGTCGGTGGATCATCGGAAATTATTGGGGCCATTGCGTTGCCGAAGAACACGGTCTGCCGGATGGTACATGGTGAACCGATCATATATAATATGACATCTGTGTAAACTAAATGCATAGGATGTCATCTTGATTTCTGGAGCATCAGGTTCATATGAGTACGGTAACCAGGTTACCTATTTAAAGATATTGTATCAATATGATGTGATGTTTATCTACGATCAAAACTTAAATAATTTAAAGATATTTATTGCATATTTAAAAATTACCTGATTATACCGCAGTGTATCAAATTGGCTACGATATAGTGATACAGTCCTGTATTGGTAGTGTTGATAATCCACTACGTCTGTAGGCCAACGCATAGCAACTGGAAATACTCCAACATTACTGAGAATGCTGGTAACAGGCCTACCAATATAAAAGTGCTCGTAGGACCAGAACTATAAAACAAAAAAATGACATTAGTACAAACATAATTTGCGTATAAAATTACTCTTACTTTTTAAGGTCTTTAATTCATACCTGTATCAGTGAAATACATCCATAAATACTCTTGCGATTGGATCTGACAAATTCTGTCAGATTGGCGTACAAAAATGCAAGAGTAGCAGCTCCCCACGCATGCTCAGTAGGTTTGGTCAGATCATCCAAGAATGGTAAAAGCTGCACATTTACCATATTTTCCGATGCATCAGAAAATAGAATTGCACCACATAAACAGGACAGATACGCTCTAGTGCAACGAATGACCTGGATTTATTAAGTGTTATATAGAATTACACCACTAAATTAAGTAATAAACAAATTTACTAAAAAAAATACATACCCGATTTTCATCTACATCAACCACCCCATCAATAGTTTGATGTAGGTCTATAAAGTTGCCACGGAGCCATGAAAATTTCACATAATTGCCGTCTTTTAGACCTAAAGGAGGGCTAACACCAAGATAACTCTGGATCATATCAGATCCCTTTAAGTGCGGATCAAAATATATAGCGTTACCTTTAATATGTAACCCTAGTATATTCGGCACATCAAAAAGGGTGATCGTTATCTCGCCGAATGGGAGTTGAAAAGTGTTGCGTTCTGGCCACCAACGCTCCGCAAGGCTTACAACTAAATGAAGATCGTGAATTAAATATCTAACACGATCTATATAGTAGAATCCAAAGGATTCCACCAAAGCCTTTTGAGCTGGATTAAGCTCCCACGTACGATAATTCCTTTCACACCGCCAATGTACGTGGATCCGGGTTCGTAAAGCATTATCATGGTCGTATAACTATAAAAAATATATGCATTAATAAAGTAAACATAGGCATTATAAAAAATATATACATTAATAATCTGGCAACTTGTAATTTCAAAAATTACCTCGCCAGTAAATATCTGACTAGAAATGTGCTCTTCACGTTGCTTAATAATAAGCGCGGTAGTCGGTCCGCCAGGAATACGACCGTCATTGCGGGTAGCCATCGCCAGTAAATATCAAGAGGAGGAAGTTGTGAAAATAGGAGAAGAATGTGGTGTGAGGAGTGTTTGGGGTAGTGTTTGGGGGGGGGGGGTGTGTTTATATAGGAAGGGAATATAGCCGTTGCCCAACGGCTGAAAAGCCAACGTTCACTGGCCCGCCAACTGAGTTTGCGAGCGGGCCTCTCGAGGAGAGTGCCCCGCCAACTCAGTTGGCGAGATACTCGCCAACTCAGCAGCTCGCCAACTGAGTTGGCGAGTGGTCCCCCCTGCAATTTTCCCAATCTTTTCCCGTTATTTATAAATATATAATATTTTATTACTTTAAATAAAAAAATCCCTAAATAATATATATATAGAAAATGTTAAAGATGTATGCCCTTTAATGCATATTTGCAGTATCGGTTAATACTGATAAGAATATTTTTTTGAGATGCATAACGTATATACTGAATTTTTTTTTTGATAAGAATATTGATAAAGTATATACTGACCTTTTTTTTCCACATAAATGTATATACTGACTTACAAAAATTGATCAGTGTCTTTCTAGTCAATTTGGCAGTTCCAATCTGCCAGGAAAAAAAAATGATAAATGTTAGAATAAACATAGAAGAATGAAGAAGAAAATATGAGAGAAGATCACTTATTAGTGTAATTCCATAGTAGGAGGCAAATACTTTATTTATATAACCCAATAAAGGTGTAATATTAATCTCTAACTAATGAGGGACTAAAATACATAGTAAAAATCCAACCCTTTAGTAACCCACGTTATAACACTCCCCCTTTGGATGACCACCATTTCTAAGCCTATTGTCTCGTTAAAACTTTGCCAGAAAAATCCATTAGGACAAAACCTGTGGGAAAGAAAGGAGTACAATCTTTAGGATGACTTAGATAGGTATTGGACACGCTTAATGTTGCCTCATTAAAACCTTATCAGGAAAAATTCAGTGAAAAAAATCCATAGCTAAGGAAAAAGAGTACAACGCGTTAGTCCATACAAAATGTATCTCTCCTAAAACACAATCACTTTCCCTGATGATGTAGATCCTGAACAGTCAGCTGATGAAGACATCACATTCCAATTCCATGAACTAATTTCTGAAAAGTTGATTTTGGCAACGATTTGGTGAACAAGTCTGTAAGATTATCACTTGAACGAACTTGTTAAACGTCAATATCAAAGTTCTTTCGAAGCTCATGAGTATAGAAAAACTTCGTAGAGATGTGCTTGTTCATGTCTCCTTTAATGAATCCACCTTGAATTTGTGCAATACATGCTGCATTATCCTCATGAATAACAATTGGAGTGTCTGTGGTAGGAGAAATGTGACATGAGCTACGAATGTGTTGAATCAAGGATCTCAACTAAATACATTTTCTACTTTCTTCATGGAGAGCCAATATTTCTGAGTGATTTGAGGAGGTAGCAACCATTATCTATTTTGTTGAACGCCAAGAAATAGCTACATTGCTATTAAGAAACACATATCCAGTTTGTGAACGATCTTTATGGAGATTAGATAAATAACCTGAATCTGCAAAGCCAACTAGATTCGCGATGTCAGATAAACCACAAGTATAAAATATCCCATGTTGGTAGTTCTACGAAAATATCTCATCACATGTTTAATGCCATTCCAATATCTGCGAGTTGGCACCGAGCTATATCTAGCCAACATATTGACAAAGAATGATATGTCTCGCCTTGTACATTGTGATAGATACATTAATGCCCCAATGACACTAAGGTACGGTACTTCGGGTCCTAGCATCATTTCATTGTCGTCCTTAGGATGATATTAATCTTTATTGATATCTAAAGATCAAACAACCATTGGAGTGCTAAGGGGATTAGCTTTATCCATATTGAACTGTTTCAATATATATTTTGTGTATTTGGATTGATGCACTAAAATTCCATTAGTGCAATGCTTAATTTGTAATCCGAGATAATATTTCGTGTCTCTGAGATCTTTCATCTCGAACTCCTTTTTCATCTAGTTTGTAGTCTCATTGATTTCATGTCTTGTCCCAATCAAGTTTATGTTATCGACATATACTGCAACTATAGAGAAACCCTCATTAGATTTCTTTATGAAGACACATGGGCATATAAGATTATTTTCATATCCATCTCTTTTCATATATTCACTAAGACGGTTGTACCACATCCTTTCGGATTGTTTCAAACCGTACAATGAACGTCTTAGCTTTATGGAATTCATGTTTTTAGCTTTTGAGCTGGGTAGGTTAAATCCATCTGGAATTTTCATATAGATATCGCTATCTAAATTACCATATAGATAGGCTGTTACAACGTCCATAAGTCTCATGTCCAGCTTTTTCTCAACTGTCAGACTTATCAAATAACGGAACGTTGTTGCATCCATTACGGGAGAATACGTCTCTTCGTAATCAATTCCGGGTCTCTGAGAAAATCCTTGTGCCATAAATCGTGTCTTAAATTGAGCGATTCTATTCTTTTCATTTTGCTTTCTTACAAACACCCACTTGTAACCTACTGGTCTGACGTCTTTTGGTATTTTTACTATAGGTCCGAACACTCCACGTTTATTAAGGGAATCCAATTCTGCTTGAATATCATCCTTCTATTTTGGCCAATCTTTTCTTTGTCGACATTAATCGATGCTACGTGGTTCAGTGTCATCAATGCCCTTAGATATTTCAGTAGCTACTGAGAATGAGAATATCTCATCTATTATTATATCTTTGTGATCCCATACCTCTCTTGTATATGTATAAAACATAGAGATCTCTTTGCTTTCAGGTACCTAAGCCTCCTCTTGGACTTGTGTCTTTTCTAAGATAATAACCTCTTTTGGGTTTTCAGAGAGTATGGATTTTTCATTCATAACCTCTTCTTGAGCGTTATGTGTAACCTACATAAGAGCGTTACTTGAGCATTTTCTCTTTCTAGGGACTAAGTCCTTCGAATCTATAGGTCTACCTCGCTTCTAGCGTGTAGTATGGATTTGTCATTCATTTCAGTAGCATTTTCTCATTAGCCACTCTAATATTTTCCCAACAGGGATATCAATTCGAGCTGGCGCATTTGCAGCGGGCACATATGATTTAATCACTTTAGCTGCATCAGTAAATGCATCTGGCATTTGATTTGCAATCTCCAATAGATGCAACATCCTTCGTACCTTAGTTTCACATTGATTAGTACGAGGATCTAGATGATACAGAGTGGGATTATCCCACAATAATTTATGCCATTTATTTGTGATGAATGGTTCTGTAAGAACATTCTTTTCTTTCTTATCTCCCCCTAACGACGGGAATTTAGTCTCATCAAAATGGCAGTCTACGAATCTAGTATTAAAAATATCACTAGTTAAAGGTTCCAAATATCTAATGATTGAGGACGAATCAAAACCAATATAAATTCCTAAACGGCGTTGAGGTCCCATTTTTTAGTGCAGAGGAGGGAGAATAGGAACATAAACATCACAACCAAAATTACGCAAATGAGAGATGTTAGGTTTATGGCCTGTCACAAGTTGTGATGGTGAAAATTCATGATATGCAGTTGGCCTAACAATGATCAATTTAGCAGCATGTAATATGTCATGTCCACAAGCTGAAACAGATAAGTTTGATTGCATAAGTAAAGGCCTTGTTATGTGCTGAAAATGCTTAATCAATAACTCTGTTAAACCATTTTGGGTATGAAAATGAGGGACATAATATTCAACTTCTATTCCTACGAAAGCACAATAATCATCAAAAGTACGGGAAGTAAACTCAGCTGCATTATCAAGTCGAATCGTTCTAACATGTTGGTCAGGAAAATGAGTCTTAAGCTTAATCAACTGAGAAAGTAGCTTGGAGAAGGCCCAATTTCTAGATGAGAGTAAGGAAATATTTGACTATCGACTAGAAGCATCTATTAGAACCGTAAAATACCTGAAAGGTCCGTTAGCAGGATCAATTGGTCCGCAAATATCACCTTTTATTCTCTGAAGGAATGGTGGTGATTCAGAAGCTATTTTGAGAAGTGAAGGACTTTTAATGAGTTTACCATGTGAACAAGCTACACACAAAGGTTCAGTAGAAAAGGAAAGACTTTGGTATGATAAATTATTTCCATTGGTATTGTTGATGACCTTTCTCAACATAGTCGATCCTGGATGACCCAATATGTCATGCCAAAGGATTAGATTTCTTGGATCCTTTAGCCTTTTGCTAGTGATGGGGGTGAGATTTTACTACCTTCAGAGTAGTTTGATATAGCCCCGAGGAGATTATCTTGCACTTTTCTAATGTGAGCTTATTGCTTCCAATATTAGAGGTGATACAAAGATACTCTTTGCTATCATCGTTCATGGTTTCAACATGAAACCGTTTATTTGATATCTCTAAAGCTGAGTAAATTTTTATTAGATCTACTAGAGAATAATGCATTTCGAATGACTACGTGTGTTCCATTTGGCAACACAACATCGGCCTTACCATAACCTTCTATAATCTGCACGGGTCCAACAATGGTAGTCACCTTGGCAGCGTTTGAGGCATATGTTGTGAAAAACTTCCTAGTTTTTAATATAGGGTGAGTTGTTGCACTATCTATCAAGCATATGCCATCATCATTGTCCATACCTTTTAAAAACAAAAATTAATAATATATTAATATGCTACTAAATGGTTAAACTTGGCATATTGCCAATTATTACAACTTGATTTAAATCTAAATGAAGCTGCTTCAAAGAAAGTAAACTACCTAGACTATTGATCATATAATGACCAATTTATTCAAAGTGAAAAGTAAATAAACTTAGATAAGCATACAATAACTATTCATTAACTTCGCCTATCATGGCGTTGAACTGGTCTTTCAAAATTGCGTTTCCATCCTTATCTTGGAAGAAATCATTAAAATCCATGTGTGATGTACCCTCCATGAGATTAGTCTACACACCCTTTGAGGCTTCATACTTGTCCACTTTCTTTTGTGAGGTGCGACAGTTTTACATCCAATGACCAGCTCTTCTTCAACGTTTGCAAATATCAGTTGGAGCAGCTGGATTAAAAATTTGGACATTATTTCTTCGAGGATTAAATCCCTTATTTTTAAACTGTGTATCGTTCCTTGGACTGGATTGTAGCAATTTATTTGGCTTCCACGACGTACATGCCCTCTACCTCTGTGATTCCTCGACCCCAAGTTTTGTCATATTTTTTTGAGCACTAGTCGCATTCACTTCAGCTGGAATTAGTGCAGACTTAGTTGGTCTACTAGTGTGGTTTTTTATTTAATAATTTTTTTTCTCAGCCACAAGTAAGACAACAATGAGTTTGGAATACTTCTTAAAAAAAATTTCTATACGTCTGTTGTAGGGTCATATTAGTCGCATACAATGTGGTGAATATTTTCTCTAGCATGGAATGCTCTGTCACTTCTTCACCACATAACTTTAATTATGAAATAATCCTGAACATAGCTGAATTATAGGCTGCAACTGTCTTACAATCTTGGAAACTTAGATTGATCTATTCATGGAGTGCACCTGGTAGTATGACAATTTTTTGGTGATCCTATCTCGCAGCTAGAGAATTCCATAGCACCAAGGTGTCCTTGACTGTTAAGTACTCAGCCTTGAGATCATCATGAATATGATGTCTTAGAAAAATTAAAGCCTTCGCTTTATCATGTGCAGATATTAGCTTATCAGCCACAATTGCGTCACCTAAGCTTTTGACTTGAAGGTGCAATTCAGCATCCAATCTCCAGTTGAGAAAGTTTTGGCCTTCTAAGTTTAGAGGCTTAAAATCATGCTTTGTGAGGCTCGACATATTGCTGTATAAGATCAATAATAACAAGTTAACATAAGAACTTGATAAATCACCAAATAATTCATGTTCATGGTGTATGCTTCAAACAATGATGTTTCAGAAGTCTATTTATACCAAACAAATCATGTTCAGGGTATGCTTCGAATAATGATGTTCCTGGTATAAATACCAAATACTAGATGTTCTCAAGGCTGAGTACTTAACAGTCAGCTAGAGAAGTCGTAGTTAAATACCAAACACTAGATGTTCATGGTATGCTTCAAACAATGATTATGTTCAAGGAGTCTTTCAAAAATACCATATATGGTATGCTTCTAACAATGATGTTCTAGAAGTCTTATATATATAGACCAAATAATTCATGGTCATTGTCATCAGATCTCTGATAGTTTTGATCTGAATGTATTAACATATATAAAAAAATAAAGAAAGAAAGAATAACTCCAGCGTTCTCTCCGAGAGATCTATATGCGATTAATATCAAAGTGTTATTACCAAAGTGGAGAATCCGCAAATGGCGGCTTCACTGAGATGTTCTTGCTTATTTTCTCCTGTTAGAGCTTTGTGCTGATAACATGTTAGAATAAACATAGAAGAAGGAAGAAAAAAATATGAGAGAAGATCTCTTATTAGTATAATCCCATAGTGGGAGGCAAATGCCTTATTTATACAATACAATGAAGGTGTAATACTAATCTCTAACCAATGTGGGACTAAAATACAAAGTAAAAATCCAACCTTTTAGTAACCCACGTTATAACAATAAAGAAAATAGTATCAACACAAATAATATGGTGACAATATATGGATA
Source organism: Iris macrosiphon (assembly GCA_036927795.1). Classification (NCBI taxonomy): domain Eukaryota; kingdom Viridiplantae; phylum Streptophyta; class Magnoliopsida; order Asparagales; family Iridaceae; genus Iris; species Iris macrosiphon. Next base: position 35,498,252 of record JAYESA010000020.1, on the reverse strand, counting down.
TGATTCATTATTAATAAATTGTTAATCATTACTCATTATTGATAAATTGTTAACCATTACTATTTGTCAAACTAATATATCTATAAACTCACATGTTGGGGTCCAATCTGGTTTTAGTAAATTTTGGAGCCCAAATATGGTCAAAGATTTAATTTGATATAATTTAAAAATCTACATTAAGTATAATATTTGATTAGATTTCAAATTTGTATCAAATATTTATTTTGACCATATTTGGACGTCCATAATTGGTGTTGGGCTATTTTAGGTGTAATATGATTCTTATTTTAGTGTTTCCTATTTAGAAAATTCTATTATGACCTAAAATATGATTTTGCATCCTATAAATATAGGAGGAGGGTGGAGGTACAAAGCATGCACAAAGGTGAAGATTTGAGGTGTACATCTACAAGAAAATCTAAGAGAAATTTTGTGCTTTCCTCTTAGGAATTCGACATCCAAGAAAGAAGGAAGAAGGAGATCTAATCGAGGAGTCTTCAACTTCGGTTAGAAAATTTGCTACAGGTTGGTGAATGATTTCAATTGTAATCTTTGTCGTTCCTTCTTGAGTGTGGTAAGAGGGTTGAACTTATTAGGATAAAGGCTTCAACATTAATTTTTTGTAATATTTTAATTTTATCTTAGGTATAAAGGTTGGAATTTGTCTAGGTGACGTAGTCACCGCCATATACTTGTTTTCATATATGCTTGGTGTTCGTAGATTGGTTTGTTATCTAAGGTGGATTAGCCTAAGTTTCCGTAACGCACCCAACATCGTGGTATCATAGCTAGCTTCTTATCGAGAGGGAAGGTGCAACTATATCTATGGAACAGATAAAACTCGTATGATCACCCTCATAGGGGGGAACTTGGCGATTTGGAAGACAAGGATGAATAATCTACTATGGTACAAGGACTTGCATGGTCCGTTGGAGGACGACAACGCCAAGCCGACAGACAAAGGTGCTGATGACTGAAAACGACTGGATCGAAAGGCTGTTGGATTCATTCGCCAATGGCTGGACGACTCGGTATTTTACCATGTGTCCATAGAGAGTTCTACAAAAGCATTATGGGAGAAGCTGCATTCGTTGTACGAAAGAAAGACTACTGGCAACAAGGCATTTTTTATTCGCCAACTCGTCAACTCGAAGTACACGGAGGGTGCCCCGGTGGCACAATATCTGAATAAGGTTCAAGGTATTATCAATCAACTGTTTGGATGAAGACAGTGATTGATGATGAGCTTCAGGCCCTTTTGTTTTTAAGTTTTCTGCTGAAAAGTTGGGAGACGTTGGTGGTATCGGTAAGCAACTCCGCCCCGGATGGAGTTGTCACGATAGAGAAAGTCAAAATTAGCTTGTTGAACGAGGAGGTCCGACATAAGCAAGTAAAATCGTCACAGGAGTCCGCTCTGGTGGATTCCTACAGGAAGGGAAGACCCAAGTCACAGGCGAGGACTTAAGGAAGTTCTCGGGATCTTGCGATTTTGGACTGGAAGGAGGGCTGCTATCACTGTGGTAAAATGGGTAATATCAAGAGAACTGCATGAAGCTCAAAGCTAAGAAGGCCAAAGGTAAGGACGATTAGGAGGATCTCACGGCTATGGGGCATCTCACCATCGTTGTAACCGACGTAGAGGAACCTTGTGGCTTGTGTCATTATGGCGATTAGGTCATAAACACGGGAGCATCGTATTACGCCACTCAACATAGGAGGATCTTCACGTCATACCGCGACGACAGGTTTGGACGTGTGAAGATGGACAACTAGGAGACAACTGTAGTTGTAGGCATCGGTAATGTGCACTGGTGAGAAGATCGTTCTCAAGGGTATACGACATGTATCGAGTTTGCGCTACAACTTTATTTCGGCCGGGAGGCTGGTGGATGATGGCTGTCGAAGTCTGTTTGGCGACAAAGATTGGATACTTACAAAGGGTTCCAAACAGCTTCTTAAGGAGATTTATGTTGTGGCATGTACAGGCTCACGTCGTTGAGGTGTACACGCAGGCCACAGACACCAGATGGAGACTTGAGGCATATTCGACATGAGGTGGATCGTCGAAAACTTGGCTTGGAGGGGCATCGAGATACTTTGAGGATTACAGAGAATTCAGTTCGACGAGACAAACTGATGAATGGTGATGAGTCAAAGATTAAGGGTCAGTATGTCGGTCCCATAACAACTGGTCGGTCTCCAGGAGAAGGTTGCTTTATGGATCCTGTTTTGGCGACATACAGTTTGCTAAAGCTCCACGGAGCGACATCGATTTCAGGAGTTCGAGGCTAGGGAGGAGATCAAGGTTTGCAGCAAACTCAATCTGAGGTGGGAGCATCATCATTCACACAGTCCAGGGAGAGCTGTGGGTCATCGACGGTATGCACAGTACATGATATTCTGCTCGAGGATGCATGTGTAGTGCCCCGCTCCGCGTTGGCACTATATTCAAGAGATCACTTTGCTGGCTCGATCGAAAGCCTTCTCGAATAGTTTACCGATCGAGACACAATCCGATTGGTCTGGGTGAGTGAACAAAATATTATTCTCTGATTCTTGCACGCCTTAATAATGAATCTGGGTTTTTATAATGCTTGTTGCTAAGTAGAGAATGTTCGCATGCAAATGATAGAACGAGAACATGTATAGTTAACTAGAGAACTTGAAATGCTTGTCATTGAAAAGAACCTTGCCATACTAAGTAAAAGAATATAATGCTGCATGCTAAGTTACACGGGCATAACTATCAAATGAACCATTGCCATGCTAAAAAGAAGAGTAAAAGATACTTGAACATATTTCTTCAGCATATAATAAACAAGAGTAGGACTATATGCTTGTTAAAATAGAGACATCTGTATGCTTGATAGATAAAACTGTAAGATATTGCATGCTAGAATAATGAATTAATATCTTACTTGTTTTATTTTAAAAGAACTACTACTTGAAACATAGACTTGTTATCGAACTCGTTCAGAGAATAACTTGATCACGTGTCAAAGCAGCTAGTATGAGCGTATACTAATGTAGTACTGGGTCATAAATTGAACCTATCGATCGATTGATAAGAGAAGAGATATAAGTTTGCTTGATCATTGCTTGCTTTCTTTATAGAATATTCTGATAGGAGTGCATCCACGCATCGATCCGACAACTTGCAAACAAGGTATAGGGTCTCTCGAACGGTATCCTGGGGCACTGGGACCGTTCGGCCTAGGAGATGCTAATCGGAACACCCTGAGGCAATGAAGTCCTCACTATTAGGCGGGTGTTTATGTCATTAAATAGTTGGTTCACATGTCAAAGAAGCCATTTTGATCATATTTTGGTGTAATGTTGGGCCATTATAACACCGCTACTAATCATGAGTTTCTCATGGGCCATCATATAGTTATGACGCATACTAGGTTAGCCTTCTTGCATATCTAACTGTTTGATGCAGAAACGAACAAAAAATGGTACTCATTTGTATATGCAAATTGTTGCTAACTTGTATGTCTATTGTCGTGATAACCGTTCGGCGAAGGGTAAGAATCACTGAATAGGTGATGTATTGATTTATAATTATGCTTGAATTATGTACTATCTTTAGACTTGCATATTTTATTTGAATGTGCTACTGTCCATTGAACTGAATTGAATAAGTCTACTTGATGCACTTGTCTTGATTTGAGATGAACAGTCCACTAGAGATAGCTTGTGTTCCAAGAGTTAGTAAATATGACTCATGATACATGATACGCACTACACGATAGAACACTGCCCTTACTGTATGCTTGAATGCATTGAATATGCAAACTATTTTCAAAGATATGTTTTAGAAAGAAGTAATCTGACTCTAATCTTGTGCTGCATGAAATGAACCTAAGTAAGAAGTAGAAAGATCACTAGTAATGTAATATGCTTACTTAGTGTTGATTTTAGAGAGTGTTGCTTGTGTTCGATGATTTTATACTCACTAGTACTTTTTCCAAAGTGCTGACCCCCATAGTTTACTTGTTCACCGGTACTGGATCGTCCGAAGAAGCGATATTATATCCTCATCCTTAGGAGCCAGAAATATGGGTCGATGCCTTGAGCTGTATCGAGATTTTTGAGCTGCTTTTGTATAAAGAGATATAATGTATGGAACGATGTCATTGTAATAGAGGGAGAGAGCTTGAGCGAATTATAATATCGACCAAGCGCCGCTTGTAACACTTCTCGAATATTAATAAAGAGATTATTTATTATGCCATTGTGTTCTTTACTTTTTTTCTATATTGTGTCGTTGTTTTCGTCTTGAATAGCTTACTTGCCCTTATTCAAAGTTTTGGCATTGTGCAAGCGCAACTTAGACTTGCATGGCATCACGCTCATGCGAGGATGATCGATTCCGCAAGGCGCTAAGAGTGGACGATTGGCCCCTTGCGAAAATTGGGGTGTGACAACATGTGTATGGGGGAGCTTCTGGATAGGACACGAAGGTGGACAGATTCAGGTGTTCGAATCTCGAAAGAATCGTACCGTCCACTTGGTTGGGCCAGCCAAGGGTGAATAAACTCGTCGGAAAGGTAGTACATTCTGATGCAAGACGAAAGTCAGGGACAGTCATCCGAGACTCACGGTAAGGCTGATCGTCAGGGAGTTCGGTCTTAATCATGTCATTAATATCGACAGGATCCCAGTGGTGCAGGAGGTGCTACACATGGCAGCTAGCGTCGACGTGACGGTCGAAAGCTGGAGACGACAGAAGATGCATGGCAACTCGGAGGATCGGAGATCGAAGGCATAGGGGAGCAGAAACTCTGTCGCGGGACAACATGCATGGAGTCCAGTTAAGGAGCCATGGGGTCAACACACTCTCATCAGACTGGAGGGAAGATTGTTGGGGTCCTGTCTGGATTTGGTGAATTTTGGAGCCGAAATATAGTCAAAGATTTGATTTGATATAATTTGAAATTCTACATTAAATGTAAGATTTGATTAGATTTTAAATTTGTATCATATATTTATTCTGACCATATTTGGATGTCCATAATTGGTGTTGGACTATTTTAGGTGTAATAGAATTCTTATTTTAGTGTTTCCTATTTAGAAAATCCTATTATGACATAAAATATGATTTCTCATCCTATAAGAGGAGGGTTGAGGCACAAAGCATGCACAAATATGAAGATTCGAGGTGCACGTCCACAAGAAATTAAATCTAAAAGAAAGTTTGTGCTTTGTTCTTAGGATTTCGTCATCCAAGATAGAAGAAAAAAGAAGATCTAATCCAGGAGTCGTCAATTTCGGTTAGAAAAATTGCTACGGGTTGGTGAATGATTTGAATTATAATCTTTGTCATTCCTTCTTGAGTGTGGTGATGAGGTTGAACCTATTAGGGCAAAGGGTTTCAACATTAATTTTTTACAATCTTGTAATTTCATCTGAGTTATAAAGGTTAAAATTTGTCCAGGTGAAGCAGTCACCGCCATGTACTTGCCTTTATCTTGCTTGGTGTTCGTAGATTGGTTGGTTATCTCAGGTGGGTTGCCTAAGTTTTCGCAACGCGCCCAGCATCACAAACACTCATCCATATTAATATTACTATATATATAATAATAATAATAATAATAATAATAATTTTAGAATAATAAAATTGATTATTTTTTAGTCTTTTTAAGTGGGTTTAATAAAAAAATAGATTAATTATAACAATATTTTAATTTTTCTAATAATAATCTATAAAATATGTGTAAAACACATACAAATAAGCATGTGAGACTGGATGCAATCTCTGATAAAATCTTATGCATGATCGATTGTGGGATAAATTTGATAAGACTTTGGACTTTGATAATCTTTCTAGGTTCCACATGATCTCAAAAAAAATGGGTGTTGATAAGGGCACTACACTTTTTACTCGGGGCTAGCCCATTGAAAAATTTGAAAAAATTACAAGTTTGCCATCATGAAAGTTATTCGGGGCTAGCCCACTGTTAAAATCAGGACTGTCAAAATTACGACAGTCCTACCACTTGGAAGGACTGTCAAAATTTTGACAGTCCTTCCAAGTGGTAGGACTGTCAAAATTTTGACAGTCCTGATTTTAACAGTGGGCTAGCCCCGAGTACAAAATGTTAGGACTGTCAAAATTTTGACAGTCCATTACCCTAAAATTACAAGTTTGCCACTCTGATAGTTAGTTGGGGCTACTGCCAGGATACTAGGACTGTCACAATTTTGACAGTCCTAGTGTACACTAGGACTGTCAAAATTGTGACAGTCCTAAAGTTTACTCTCTGTCAATTTGGAGTAAATATATAACTTTAGAACTGTCACAATTTTGACAGTCCTAGTGTACACTAGGACTGTCAAAATTGTGACAGTCCTAAAGTTTACTTACTGTCAATTTGGAGTAAATATATAACTTTAGGACTGTCATAGTTTTGACAGTCCTAGTGTAAACTAGGACTGTCAAAATTATGACAGTCCTAAAGTTTACTCACTGTCAATTTTGAGTAAATATATAACTTTAGGACTGTCACAATTTTGACAGTCCTAGTGTAAACTAGGACTGTCAAAATTGTGACAGTCCTAAAGTTTACTCACTGTCAATTTTGACAGTGGGATATAACTTTAGGACTGTCACAATTTTGACAGTCCTAGTGCAAACTAGGACTGTCAAAATTGTGACAGTCCTAAAGTTTACCCACTGTCAATTTTGGACAGTCCTACTGTGAACTAGAATTGAATATACAGTTAATCCACTGACCCATATGCACAGTATACAGATCAAAATAGTAACAACAAGGCAAAATTAACTCAAACTTTCACAAGTAGGCAACGTTTACAACTCAAATTATAACATCAAAAGTCATATTCAATCAAACTTTTACAACGTTTACAACTCAAATTATACTTTACAGTTTGACAACGTTCACAATTTTACAACTCAAAATGATTGTTCAAACGTCATGGCGCCTCTTCGTGCGTTGCTCTCTAGTATCCAAGAAAGGATATTCTTCATCGTTGTCGATTTTTTGGAGTTCGTCATTGATTGTCATATAATTGGAACCCTGGCAACTGACGAGGCTTCTTCCCAACTTCTTAACTTTCCTTGCCTATTCATGAAAAAAGAAAAAAAAAATTAGACAAAGTTACAAATATCAAACTTAAGGTCTACAAGTAGGCTCACCATCTTGACCAGTGCAGTATATAAGACCGATTTGGGAGGAAGATCTGACGGTACACGCACAACATCCCCTCCGCGCTGGAACAAGGTCGGTAGTCCGACACCGGCGTAGTAGGCGAGGTAGTCGTCGCTGCACTCCGCCATATTGACTGCTGCTAGCCGGTCGGTATCTCTAATGACGTGGCGTTGCCACTCGGTGAAGAAGTCCGATACCCAGTTGAAATGTGCAGGTATATAGTTTAGCGGTTTTGTACCGCGCGGAGGATTTATCATTTGCAAAGTTCGCCTTGGGACAGTTTGTACGTAGCCAAACTGACGTAGCACTCTATCCGGCATATAAGCCTCCTCGATCTCATGACAACTGATAAGACCATGATATAAGGCGACTGGTTGCAACGGACGGGTAGTCTGTCGCAAATCACGGTATGGATCCCATACAATCTGCACCGCATAAAATGTAGCATAACGTCATTTAGCATAACGTAATAAATTAATACAAATTAAGTACAATATTAGGTCTAAATTCATCTCTTCTGTCGTCATATCTTCGAGTGCATGCCGTAGAGCGGCCAATGTGTGAGAACGTTTGGCATCTTCCTTACTTGGCTTCCATCGGCACATTCTAGGCATGTTCTCGTCATACCCTCGGTTCAGTTTCGCCAGCTGCAGGGTTGGGAAGTGCTCGTATATCCATGCCTTCACATTACCGGAAATATGTTAGTCCAAAAATAAACAACACAATTTAAATTTTTGTAAACAAGTTGACAAAGATATATCTATACATGGAGTAGAGTCTGGCATCCGAAAATTGTCTTCGAACCCACACGGGATGCCGCACCAAGCTCGCGGTAAAGGTATGCCAGTATACCGCTTCCCCAAGATATTTCGTCCACCGTTTCAAGGTTGTCCAAATTGATGAGATATTTGGCATTTATGGACGTTCCAGACTTATCGGTAATGCCAACAGCCCCTAAGATGAACTGCATATATCCCCGGGCGACATTTTTGCTATTATCAATTTCGGGGGCCTGCTCAGCGAATATCTCCTCCAAATATTTTAGAGGAAGTCCGTAGGACTTTTTGAATTCTCGAAGACTAGTAAAACTGGTGGCATCAACTCCCAGACACCCTGATACATAATCCACCATATAGTCGTAATAGTTGATGCTCGAATCATCCAAAATATTATTCTGCATCGGACGACCATCAACCCTAAGTCCCAATATATGATGGACGTCATCAAGGGTAATCGTCAACTCCCCATTGGGTTGATGGAAAGTGTTGGTCTCTGGATGCCACCGTTCTACAAATGCTGAAATCAGTGCATTATCCACCGTCGTATATGAGTAGCTACTCAAATATTGTAGACCGGTGGGACTGATTTTTGACTTCACATCATCTTCCAGTAATTCATACCTCCATGTATTGCATTTTTTGCCATGGTTGATTACCGTCAACATACGACCACTCTCCTGAAAAGTCAACAATTGGATGAAATTAAACCTCTATGTAAAATATACTTTCAACTGACAGCTATATATAAATGTATCATAACGTAATGTACTTACCGGATTGTTCCATATTTGGTATGCAATATGGTTTTGGATCGACGGTAACATAGAGCAACCGTTTGGACGAGTGTCGACTGGACTATCTGCCTGCTCAGAAGGTCCCGAACCATCGGTAGGCCGGTTTTTGAGAGTTTGTGGAAGACTCTCGACAGGACTATCTGCAGGCTGAGAAGGTCCTGAACCATCAGTAGGCCGATTTGGAACATTTGGCATGTCCTCATCGGAGGAGGAAGAAGAACCGGAAGAACTAGGAGGAGCACGTCTCTTTGTGGCAATCTTCTTCGTCAATGGACGTTTCCTCACTTCAGGGCGTGCCGCGCCCTCGCGGATAGTGACGCCTTGCGAAACTGTGCGTTCCTTACGCATCGACGCAGTAGGGCGTCTTCTCATTTCTTCATCCACAGTGTCCTTTCCAGGGGCATGACTATAAGACAAAAATTAATGTATACAGACAAAAATTATTTTCTATTTTAACATAATAATCTCATTTTATTTTCAGGACTGTAGCCATTTCTGCAGTCCTGTAAGTATACAGGACTGCAGATTTTTTAACAGTCCTAATGATTTAGGACTGTAGAATTTCCTACAGTCCCATACTGATTTAGGACTGTAGGAATTTTGACAGTCCTATATATATATAGGACTGTCGAATTTTCTACAGTCCTAAATCAGTATGGGACTGTAGGATATTCTACAGTCCCGCTCGATACTGCTCGACAATGTCGAGCAGTCTCGACATTGTACGCCCTAAAATCATGTTCCAAACGACTTCTATGTCTAAACTACATCCTAGACTCCGCCAACGACTAGTATGCCCTCATTTGAAAGAAAAAAACTCAAAATTTTCAACATGCAAGAGGATTTCTTATCATTTTTGGACAATTTTTCAAATACAATAGTGCAAGGAGAATGGGGATTTCTACATTGGTTCTTTCGAGACTTTGGGAGCCATCGACAAGGACGAGGAGGACAGCGGAGATCGACCGGCGGGAGGGGGTCGGCGGGAGGGGGAGAAGCTACGGTCGGGGGAGAAGCTACGGTCGGGGGATCTAGGTTTGGCGAATAAGAATCGGATGGGTTGAAATCCTGGGCTAGCCCCAAGTATAAACTTGGGCTAGTATGAGTAAAGGTAGCTCTATAGTGGGCTAGTCCCAATCCTGGACTAGCCCCAAGTAAAATTGGCAGTGCCCTTATCAACACCCAAAAAAATTAGAGTTACGTATGGCCTTCAATAAAGATCAAAGAACAATCTAAATTAGTTTCGGATTGTACAACCTACCCCCTGGCCCTGATCTTATGTTCGCACTAAACGACCTCAATTATGGGGTGAGGTTTGAAAAAAAATGATAGGAAGTACAGTGAAGACTTGAGCAGAAGGAAGTAAACTATCTAATAGTCAAGGTAATATAAATTCTTGTGCTAAACAAGCATGTGACAAACGAGGAGGACTAAACTAAGAAGAGGAGACGTTTGGATGTGGAAGACTGGCCGAGGTAGAAACTTCTGGGAAGATATTTTCTCATACTATATAATTGCTGAAACTTCTACACATGTTGCATTTATTCTGAATTTATATTGGGGGAGTGATCCCCAACAACTCCTTGAGAATATGTATGGCCCAGTGATGGAGACCGATCACGGTGACGTCGTATCAAACTAGGTTGTCATCGGAATTTTTATAGTGAGAAATTAAACACGTCACCATCAAATTATATGGAAAATTTGTCTGGAATAAGACATTTTATATACTTTTCTAAGTGATCTTTTGGATGGATTATTATGATCAGTTGTTCATAGTACGGTTTATTCAAAGAGAACATAACCAAGCTCAGGATGTGTTAAAGGGTGGACGGTCCGAAATCTGATTCGGACCTGCTTCGGTCAAATTCGGTATGGATTTTATCCGATCAAATTCGGTCTGGGTTGGTTCGGACCCGGTCAACGGACCGGCTCGCTCCAGCCCACTCTATTCCACGGTTTCAGGCTGGGTCAGAGGATCCGACCCGCAAGCTCGATCCGGTCCGTTGTCGGTTCCGTTCGGGTCGAGCCGAATTCGGACGGCCTGGTTTTGTCACGCTCCGATCTCCCGCAAGTAATCGGCCGTCCCCGCTATACGCGAATCACCGTGCCAGCGCTCCCACGGGACGATCGTTCTCATCCGAACGTTACGCCACACAAGCACAAGCTGCACCCGTGCAAGGCCATGATCTGAACAGAAAATAAATTGACTAAGCCACAGAGTCGCACAGATAGTCCGAATGCATCGGAATAAGAAACGAACAGGCGATTGGTAACAAATTCACAGAGTCATCAGTAGAGGAAGCATTGAATAACACAAGTATGAAAGTAAAACAAGCACTTTATTGATATTGAATCAGTATTACAAGCGGCGCTAGGCCAAGATTATAAGTCGCTCAAGTCCTCTCTCTCTTGAAACAATAAAAGTGTGTCAAGTGGCTACAAGTACGGAAAGATACATAGGTGATGTTCCAACATTATGTCTTGTATAAGCTCTTCAGCTCCGGACGTAACGTTCCAAGACTCCAGAGTGAACTCCATGCCTTTACTCGTAAGAAGGAGATTTTCGCACCGAACGAGGTTCTCCCGCACCCTGCAAGCAATCTGGTAGATTATCAGTACAAGAATAAACTGGTGGGGAGGCTTCTTGCCCGCTCGACAAATCCAAACACGTTATATAGGTTCTGTGCACCATCTATTAAGTTATCTTTCTAGTCTTGCCTCAAGATCAGTTTCATAGCAATGATGTAAAGCCTAACTCGTGTGGCAGTGCGTCGCGTGATATATGAGTAACACGGGAAGACTTACCAACTTACCATTCGTCATTCCATGTCCAATGATAAAACCAAGTAAAACCAAGCACGAATATATATATATATATATATATATATATATATATATATATATATATATATATGAAATTCAAGTCAAATTACATAAGCAAACACGAGTGTTATGAGTGGGGTTCTAATTCAGGTGCACGAGTTACACGGATTACTCAGGTGTGTTGCAATGGATTCTCAGGTGTTCAATATGTACAGATGCCTTATACTCATAATCATTCAGGTGGTTCAGATTACTGGATGCGATGCAATGATTCGTAAGCTGATTGCCACTAAGCGAGGTGATTTATCTATATGAACATGAGTCGCTGGCATAGCCATAAAGGGCGAGTTATAGTTGTCACGCCCCAATCTCCCGCAAGCTCGATAGTCCCCGCTGAACGTGAATCACCACGTTTACAGCTCTCCCGCAGGACAATCGTTCTCATCGGGACGTGATGCCGTACGAGCCTGGAGTTGCACTCGTACAAGGCGATGTTGTCAAACACCAAATGTTATCATTGAAACAACCAAGTTGCAGCGGAAGTCAAGTATTGTGTACCAAGCACACAATCAGAGTATATGCAGCGAAGCTCACGATAGGGTCCAAATGAGATGCCCCGAGTCAATGCCACAAAGGCGATGCTACGGAGACGATAAAATAACTCTTGCTCTTTCTCTAGCCCACAAAGGTACTTACAGTTCATACATCTTGTCCCGTATATCCAAGCAGCGCCACTACGTCTGTGTTCCTGAAATATTGCCCACAAACGTGGGTCAGTACACAACCGTACTGGTGAGCGGGGTAACCCACTCGCCTAAGCCGACACTAAGTAAAATAGTGAATGCAAACAGTTATATGGTGATCTTTCTAGTTGAATCCTAGATTCATTTCATGGCATATGGATGACATGTTAAGGAAAGCAGTAAAGCAGTTTAAGCATGCTAGCATTCAATCTCAAACCAAACGACAAGCATTTATATAAAGCCGACCCGTCTAACTCAATGTCATCGCTTGCACGATAACATATCGAACCATCAGTCTCGCCTCATTATCCATTCTCAACCAAAGTTTATATATCCCACTCTCGAGTGCACACTCTTGCCGAGGCAAGGTGGCCGCGCCTACACGATGCACAAACCAACCAAAGTAAAATAAGCCAACATCTATTCTTATATGAAGTCACTGGCCAAAGGCCATAAAGGACGTTGATCGGACAGATCAAATACGGTTCTATTCGAAACAGCGCTAAGTAGCTAACCCACCTGAATCGCATCCAACCGCTGGCACCGCGCCCAAGACGCGTTACCCAAATTGTCTCCTCCATGGCCGAACGGTCCCGGTGCCCCGGAGCACCCGTTCGAGGAAACCAAACCCTGTGCCACCCAGGTTGTCCGTGACTATGCAGACACGTAGGTATGACGAGAGGATCGAACATTCTCGCCCCACCAAGCGATCCTAGACTCGTTCCACCAATAATCCAACCAACACATCCATAACCATTCTTCCAACATGTCCTTCCAAGAACCCAAATCTCGACCTCAAAACATAGCCCGAGGCATCAAAATATCAAGTGTTTCATAGGCACGAAGCCTCTTCTCAACACAATCCAAATTGGTGCAACACCTATGCTCGAAGCAAAACTCATGGCACAATGCCGTTTCAGTGGCACAATGTCACATTCGTGGCACGATGCCCCATCAAACGACACAACGCCCTCGCCGATACAGTTGTTCGGTTTCGAACCACAACTGCCTGCTTTGCAAGACAAAGCATCCTTGAGATACACGCGCACGGATGCACGTTCGCTCGCCCGAATCCCGATATTCCCATATTCCCATTGCCTCCATTGTATCATTCCAACTTGTATATTTCCAACCGTCCAAGCATAATCCCAAGTAATCCAACTGATCGCCTCAAATGAATAATCCAGCTATCGTATCCAACTATCCAACGCACAAACCAAATCAAGCCACAATCCTACCAAGCCAATGGCGTACACTCTATGCACGCCTCAGTGTAGTGCTTCCCGATGTTTCAGCCCAAGTGTTCAAGCCTTTACATGTTTTCCATATTATTAGGCATGAAGGAGTAGAGGAGAAGGGAAAGAGCCCACTCACATTGATTGAATCCGTTAGGCATCCTGTCCTGCCGATACGGCCAATTCCTTAAACCCGTGGTCCGATGCAAGCGCGATCTACTCAACTGGTATGACCGTGCGAGCAGGCCGTGCTCTCCAAATCATCCGACCGATCGGACTAAGGAAGATGGCATTATCGTTTCCATTCAGCTATTCAGTCCTGTTCGGAACGAACACCTGATTTCCATCGAATCCGCTAGCCATCTGCACATTGAAACCAACTCGATTAATCCTTCTTCCCGAAATCCGACATTTCAAATGTAACCAGCATTTGATTCATTCAGTCTGACTCAGCGTAACGCTCCGAGCCATTGCGGGCATTACAATAGTCATTGACGAGGATGGTATGCAACGAAAGCACACGGTGTCACGCCCCAGTCCCAAAATGACGAGGGACTGAGCACGTGAGCAATGGCCAGCAGCACGCACCGATGGACAACCCAATTTAATGGATCCATCAGGGCATGCTTAAGCTGTAGTCTATCAGTAATATGTTACAAGTCTCAGGTATTTCTAATCTCATCCACAGAAAGACACAGATTAACTGCCAGAAATTAAGCAATGGAAATAAATACTGAAATCTCAAATAAGCTATCTCGGGAACAAATCCGAGAATTAGTCTGTTACATTTAAGAAAAGACAGGAATTTAAAATGCTGGAAATGGAAATACTGTATAACTGAAGCCGGTGCTCAAGAGAAGTCTTCGGCCACTATCTCGTCCTCAGTTCCGGGTTCTGCTCCAAGGAGTGCTCCTGTACCGTACACCTCGGGGTAGTTTTCTTCAGCTGTACCTGGGGACATAGTCCATTCCAGGTCCTCAGGGGACATAACAAGGTACAGAAAATACAAGCCAAAATATATGCAGTGCAGCACTAAAATAAACAGCAGGGTAAATATGTAAACCAGCTAGTGACATGCAAGTGAGAGTTTTAGTCATACTCAGGCTGAGACTACTACAGGATCAGTGTCTAAGAAACTATAGCAGTATTTTCTAGAAGAGCCAGAACTTGTGCCAAAGCTCTGTATCAGAGACTAGGACACCTCCAGATAACATTATTTACATTATAACCAGCCTTGATATGGTAATACTCTCCCCACCCCATGTAATCTCACGTCACAGTTCCAGAATATATCAGGTACAAGTCACGCAAGTTTGAATTAATGCAATGAGTCAGACTAGAGTCTAAGCATGTAAACTGTAATGACATGAATATGTAACCTATACGGAATCACCAGGTATATCTCAGGCAATTCTGTCACATGAATAGTGTCAGGTGTCCTGGGTTGAGCAGTTAAGCAAGTTACTTATGAAACTACAAGCAATCAAGTAAATACTTTAACCAGAATTATCTGAGAATTGGCAGGCTTTACTTGCCCACTGATGTATAACTAAGTCCAGGAATTATGTAGCAAGCTGCAAGTTTTGGCGAGGTACACTTGCCTGTGGTTCCGGCTATGTTTGCGGTTCTGACTTCGTCGGAAATTGCAGGCGGTACTCCGGTTGCTGAAACAAACATCACCATCAGATTTAGAAAATATCAATCAGCTAGAAACGCCTGTCCTTGGGTCCAATTTGGAGACAAGGACAGAAACGACAGTTTCGGGCCAAAACGGGGTCCACCGGTGGGCCCGCTTTGCACCGAAAAATGCGTCCGGGTAAACGGTCTCCAAATTCACCAAACTTAGTGTCAACAGGTCAGGAACGATGATACGAACCCAACGGAACTTCCAGAATTGAATTCCGAAGAGCCGTTCACAAAATCGCCCGTCGAGCGGGGCCTGTGGGGCCCACGACACGCGATTTCGTCAACGTTCTCAGAATCGAACCAAACTTGACCCACAGGACCAGCGTATCGCTACGAGTCCGATGGCGCAAGTTTTGTCTCGATCCGACGTGTGTACACAAAATTAGGGTGAATTCCAGAAAGTACGGATACGGGGCGATGTCCGCGGATACGCGTTGATTTCGGTGTGCACGCACACCCAAATCGACTTCCGCGAAATCCCACACGTCCGTATCGACGAGGCGCACGTATCTGTGAAGACCGCAAGCGACCAAGTCGTCCCGTTTGGCGGGGCGAACCCAGTTCCGGGGTGAATCGAGGTCTGGTTTTTCCTGTTTTTGGATCGCGGTGTGCGATCACCACAGGACGCGATGCCCCGAACAGTTTGTCCGGACACCGAGAGGGTCATACAGGCTTCGCAACGCAATTTGCGGAATCGAAAACGGAGCTACGAATAAAAAGTTACGCGTACCTGAAGGGGACCCAAAAATCAGGGTCAGACCGTGTCCGACACGTGTCCGACACGTGTCGGATTCGAAATGAATTTAGGGTTAGGGTTAGGGTTCCGGTGCTCTGCGGCGGGGCTCCGGCGGCTGGGGCGGTCGGGTCTTCGCCGGACGCGGCTCACGGAGGCGGCGGCGACCGAGGGCGGCGGCGTCGAGCTCGGGCGGCTGCCGGAGCTGCTGTGCGGTGCGGGGCTGCTCGCTGCGGTGGCCGCTGCGGGGTGCGGTGGCCGTCGACGGTCGACGAGGAGAGGGAGGGAGGCTGGGCTGGGCAGGGTGGTGCGGCGGCGGCGTCGTAGCGGTGGGCGGAGGCGGTGGCGACGGCGGAGTGAGGGAGGCGGTGGCCGGAGAAGGAGAATGGGGGGGGCTATATATATAGGGTGGTCGGGGTTCGGTTGGGGCGGAGGAGGCGGAGAGAGGGGGTGGTCGTGGGCGAGGGACGCGGGGGCGAGGGGGTGGCGTGGCCGGATGGGGCGGAGCGGCCGGCGGATCCGGCGGGAGACGTGGGTTCGTGGGGGAGACGCGGGTGCAGCGGGTTGGCGGGTGCGGGTCGGGCGGCGGCGGATCCGACCCGACCCGCTGGGCAGGGTCTGGGCCGGGCTGCTGGGCTCGGCCCACTGGGCCGGGCCGGGCCCGAAAAAGAAATAAAAAAAAACAATAATAATAATAATAATAAATAATAATAATAATAAATATCAGTTAATTAATTAAATAAATAATAAATACTTTTTAGGCATTTAAAAATAGGTCCGGGGCCCGATAAATTCCAGAAAAATTGCCCTAAGTCCAATTTTTTATTTTACACCCAAAAATATTATTTTTATAATATTTTAATACTGTTTAATATCAATTAAAAATCATTTAATAATTTAAACCCTGTTTTTAAATTACAAAAAAATCTCAGAAAATTCCAGAAAATTGTGAAAAATCTCGATTTTAAAATTTTGAAAATTCAGGGGGTTTACAATCTACCCCCCTTAAGAGGATTGCGTCCTCGCAATCAAAGAATAACCGGTCAACAGAGATGACGCAGTCGCAAGCATCGTTTGAAAACACATCACAAGATATTTCAGGGAAATACCGTTTCCCTAATAATGAAAGTTATGCACTTCCAGGAAAATCTAGTTAAAATTATAACTTTTGTGAAAATCAGGTTGTTATTAACAAGTTGCAATTTACTAGGTTGGGGCTGAGGTCACGAACCAACGGGCACGAACTACACAAGACTGGAAACAGACAACTAAAAATCACTTACTCGCATCGGCTCCCTGCACAGTCATCGCATAAGCTTGCTCTCGTCCTTGAGGTAGATTCCTCGGTTGCTGCTGAGCTTGCTGGTAGGGTGCTGCTCGAGGCGCTGGTGGAGTTTGCTGGTTCGCCCTTGGTGCTCCTTCTCCACGTTGAGTGCAATCCCTTACTGAATGTTGACGGGATCCGCATGCCAAACACAATCCTAGTCTGCGTCGGCATTCCTTGGCGATATGGCCTGCTTTGCCACAGTAGTGACAAGTAAGGAGGACTACCGTTTGTGGTGTAGATGTTTTCTGCTGTTGGTGCGGTCTCTTTGCAGATTCTTCTTGTGCTGCTTTGGTTGGTGTTGATGGGGACGACCGCTTCAGTCTGGTCTCTCTCTTGGTAACGCGCTCTATGCGTCGAGCCGCAGCAAGGACGTCCGAGTATGATGTTGGTGCGATGGACCCAATTAGTTTCTGCAGCTCAATGTTCAGTCCGTCGAAGAATTTCTCGGCCTTCTCTTCCTCAGTCGGGATCAGGGTGGGGGCGAAGCGGCTCAGACGAATGAATTCTGCGTTGTACTCTTCCACCGTCATGGAGTCCTGAGTGAGGCGATTGAATTTGTCCCGCAGTTCTGATCGAGCGATGGCAGGAATGTACATTTTCTGGAAGAGTCTGGAGAACTCTTCCCAAGTGACTCGGTCTGGTCCGAGTCGCATCTCCTCGGATAGCCACCAGTGATGGGCATTATCCGTCAATTGCATTCGGACGGCAGTCATCCAGCGTTCCCGTGGAAGTTCAGCTGCTTCAAGTTGATGCCGAATGTTGGTGAGCCACTCGTGAACTTCTGTGGGCTCCTCTTTTCCAGAAAAAGTGCGGGGCTTCAGTTGGCGGAAGTCAGTGATTGAGCCTGTAGTTGGCCGTCGAGCTGGTAGGTTGGCCTGCTCTAGTGCAGTCACAATGCTGTCCCTCAAGAAATTAGTTTCGCGACGCTGAGCCTCGTGCTGGACTTGTTGCTGTGCTTGCATCATCGCGTAGATCATCTGAAATATTTGCTACCCGTCGATCGGCTGTCCTGGTGGGAACACGGGCATTGGCGGGACGAACTGCGGCGGAGGTGGAATGTCGTTGCGCCGGAATCGGGAGGTAGGTTGACCTGCCTGCTGGCTCTGTTGAGTTGTGGGGATTCCTCCGACTGGTGTCACGTCGTCGTCGTAGGTGACACCTGTAGCTTGTGGCGTTCCGACGGGAGTCTCGGTGCATTCTTGTGGGTCCATTTTCCTGTATCCAAAATACCCAATAAGAGGCGCACAGGAAACAAGGCAAGATGCAAGTTCAAGTTAGTTCGAATACGATACAGATATCAAAAACGATTCAAGCAAGTGGATGAGATCCTAAAAACTTATCCTATCTTATTGCAGGCCTGTTCGGTCCCTAAGTTAAAACCGAACAATTTAGTCGTAGACCTGCATGGGCCACCACAAAAACCATGTCACGCCCCAGTCCCAAAATGACGAGGGACTGAGCACGTGAGCAATGGCCAGCAGCACGCACCGATGGACAACCCAATTTAATGGATCCATCAGGGCATGCTTAAGCTGTAGTCTATCAGTAATATGTTACAAGTCTCAGGTATTTCTAATCTCATCCACAGAAAGACACAGATTAACTGCCAGAAATTAAGCAATGGAAATAAATACTGAAATCTCAAATAAGCTATCTCGGGAACAAATCCGAGAATTAGTCTGTTACATTTAAGAAAAGACAGGAATTTAAAATGCTGGAAATGGAAATACTGTATAACTGAAGCCGGTGCTCAAGAGAAGTCTTCGGCCACTATCTCGTCCTCAGTTCCGGGTTCTGCTCCAAGGAGTGCTCCTGTACCGTACACCTCGGGGTAGTTTTCTTCAGCTGTACCTGGGGACATAGTCCATTCCAGGTCCTCAGGGGACATAACAAGGTACAGAAAATACAAGCCAAAACATATGCAGTGCAGCACTAAAATAAACAGCAGGGTAAATATGTAAACCAGCTAGTGACATGCAAGTGAGAGTTTTAGTCATACTCAGGCTGATACTACTACAGGATCAGTGTCTAAGAAACCATAGCAGTATTTTCTAGAAGAGCCAGAACTTGTGCCAAAGCTCTGTATCAGAGACTAGGACACCTCCAGATAACATTATTTACATTATAACCAGCCTTGATATGGTAATACTCTCCCCACCCCATGTAATCTCACGTCACAGTTCCAGAATATATCAGGTACAAGTCACGCAAGTTTGAATTAATGCAATGAGTCAGACTAGAGTCTAAGCATGTAAACTGTAATGACATGAATATGTAACCTATACGGAATCACCAGGTATATCTCAGGCAATTCCGTCACATGAATAGTGTCAGGTGTCCTGGGTTGAGCAGTTAAGCAAGTTACTTATGAAACTACAAGCAATCAAGTAAATACTTTAACCAGAATTATCTGAGAATTGGCAGGCTTTACTTGCCCACTGATGTATAACTAAGTCCAGGAATTATGTAGCAAGCTGCAAGTTTTGGCGAGGTACACTTGCCTGTGGTTCCGGCTATGTTTGCGGTTCTGACTTCGTCGGGAATTGCAGGCGGTACTCCGGTTGCTGAAACAAACATCACCATCAGATCCAGAAAATATCAATCAGCTAGAAACGCTTGTCCTTGGGTCCAATTTGGAGACAAGGGCAGAAACGACAGTTTCGGGCCAAAACGGGGTCCACCGGTGGGCCCGCTTTGCACCGAAAAACGCGTCCGGGTCAACGGTCTCCAAATTCACCAAACTTAGTGTCAACAGGTCAGGAACGATGATACGAACCCAACGGAACTTCCAGAAATGAATTTTGATGAGCCGTTCACAAAATCGCCCGTCGAGCGGGGCCTGTAGGGCCCACGACACGCGATTTTGTCAACGTTCTCAGAATCGAACCAAACTTGACCCACAGGACCAGCGTATCGCTACGAGTCCGATGGCGCAAGTTTCGTCTCGATCCGACGTGTGTACACAAAATTAGGGTGAATTCCAGAAAGTACGGATACGGGGCGATGTCCGCGGATACGCGTTGATTCCGGTGTGCACGCACATCCAATTCGACTTCCGCGAAATCCCACACGTCCGTATCGACGAGGCGCACGTATCTGTGAAGACCGCACGCGACCAAGTCGTCCCGTTTGGCGGGGCGAACCCAGTTCCGGGGTGAATCGGGGTCTGGTTTTTCCTATTTTTGGATCGCGATGTGCGATCACCACAGGACGCGATGCCCCGAACAGTTTGTCCGGACACCGAGAGGGTCATACAGGCTTCGCAACGCAATTTGCGGAATCGAAAATGGAGCTACGAATAAAAAGTTACGCGTACCTGAAGGGGACCCAAAAATCAGGGTCAGACCGTGTCCGACACGTGTCCGACACGTGTCGGATTCGAAATGAATTTAGGGTTAGGGTTAGGGTTCCGGTGCTCTGCGGCGGGGCTCCGGCGGCTGGGGCGGTCGGGTCTTCGCCGGACGCGGCTCGCGGAGGCGGCGGCGACCGAGGGCGGCGGCGTCGAGCTCGGGCGGCTGCCGGAGCTGCTGTGCGGTGCGGGGCTGCTCGCTGCGGTGGCCGCTGCGGGGTGCGGTGGCCGTCGACGGTCGACGAGGAGAGGGAGGGAGGCTGGGCTGGGCAGGGTGGTGCGGCGGCGGCGTCGCAGCGGTGGGCGAAGGCGGTGGCGACGGCGGAGTGAGGGAGGCGGTGGCCGGAGAAGGAGAATGGGGGGGGCTATATATATAGGGTGGTCGGGGTTCGGTTGGGGCGGAGGAGGCGGAGAGAGGGGGTGGTCGTGGGCGAGGGACGCGGGGGCGAGGGGGGTGGCGTGGCCGGATGGGGCGGAGCGGCCGGCGGATCCGGCGGGAGACGTGGGTTCGTGGGGGAGACGCGGGTGCAGCGGGTTGGCGGGTGCGGGTCGGGCGGCGGCGGATCCGACCCGACCCGCTGGGCAGGGTCTGGGCCGGGCTGCTGGGCTCGGCCCACTGGGCCGGGCCGGGCCCGAAAAAGAAATAAAAAAAAAACAATAATAATAATAATAAATAATAATAATAATAAATATCAGTTAATTAATTAAATAAATAATAAATACTTTTTAGGCATTTAAAAATAGGTCCGGGGCCCGATAAATTCCAGAAAAATTGCCCTAAGTCCAGTTTTTCATTTTACACCCAAAAATATTATTTTCATAATATTTTAATACTGTTTAATATCAATTAAAAATCATTTAATAATTCAAACCCTGTTTTTAAATTACAGAAAAATCTCAGAAAATTCCAGAAAATTGTGAAAAATTCCCGATTTTAAAATTTTGAAAATTCAGGGGGTTTACACACGGTGCGCTACAAGTCATCCCATCCAATGCACGAGACTATCAGTCTTAGATCGAGAATTGTGCAGCGTGAGGCACAGACACCATCATGCTCCACACGATTAAAACTGTATGAGTTCCATCCGGATCGGATCGACCCCGGTGCACCGAAGATCGTCCGTGGAACGAGATTCGGGAATCTCCCATGTTCAACAAGTTGTCCGCGACATGCAAGTCTTAGGTCTTCCAGATTCACAATATGACATGATAATTCTTGATTCTTGTTCTGAACGAGTACTGCTCAACGAGCTGTGATTCCTGCTCTACTTGACATGATTCTCGTTCAGAGTTTAACTTGATTTGATGCATTCCCCTGGTTCGAGAACTGTCTTGGCGACCTAACGGTCCCGACTACTTGTAGGTTCATATTGCATAAGAGGACTATTTGATAGTCTTCTGGCTAACTAGATGCATTCACGATATGGATCGTGTTACTGGATCGTGGCATAAAACTATGTGATAAGTATTGAAACGAGGCAAACGAGTACAAGTTATAATGTAAGTAGGCAAGCATACATTTATTTGAAACATAAGCATAAGGAAACATACTGTATAGTGTACCTTAGAACATAAGCCTTTACGTTAGCACGGGTCTAAGGGGTAATGCGAGGAGTGAAACCGTACAGGGACATATCGAGCGACATAATATATGGGACGAGCAGTATAAACATACGAAACAGTGTACTATAAAGAGTATGTAATGATCTACACGAAATATAGCGGAGTCTTCTAGCACAAAGCTAAAGTAGCATGCGAGGGTCCAACTATAAGCCAAGTTTTATTTTCATGTTCTAAAACAAGAAATTCAAGATGGGATTATTCCCTTATCTAGGTGCGTTGTATTCTTTATTAGCATGCAATGGTTGATTCACCTAGCGACTAGCATGTATCGTCCATATTTTAAGTGCGCAGGCTAAGCAAAGACAAGTTTATCGTAGACACCCACCTTAGCGATGATTCGCCTCGGTCGAGCGATACTCTGAGCGAGCCTTTGAAAGTCTAAGTCTGAACTCCTGAAGGGCCAAGTCTGGAATCATTTGCCTCAAACGAGTCATCTCGTTGAGCAAAGCGGGTCGGGTCGTTGCATTTGCGCCGTTTGAATCGGCTATTCGCTTGAACGTAATGGGTTGCTACAGGTTTGACCGACCCAATTCAGGTCCGGTTCGACTGGATTTTTTTAAAAAAAAATAGCCGTTGGGGGTTATAATACATTTGTAATCATTTACAAGTTTCTATTTTTTTGTTAATGTTATAATACATTTAGCTTTTTCTTACTTAATGTTGTTAGTTGTTTACATTTAACTTTTTTATGTCTATATAAATAACTTCTTTAAATTTCAAGTTATAAATTTATATTTAAATTCAAAAAAAATATTTATACATTTTTTATAAGTTATTCCAAAAAAAAATCAACTTATAAATATTTAGATTTTAATTTATACTTAAAGTTATATAAATATTGATATAAAAAATTAAATAAAATTTCTAACAAATAAATTTATAAATTTTAAATTATGCTAAACATATAACTTACAAATTTTAAATAAATTTCTACTTAAAGTTATATAAAAAACTTTGTAACAAATAACTTATAAATTTTAAATTATACAAAAATAACTTAGTAACAAAAAACCTATAAATTTTAACTTGAATTTATTAACATATAAGTTATATCATATAGATTATATATAAAATATATATAAATAAATGTAAAAAAAAAAAAAAAAAATAAACCGGGCCGGACCGGCCCGGACCCAGATCGGTTCGACCCGGTCCTCCCCTGACCGGGTCATGGGCCCGGGCTGGGCTGGCCCAGCCCGTCTCTCCTCTCATGTTGAGCCCGGCCAGGCCCGGCCCGGACCGAACATGGTCAAACCCGGTTGATTCGGGTCGGCCGGCCCAATACACACCATGAAACCAAGCTACAAAATATGTAAACCGTCGCGTTTAGCTATGTAACATCATCAAACATCTGTGTATTTCAAAAAAAAATGGTAAAGCGTAAGTGTAAAAAAAATTAGATTTGCACTTTTCAATAAAGATCTATTTGGATAGGTGACAATGTATTAAAAGTGATTTAAAAATGTCATTTTCATTATAATTGATCGTTGGTGCAGGTAAGTGCATATAATTTCAGTATTCGTGCTGAACGGGCGCTGAGCGAGCTATGCATTGGGCTACGATTATGGGATATCAATTTTGTATATTGGCTTTTAGTCCCACATCGAAAAGAAGAGGCGGATGGGTTTCTATCCTTCCCTATATAAATAGCCCTCTAACTTACTTTTGAGACACACCAAAAGTAGAGAAAGAGAAGTCCAAAGGATTCCGTTCGAGTCACACAAAGAGCTGACTACGAGCGTTCTAGAAGTTCTCTTGTGAACTTTCTGGCTCATGGGAGCAGATCGTCGATTGAGGACGAATCTTGCTTTGAGCAACGGTGGTCTTCACCGTCCCAGCAAGAATAATTTTTTATTCTGCCCTCTTCTCCTTTTTCTTCTTGGTTCGTTCTATCTGATTGCAACTGTGTTTTGCAAGGATGAACGAAGGTAGTTTTTATTTTATTGTAAACATGTTCTCTCCGTCTGTAACTACGATTGCAAGAAAGAATGAGAAGTTTGTCTAATTATGATTCTTTTGTAATCTGAGGAGCAAGTTGTAATCATTATTTTTATATAGTTCTTAATTGAATCGAGGTATATCAGTGAGGGAACTTTTGTGTGAACTCCTGATCTCGAATTTAACTTCTTGTTCTACCATATTTGATTAAACCTCGGGACTAACAATCTGAAAGCAAGATCCGAAGAAAGATGGGGAATATCCGCTCAAGTCTTCTGGACACAAGTTTTCAAAAACTTGAGAAGATTGACGAAATTCACTTTGAACATTTGGATTAGGAAATGAGTCATTTGTCAAATGTTGAAAGTGAGTTGTCGAAACCTATCATTCCCGAGGATGGAGGAGATAGCGTCTGAAGGACGTGCATTCCAGTTGGAAGAAAGATTACAAGATGACCAAGGATTACATAGTATGCGCACAAGGGGCAGACCTTGGCGCATGGCAGACCTTGGCATATAGTAAGACTTGGCACATGGTAGCGCATTAAAAGTCTTAGCGCATGGCAGAGCTAGGTGCATAGTGTCTCAATGCGCATGATGGTCTTTGCGCATGCAGGACACGCATGGGGCTTATGTGCATGGATTGGCGCATAGATGCTTATGCGCATGGATTGGTGCATGGGGCTTAGGAGCATGGATTGGCGTATGGTGGCCTATGCACATGAAGGTCACTGTACTATACAGGACTCAACACATGGCTGAAATTGGAACTTGATAGTAGAACCAATTTCAATCAATATAGCAAGGTATAACTAAACTTGGTTCCTTTGATTACTTAACTTGGTTGCTATGATTGTGCAGGTTAAGTCCTATGGCGTGGTTGCTGACCAGTGGATAAAAACTGGTGCATCTAGCCATATGTGCTTTAGGAAGAGTTGTTGATCAAGGTCGAACCTTTCAGTGGTGAAGGTCTGGATGGCAAGCAAGGATCAAGCAGAGGATCTGGTGATTGTGACAATGGTTCTGAACATTGAGAAGTTACAGTCAAAGGAGTGCGTGAATCAACGTACCCGTGATTACCAAGGACCTAATCTCAGAAAGTTTTTTACAGAATTGAAAGTAAACATCCATAGTCACCAGATGATGATATCTTGGTAGGAGACATATTTTGGAACAAGCTTTCAGTATCAAATGGATGTTCGAGCTTCTACTTATAAGAAAATTCTTATTGTAAGAGTTGTGGGACCCCAGACTAGGACATATATTTCGTACTACAAGATGTCTAGTCTAGGATTTATCTCCAAATGTGGGGGTAATGAGGTAGAAAAGTGTAAGGTCTGTGCGCAGGCAAAGATCACAAGAAATTCGTTCAAACGGGTAAATCAAAGTACCTATCTTCTAGAGTTGGTTCACTCAGATATCTGTGACTTCACGCAGTTCTCCACAAAGGCCAAGAGGAACTACTTCATTACTTTTGTCGATGACTACTCGAAGTACGCGTTCATCTATCTGCTCAACTCAAAAGACGAAGCATTCGAGAAGTATTGCGGATGTCATCTTGAGGATATAAGATAATCCGGATGCCGGGTAGGCTTGCCTAGTCACAAGTGTAGCGCCCCGTTCTCCCGGTGCGGAGAGCGCGGCTAAGAAACACAAGACGGTATCGTTCGATCGGGATAGATTGAATTAAGAACTCGTCCTCGTTATGGATTTGTTTCTTCGGAATCGATTCCCATATTCAGTGGACTGCGCCCCAAGGATCGACTTAGCGGCAGAGTCAGGAGGGACCTCTCCGCTGCTATCTTTTATTGCCTCGGTTTTCGATGTCGCTTGTTGCTTTCGTGCTTTGAGTTGGTTTTGGGATTTGCTTGTTTTCCTTGAACGGTTTCGATGGTTTTCATTGTTTTCGTTCATTGACTTGCACTTCTATTCCGAGATTGGAAAGAGAGGAAGAAGTATTAATCGAGCTGTTCGTGTGCAGGTGAACGAATAGTAGGCGGCTTGCGAGCGGAGTCGTGAAGCGCCTCTTTCCTTCTCCTTCCAAAATCTAAGTGAGTGGCTACCAACCCGATTAGCTAGCCCTGCTTCCAAGCTTCACTCCTTTGCCCCGATCAAACGATACCAAATAAAATAAAAGAAACCAAGATAAAAAGAGAGTAGACTTGGTATGTTATGCTTGTCAATAAACCGCACGAACGGATACTTAACTGCATGCTTGTTCGCTTGGAAATAATCATAAACTGTTGCTTGTCTTGTGTAAATACATATTTCATACTCGTGTTGCCTGAAGTGCATGAATGCTTGACAATTATGGATATATCGTGTGCTCGTGTTGCCTCGAAGGCGTAACTGATTGTTTAAGTAACGTATTGTTCGATCATGGACAACTTGTGCACAAGGGTAAGTTCTGCGGACGGTCGCTGGGGCACTGGCACCGTTCCGGTCCGGGCGGAACTCGTGTGTAGTCATCGTGTGCTGGAGGGGATAGCTTGCAACGCATCGTGTGCTTGTCGTGTTCTCGTTGCATGCTATCCCTGTCCTTGACTATGTCCGTTATGGCACCACGCCAGTGATCATCGTGTATATTTAAACCTGTTGCATACTAACTTGTATCTTCGTGGCAGGGAAGGCATGGTAAGTATTGTGCAGGTAATTCAGACGGTCAGGTAAAATCCACCGAACGGTGGCACGTTCATTTCAGTAAATTCAATATACTGCTTACTTGTAAATGAACTAAGGCAAGATAGAAACCCACAAATATGCATGCTTCCCTAAACAACGTGTTGATTGGTATAGTCAGGCTAGCTCGCCTTCACCAGCATGTTTCGATATGCTGACCCTCGTTGAAACAGGTTCTCCGTACCAAGGCGAACCGAGCGAGGAGCCAAAGTCGTCTACCCGATCCAGTCCAACTGTTGGCGCACCTTTACCGTGCCCCTTGAAGCCTTTTGAAGTCCGAAGCTGCAACTCTTCATACACAAATGCAGCTCCGTGGCAAAGCCGTCCTCCAGCCTGGAGGTCTTTATCGTTTTGAGTTTATAAAGGGATGTAATGTACAGGACTGCTATCTCATTTTGAGTCATCTCTTTTGTAAGCTGTTCGGCATATTAGCTAACTCGTTCAAGAGTTTGTAATAGATGTTCATTATCAATAAAGAGAACTTTTCTATGTTTCAAATCTGTGTTTCAATTTATCTGCGTACTCTGAATATGTGCTTGCTATACAAATCATTAAAGCCTTGTGCGGGCGCAATTCCAGGCCCGCACGGCGGTCACGATTCGGGGGACGCCTCAAGTGATTCTACGGAATTGGGTCGTGACATAGTGGTATCAGAGCACAGATTCAAGTTCCTTAGACTTCGTGCTGGAAAAGTTCCTTTAACGATCAAATTCCTGTGCGAACTCTTGAACTCGCTAGGCCAAAATGAGATACGTTCATGCAATAAGTCTATAATATATTATGATCCTAATGTAATTTACCTTCTTTTGAAGGAATGGCTCCAGCGCAATCTGCAGCGCAAACTCCGGACGAAACGCAAGGCCAAGAAAGTAGTTCGGATACTTCAGAAAGTTCAAAGAGCCAGCGAGCCGTGCCAAGCATCGATCCCGTCCAACGGATGTTGCAGATGTTGGAGGCAAACCAACAAAGAGACGAGGCTCGCTATGAACGGGCCGAGAAGCGGGCGGAAGAGAGTCAGCTCAAGTTTCAAGACAATATAGAAGCACGATTCTCAGTCCAACAGAAGCAGGTAGATACCCTGCAGCAGATCGTTCAGACTTTGGCATCCAACCAGTCCGCGGCAACGCCAGCGACTCTGGTGGAACAGCCCGTGCTTGAAGTAGAGACGCCGCGAATTCCAAGGGCGAGGGACGTGACTGCCTTCGACTTTGGCCACTTCAAGAAAGTCTGCAACACCCCATTCAACGGGACTGAGGACCCAGTCGTAGCTCTAGATTGGTTGGCCGAACTTGAAGATCACTTCGCTCTGCTAGAGGTCCCCGAAGAGAAGCGCGTCGCCTGCGCGCAACTATAGCTCCGCCTCAACGCACACGATTGGTGGGACGTGCATCGACGATCTCTCCAATTTGATCACGGAGAGGAGGCGATCTCGTGGACGACTTTTCGTGCCGCGTTCGAAGAGGAGTTTGTACCCCCTCCAGTACAACGTCAAATGGAAAACGAGTTCGTGCAGTTGCGGCAAGGCAGCATGACAGTTAAGGAGTACTCCGCCGAATTCAACCGACTCTCCAAATTCGCTAAGGCCTATTTACCTGATGCAGCGAGTCGAGCTAGAAGGTTTGAAGGTGGACTACGCCCTGCCATCCATTCGCACGTAGTCGTTCCTCAGTATCGTACGATGCGTGAAGTCATGAATCATGCCCTGTCGCTCGAACCACTCTATCCTCATGTTGCTGCCGGCGCTGTGCATACATCCAGTCACAAATGCCAAAGCAACGAGGGAGGAAATACCGCTACAAAGCGCCCGAATAACGCTGGTCAGCAGGACGGGGATTGGAACAAAACTTGTCACTTCTGTAAAAGAAAAGGGCACCTTAAGAAGTACTGCCGTAAAAGACTTAGATTATGCCTCGCTTGTGGCGATCCAGGCCATGCTATTTCCTCCTGTCCGAACCTTCATGGTCGTCGTCCTGTACAAAATAATCCTTAATGGTAGGTCCTATTCTTAAGTTTCGGGACGAAACTTCCAATTGGTTGGGTAGGATGTAGCGCCCCGTTCTCCCGGTGCGGAGAGCGCGGCTAAGAAACACAAGACTGTATCGTTCGATCGGGATAGATTGAATTAAGAACTCGTCCTCGTTATGGATTTGTTTCTTCGGAATCGATTCCCATATTCAGTGGACTGCGCCCCAAGGATCGGCTTAGCGGCAGAGTCAAGAAGGACCTCTCCGCTGCTATCTTTTATTGCCTCGGTTTTCGATGTCGCTTGTTGCTTTCGTGCTTTGAGTTGGTTTTGGGATTTGCTTGTTTTTCTTGAACGATTTTGATGGTTTTCATTATTTTCGTTCATTGACTTGCACTTCTATTCCGAGATTGGAAAGAGAGGAAGAAGTATTAATCGAGCTGTTCGTGTGCAGGTGAACGAACAGTAGGCGGCTTGCGAGCGGAGTCGTGAAGCGCCTCTTTCCTTCTCCTTCCAAAATCTAAGTGAGTGGCTACCAACCCGATTAGCTAGCCCTACTTCCAAGCTTCACTCCTTTGCCTCGATCAAACGATACCAAATAAAATAAAAGAAACCAAGATAAAAAGAGAGTAGACTTGGTATGTTATGCTTGTCAATAAACCGCACGAACGGATACTTAACTGCATGCTTGTTCGCTTGGAAATAATCATAAACTGTTGCTTGTCTTGTGCAAATACATATTTCATACTCGTGTTGCCTGAAGTGCATGAATGCTTGACAATTATGGATATATCGTGTGCTCGTGTTGCCTCGAAGGCGTAACTGATTGTTTAAGTAACGTATTGTTCGATCATGGACAACTTGTGCACAAGGGTAAGTTCTGCGGACGGTCGCTGGGGCACTGGCACCATTCCGGTCCGGGCGGAACTCGTGTGTAGTCATCGTGTGCTGGAGGGGATAGCTTGCAACGCATCGTGTGCTTGTCGTGTTCTCGTTGCATGCTATCCCTGTCCTTGACTATGTCCGTTATGGCACCACGCCAGTGATCATCGTGTATATTTAAACCTGTTGCATACTAACTTGTGTCTTCGTGGCAGGGAAGGCATGGTAAGTATTGTGCAGGTAATTCAGACGGTCAGGTAAAATCCACCGAACGGTGGCACGTTCATTTCAGTAAATTCAATATGCTGCTTACTTGTAAATGAACTAAGGCAAGATAGAAACCCACAAATATACATGCTTCACTAAACAACGTGTTGATTGGTATAGTCAGGCTAGCTCGCCTTCACCAGCATATTTCGATATGCTGACCCTCGTTGAAACAGGTTCTCCGCACCAAGGTGAACCGAGCGAGGAGCCGAAGTCGTCTACCCGATCCAGTCCAACTGTTGGCGCACCTTCACCGCGCCCCTTGAAGCCTTTTGAAGTCCGAAGCTGCAACTCTTCATACACAAATGCAGCTCCGTGGCAAAGCCATCCTCCAGCTTGGAGGTCTTTATCGTTTTGAGTTTATAAAGGGATGTAATGTACAGGACTGCTATCTCATTTTGAGTCATCTCTTTTGTAAGCCGTTCGGCATATTAGCTAACTTGTTCAAGAGTTTGTAATAGATGTTCATTATCAATAAAGAGAACTTTTCTATGTTTCAAATCTGTATTTCAATTTATCTGCGTACTCTGAATATGTGCTTGCTATGCAAATCATTAAAGCCTTGTGCGGGCGCAACTCCAGGCCCGTACGGCGGTCACGATTCGGGGGATGCCTCAAGTGATTCTACGGAATTGGGTCGTGACAACAAGCTCTCAGCATGAAATGTTGATCACACGCTTTGGGTATCCAGGACGATACTCCTCATGTGTGACATGAATATGAATCCAAATACCAGGAAAAGCGTCAGACAGTTGGTGTACTCGAGCATCATTAGGTGAATAATTTAAGCTGTGTGTTCCACCAGGCCTGACATAGCTTTTGCTGTAGGAATGCTGAGTCAGTTCACAAGCAGTATATGTGTTGAACATTGAAAGCTGTGAAGAGAGTTGTCAGAATTCTCAGGAGAACTCAATAATATATCTTGTGCTACAGCAGTTATCCAGATATGAAGGAAGGCTTCGGTGATACAAGTTGGTGCTCAGAAAAGAAGAGTGAAAGAACCACAGGAGGACGTGACTTCTCTAGGGGTGGTGCTACTATATCGTTTAAGTCGAAGAAGCAGTCTTTACTCTCAGAGTTCTTTGCACTATCAAGCTGCAGCAAGTAAAGCAGAATAGCTCTGGAAGCTCTCAGGTGATCTTCTTATGGTTAGTACACAGATTCGGGTGATACCGACATACTGGGAAAAGTAGGAAGCTACAGTAGTAGCATCTGTTAATCTCTTCAACAGTTTGAAGAGAACTATATGGATAGAATACATGACATTGAATGAGCGTAGATTATGTAGAATATTACAGTACTTTAATAATTAGAGTCAGGAAAATCTGGCGGATCCGTTCATGATAGGCTCTAAGGGCCAGTATAGGACACTGAATGAGCCCAGCTAGCGTGGATTACATTATTTGATGATCGGAGCCAGGAGGGTCTGGTAGATCCGTTCATGTAAGGCCTCTAGCACCAGCTTATCCCAAGAACTATAAAGGAGGGTAGTACTCCATGTTACAATGGTGTGACACCACAAGAGGGAGTGAACATCGGCTTTGGGTCATGTCACAGCGGCGTAACACCGCATATAGTCAAGGACACAACATATATGGGCTTGGAGGACCTCTGATATTATGTCTTTGCAATCCTACCATTTAGTTTTATGCTTTTAGTTCAAAGAGAAATCTACTAGGCATCTAGCTATTGGTTAAAGGGAAGACCATTGACTGGGAAAATATCAGCAACAGTGGATAGTCCTTAGAGACATTGAGGGATTACGGACCCAGAACCACTATTGTCTACTCCTTGTTCTTTGTGTAGAATAATTTCCTGTGGAATAATGGTTTTGACGCCTTAATGATTTCTTGGGCAGAGTAAATGTCTGGTGTATTTTGTAGGAAACATATAGTATCAGCACTACAATGGACTGAGATCTCATGCTACAGTGGCATGACACCACACGAGGGAGTGAACCTCGACAGAAGTCCATGTCATAGTGGCGTAGCACTGCACAAAGGCATGTAGGCTAATATTGTAGAATGAAGAGTGGTAGGCAATACTACAAATAGGGAGTAAATCTTATGTTACAGTGGTGTGACACCACACGAGGGAGTGAACCTCGGCATCACAAGCCATGTCACAATGACGTAACACCGCAAAGGAAGCGCAAGACTTCATGCTGGAAAGTTTGGCACAACAAAGAGGGAGTGAACCTCATGCTACAGTGGATGACACTACATGAGGGAGTGAACCTCGACAGAAGGCCATGTCATAGTGGCATAACACCGCAAGGAAGCGCAATGCTTCATGCTAAGGACTCTTTAAAAAACTCACCTAGAGTGTATAAAAAGAGATATAGGTCGTCTCTTGAGGATAAACTCGTAGACACCCTGTCACGCCCCGGTCCCGTAAGGGCCGATTGTCCTCGCTTTGTCCCTACAGAACCGATTGTCCTCACTTGGGCCGATGTCATGCAAGCCTAAGTTACGTTTACACCATTCATAGTACATGCACAAGACACAAGTTAGACAAAAATATACATATATAGGCACAAAATTTAAATACAAAGAACCAAAGTTGAACACAATTGATAGGAACAAAAAATACTTTCTTTATTGAATACTTTGTAACACCCTATTTTTTTTAATTTTTTAAAAATAAATTTTCTAGATTTTTTGATAATTTTTAATTAATTATTAAAAATATCCTTCAAGGATTAATATTTTTATGTATTAAATTAAGTATTAAAATAATACAAAAATTATATTTTTGGGTGTATTATTATTTATTGGATGTTGTGTAATTTTGGTAGAATTTATTGGGCTCAAAAACTATTTTTAAATAGCTAAAAACCCCGTTTTAATTAAACCAGCTTAAACCGGACCTAATTGAACCGAACTGAACCAGGTTAAACCCTACTGAACTAGACCTTAACCTAATGGGTCGGGTCCTACCCAACCCAACCCGACCCTACCCGACCCGCTAGCCCCCCCTCTCCCCACGATTTCCCCCGCCCCCGCGTTTCCCGGCCGACGACCGCCCACGCACCCGCCCATTCCTCCGGACCCCGCCCTGCTCGCTGCGACCTCCCACGACCCCCGGCCATGATCTCCCTCCCCGCTCCACCGCCTCTCCCTCTCCCCTTCCCTTTATAAAGACCCCCGAGCCCCCGCCATCTCCCCTGAACCACCACCTCCACCGTATCTCCGGCCACCCCGACCCAGCCAACTCCGCCGCTTCCTCCGTCGTGAACCCCATCTCCACCTATCACCACAAGCATCACCGCCACCTCCATTGCTCAGGTCACCGCCCCGTAAACCACGATGAACTCTGGCAACGGCGACAAGCCCCAGGCGACCCTCGCCGTGACCCGAGCTCCCCGGCGATGTCTCCGGCAGCCCTGAAGACCAGCAGCAGCCGCCACCACAGCGCCACCAGCCGGTCAAACACCGCCGCGTAGCGTCGCGTGTACATGACGTATAGTCGATTCCGGCGTCCTATTCCCGTAAGCATTTCTCTCTCCTCGCTGCCTCATTTTTTGAACTGTCTGTTGTGACGTGTACCCTGCATGACCCTCTCGAACCCCGTGTAACTCGTTCGGGGTATCGCGTCCTGTGTCGGTAACAAACTGCGACGCAAAATCAGGAAAATAAACCCTAAATTTCTGAAAATTCAGAATTTGTCCCGAATACCCCAGTTCACGACCGTTTTGCATGCAACCAGTTAACTATTTCTAAAATCCACTTAAACAGTAATTTAGACCATATGATCAAGTTTTAAAATCTATTTTAGTTCAATTTATTGAGCTATAATTTGCATGTTATTCGAGGGTGAAAATGACCAAAAACTTGGTCTTTTAAAGATTCAATTTTTCCTGGAACTAGGTACGTTCCGCTAAATAAGGCAACTTGGTCATGTGCGAACTTCACCGAAAGGTACGCGCCGTCGATACGGACGTGTGAAATTTTGCGGAAGTTGATTTAGATGTGCGTGCAACCCGAAATTAACACGTATCCGTCGACAACGCCCCATATCGGCCATGTTCTGAAACTCGTTGTAACTTCGTGTGTGCTCGTCGTTTCGAAACGAAACTTGCACCATCGGACTCGTAGAAATACGCTGGTCCTGTGACCCAAGTTTGGTTCAATTCTGAGAACGTTGACAAAATCCCGTATTGTGGGCCCCACGGCTCTACTTGACGGACGATTTTGTGATCGGCTCATCGGAATCCAGTTCTGGATATTCTGTTGGGTTCGTATCATCGTTCTAGACTTGTAGACACTAAATTTGACGAATTTGGAGAACTTTGTCTCTGGCATATTTTTCGGTGCGAAGTGGGCCACATGTGGACCCCGCTTTGACCAGAAACTGTCAATTTTGCCCATGTGTCCAAATTAGACTTATGGACAGTTAATTCTAGCTATTTGATATCTTCTGAACATGATGGTAGTATTTATTTTAGCAACCGGAGGAGTACCAGCAGATCCCGCTGATACCAGAACAGTAGTTGGAAACCAAACCCCAGGCAAGTGTACCTTGCCAACTTGCAGTGATTCATGTTATAGTATTTGTTTGAGTTCTTTGTACATATATCTATACTCTTGATATAAATGTTCAACCTAGGACCCTGTGACATTGCTTAGCGTCAGAATAACATTCGGATGTCGACGTCGTACGCGGAGTCGTGTAACGTCACTAGAGATTGATATCGCGACCCTATATATATTTTCGTGCTTGCATTATCAAGTACGTCATACCATAGGACACTTGACACTGTTCATGAGACAGAATCTTTCTGAGATATTCATGGTGATTCTGTATAGGTTACAGAATTTGTGACATAGATATTACATATGCTTAGTTATCATTATAACTTGCTGCATCAGTTAGAGGTCATGATCTTGCGTGACATGGACATGAGACATCGTGGACATGAGACGTGTGATTACATTGGGTGGGGAGAGACTTACCATACTAAAGGCTGATTATATTATATATATATTATTATCTGGAGGTGACTTAGACTCTGACACAGAGCTTTGGCACATGTACTGGCCCTTCGAGAAAATGTTGCTATGGGTTTTCCCGACACAGAGCCTATAGTAGTCACAGCCTGAGTATGATTAATGCTTTCACTTGCATATCACTTAGCTGGTTACATAGTTTACCCTATTGATTCATTTATAATTGCACTGCATTTATTTTGGCTTGAGTTATTCTTGTACCTTGCTATGTCCCCTGAGGACCTGGAATTCGGATTATGTCCCCAGGTTTAGCAGAGGAGATCTACCCCAAAGTGTACGGGACAGGAGCAGACATTGGAGCAGTACCAGAACCCGAGGACGAGGTCGTGCCAGAGGATTTCTCCTGAGTATCGGCTTTATATACTCAGTTATTTCTGTTTTTAGTTACTTCATTTCCTGCCTCTTAGATTATTGTATTAAACTTATTCTCGGGTTGTTCCCCGAGTCACTTTTATTGAGACTTGTTAAATTATATTTATTTCGATTATTCTGGCATTTGATATGTGATTAACTTCTGTGGATGAGATTAGAATTAGATTGTGACATGTATCGTAGAACTTTATTGTTGTTTACAGCTTAAGTACACCATAATGGGTCCATTAAATTGGGTTTGCCCATTGGTGTGTGCTGCTGGCCATTGCCACGTGGCTAGTCCCTCAGTATTTTGGGACTGGGGCATGACATACTTGAAGATTGGATTACAAAGTACTTGCTTGGCTGAGTTACAAAATATGCCATAGATGGCTTACAACTCTTTTTATAGACCCAAAACTGCCCACAACGTCCACACATCATATCATTTTAGTAGAACCAAAATAAAACACCTAGCAGATGAAGAGCTTGTATACAGGAGAGGGAAGCTAAGAAAGAAGCCCGAGCACGGTTCCGCTGGATGGATGCGCTAGTACTGGTTCAAAATGCTCGCCAAGCTCTCGCCACCAGAACCTAGAGATACCCATAAACGTGGGTCAGTACTACAACATGTACTGGTGAGCGATCGTGGCCAAACTCACCTGAAAAATCCACACTAAGTATACAAGTGAAGCTAGCATTTCTATTGTGTGATCTTTCTAGTTGTCTAGTTTCCTTTTAACAATTTATACAAGAACATAAATGATATATTGAACCATATATATGATAATTTCTTATCCCGGACGAACGGTTATCCCTACAGCAGACACACAAGTTAGCAATAATTTGCATATATGTATCTAACTTATGAATCAATCTTGGTATCAAATATTAGGTATGTAAGAAGGTAAACCTAGCATGCGAACTAACTACATGATGGTACATGGGTTGCCCATGATTAGAAGCGGTGACTCAAGGTTCAGCTCTGCACTAGCACCCGTGTATGTCAACAGCTGCGACACAAGTTTTAGCTCTTCACTAACACACATGAATACTAGTAGTTGTGACATCATGGTTCCGCTCTTTACTAATAGACACATCATCCCACTTGATCACAAAGACCGTACCTCAGGGTGAAAAAAAAATCTCTTCCGGACTGACCGATTTCCAGTTCCCTAGGAACCTTTCGAGAGACAAAATCTTGTGCACAAGTTATCCGAGACCAATGCATGACATGAAACATCTAACAGATAAGATACTACAATGCACAGTTCTGAACAATAAGCACATGATTTCCATCTTCTTATTCTTATCCCACAGATTATGTTCAAAACATAAGTACTTGTTATAGATCATGTTGTGCAGCGTAGGAACGAGGGACATGCAACAAAGTTAGATAGTGAAGCAAAATTCTAAACTTTAAGCATGCAGTTCATTTTTTTATCTTATCTTATTAGTGAGGTATTATTTAAAATATTTGAGTATGCAATTCAAGTAAAATAGAGATCATTTTATTAGGCGTATAGACTAAGGATTCATCGAAGGGCCAAAGCCACTCTCGAACGAATCAACGAGAGGATGGGGAAGCCTAATGCAACGATCACTCCTTGGTTATACGTCCTGAAATTAAAATAATACTTTGTTAGCATCCTTCGATCTCTTTCTCCTACGATTCAAAAAGAATGTGCAAGCCAGAAAAGCAAACCATGAAAACCAAGTCATCGAAAGCAAGACAAAACACAAAGCAACACAAAACCAAGCAGCAAAATAACTAACGAAAACTCATGGACTCATTTCAATAGAAGTCGTTCCATCAGTTTGAAGGGTTTATTACATTTCGTTCGTGTTGGTTTGGTGGTAAGGTTTCCCCGAGACTCGATTCTCAACCGAGTCAAAGTAACAAGAGTTCATAAGTAACCCACTAGGAGAGGGGCATTATATGCCTAAGATACATACACTGAAACCAGGCATGCACATGGCCTTTAATGTGCACCGGAAGTATAATTGATGCCATTATGTGAGTGGAAAGAATTACAACTATGGTGCATAATTTAAGGCTTAGTCCATTCTTGTATCATACAGTTATTCGACCCATGCGGGAAGATTTAAGTCAAAGCGATATCTATTCTAATGCATTATGGAAAGTCATTGTGGGGAACGCTCAACCCATGTATTGAGATATGTAGGAGATTGTTTGTATTTTTGCCTTTAGACTAGTAAATATAGTCCCACATTGGCTGCACCACCAAGTGGGTATCTCAATATAATAATTTCTATGTGTTGAGGTATGCACATAGGAGTATGGTGGGGCACATGGGTGCCATGTGGGGGTATTTTATTAGGAGAAAAAGAATTAACTCCTCAATGAAAGCTTTTAAGCTTTTTGTCATTCTCTTGGATATTATTCCATAGGAGCTAAGCTCCAAAGGGGCTTAGCGACTCGGACTCGGGCTCAAGGGCAGAAAGTGGTGCTTTGTTGGCGCACTTTGCACTTAGCAAGTCAACATCGTCAGGTGTGACATGAATATGAAGATTGAAGGACTTCAGAGAAGATTTTGTCACCTATCATATGGAAGCAGATCCGCTTACCTATGATAAGGTGATGAAGACCTGATATACTATTTTCTGGATGGAGGCTATAAATAATAAGTATGACTCAATAACCTTCAACCACCCAAGCACTTGGGTGTTGGTCAATCTGCCTGAAGGAGCTAAACCAATTAGATGCTTATCAGATCTTCAAGTCGATGAAGATAAAAATAGTCAGAACAGTTGAGTTCAAGACTAGGCTATCTGCCCAGGGGTTTTCTCAGACAATAGGGGATTGAGTTCTTTGGTGCCTCGATGTGGGTCTCATAGATCAGGATGATGATTATCGTAGCTGCTATTCACAAGCTGATTATTTATCAGATGATGAAAAGACAATAAGTCTTGGAGTAAGACAAACATGAGAGATTCACGGACAACAGTCAGAATTATTTTCATTCGGGTTTGAAGGCAGTCTACGAGTTGGTGACATCTCGATACGGCCTGAAGCAATTTCCAGGATGTGGCAGTAGGAGTTTGACAAGTCATCTAGTCAAAGTTGTTGCTGGATCAACGAGACGGATAAGTGTGTGTACACGAACTTCGCTGATAATGGAGGAGTCTTCGTTTGTATCTATGTGGAAGACTTTCTAGTCACAGTTGTGGACATAGAAGTGTCACTAGAACAAATATGTTATTTTTTTCCAAACTTAGTACATGGGATTGCGGATGTCATACTGAGGATCTAAGATAATCCGGATGCCAGGTAGGCTTTCTTAGTCAAAAGCTCTGAGATTAAAATGTTAATCACATGCTTCGGGTATCAGGGACGATACTCCTAAGGTGTGACATGAATATAAAGCCAAATCCATGGAAAAGTGTCAGACAGTTGGTGTACTCGAGCATCATCAGGTGAATGATTCAAGCTGCGTGTACCACCAGGCCTGACATAGCTTTTGCTGTAGGGATGCTGAGTCGGTTCACAAGCAGTATATGTGTTGAACACTAAAAGTTGTGAAGAGAGTTGTTAGAATTCTCAGGAGAACTCAGTAGTATAACATGTGCTACAACAGTTATCCAGATATGAAGGAAGACTTCGGTGATGCCAGTTGGTGCTCAGAAAAAAAGAGTGAAAGAACCACAGGAGGACATGACTTCTCCAGGGGTGGTGGTGCTATATCGTGGAAGTCGAAGAAGAAGTCTATACTCTCAGAGTTCTTTGCACTATCATGATGAAGCAAGTAAAGCATAATAGCTCTGGAAGCTCTCGGATTATCTTCCTATGGTTAGTACACAGATTCGGATGATACCGACATACTAAAAAAACTAGAAAGCTATAGCAGTGGCATTTATTCATCTCTTCAACGCTTTAAAAATAACTATGTGGATGGAACACTTGACACTGAATGAGCGCAGATTGTGTGGATCATTATAGTGCTTTAATGATCGAAGTCAGGCAAATCTGGCAGATCCGTTCATGATAGGCTTCAAGGGCTAGTATAGGATACTGAATGAGCACAGCGAGCGTGGATCATTATAGTGTTTGGTGATCAGAGCCAAGAAAGTCGGGTAGATCCGTTCATGTAAGGCCTACAGCGCCAGCTTGTCCCAAGAACTATAAATGAGGGTAGTACTCCATGTTACAGTGATGTGACACCACAAGAGGGAGTGAACCTCGGTTTCGGGTCATGTCACAATGGCATAATACAGCATATAGTCAAGGGCACATCATATATGAGCTT
Source organism: Iris macrosiphon (assembly GCA_036927795.1). NCBI lineage: Eukaryota > Viridiplantae > Streptophyta > Magnoliopsida > Asparagales > Iridaceae > Iris > Iris macrosiphon. The sequence goes on along the minus strand of JAYESA010000020.1, from coordinate 35,458,626 downwards.
GGAGGACCTCTTATATTGTGTCTTTGTATTCCTACCATTTAGTTTTATGCTTTTAGTTCAAAGAGAAATCTACTAGACATCTAGCTATTGGTTCAAGGGAGTACCATTGACTGGAAGAATATCAGGAACAGTGGTTAGTCCTTAGAGACATTGAGGGGTTACGGACCTAGAACCACTATTGTCTACTCTTTGTTCTTTGTGTAGAACAATTTCCTGTGGAATGATGGCTTTGACGCCTTAATGAGTTCTTGGGTAGAGTAAATGTCTGGTGTGCTTTGCAGTAAGCACCTAGTATTAGCACTACAATGGACTGAGATCCCATGCTACAGTGGAGTGATACCACATGAGGGAGTGAACCTCGACAGAAGACCATGTCACAGTGGCGTAGCATCGCACATAGGAAGGTAGCCTAATATTGTAGAATGAAGAGTGGTAGGCAGCACTATAAAGAGGGAGTGTACCTCATATTACAGTGGTATGACACCACACGAGGGATTGAACCTCGGCTTCGCGAGCCATGTCACAGCGGCATAACAACGCAAAGGAAGAGCAAGGCTTCATGCTGGATAGTTTGGCACTACAAAGAGGGAGTGAACCTCATGCTACAGTGGATGGCACCACATGAGGGAGTGAATCTCGACAGAAGGCCATGTGCGTAGCACCGCAAGGAAGCACAATGCTTCATGCCAAGGGCTCTTTAAAAGAACTCACCTAGAGTGTATTAAAAGAGATATATATCGTCTCTTGAGAGTAAACTCGTAGACTCCTAAGATACATACACCGAAACCAGGCATAGACATAGAGTTTAATGTTCAACCGGAAGAACGGTTGATGTCATTGTGCGAGTGAAAATAATTGCAGCTATGGTACAAAATTCAAGACTTAGTATATTCTTGTATCATACTGTTATTTGACCCATGCGGGAAGATTCAAGTCGAAGTGACATATATCCTAATGCATGATGAGCAGTCATTGTAGGGAACGCTCAACCCATATATTGAGATATATGGGGGTTGTTGGTATTTTTGCCTTTGGACTAGTAAAGATAGTCCCACATTGGCTACTGTCACACCCCAATCTCCCTCAAGCTCGATAGTCCCCGCTGAACGTGAATCACCACGTTTACAGCTCTCCCTCAGGACCATCGTTCTCATCGGGACGTGATACCGTACGAGCGTGGAGTTGCGCTTGTACAAGGCGATGTTGTCAAACACCAAATGTTATCATTGAAACAACCAAGTTGCAGCAAAAGTCAAGTATTGTGTACCAAGCACACAATCAGAGTAATACGCAGCGAAGCTCACGATAGGGTCAAATGAAATGCCTCATCAAAGACAAGGCCATGAAGGCGATGCCACGAAGGCGATGAAATACTCTTGCTCTTTTCTCTAGCCCACAAAGGTACTTACAGTTCATACATCACGCCTTGTATATCCAAGCAGCGTCACTACGCTTGCGTACCTGAAATATTGCCCACAAACGTGGGTCAGTACACAACCGTACTGGTGAGTGGGGTAACCCACTCGCCTAAGCCGACACTAAGTAAAAATAGTGAATGCAAACAGTTATATGGTGATCTTTCTAGTTGAATCCTAGATTTATTTCATGGCATAGGGATGACATGTTAAGAAAAGCTGTAAAGCGGTTTAAGCATGCAAGCACTCAACTCAAACCAAACGACAAGCAAATATATAAGCAACTCGAGGGAAACTAGCATGCAAACCGTCCTGCTCAAGTCCAAGCAACACGATAACATGTCGAACCATCAACCAAGCCTCAATATCCATCCTCAACCAACACTTACAATCCAAATCTCACAGTGCACACTCTTGTCGAGGCAAGGTGACCGCGCCTACACGAAAGCCAAACCAACAAAAGAAAAGCAAGCCAACACTAATCTATATGAAGTCACTGGCCAAGCCATAAAGGACTTTGATCGGACTGATCAAATGCGGTTCTCCTCGAAACAGCGCTAAGTAGCTAACCCACCTGGATCGATTCCAACCGCTGGCACCGCGCCCAAGACGCGTTACCCAAATTGTCTCCTCCTTGGCCGAACGGTACCGGTGCCCCGGAGTACCCGTTCGAGGAGACCAAACCCTGTGCAATACAGGTTGTCCGTGACATGCAGACACCAAGTAGGTATGACGAGAGGATCGAACATTCTCGCCCCACCAAGCGATCCTAGACTCGTTCCACCAATAATCCAACCAACACATCCATAACCATTCTTTCAACATATAGCCCAAGGCACCATTCACAAGTTATTCCCATAGGCACAATGCCTCTTCTAAACACAGTATTTCCAATGGTGCAATACCTATGCTCAAGGCAATCCCATGGCACAATGCCGTTTCAGTGGCACAATGCCCCATTCGTGGCACGATGCCCCATCAAGCGGCACAACACCCTCGCCGATGCAGTTGTTCGATTTCGAACCACAACTGCTCGCTTTGCAAGACAAAGCGACCAAGTGATACTCGTGCACGGATGCACGCTCGCTCGCCCAAATTCCCGATGTTTCCAAAGCATCAATCCAACTGTCCAAGCATAATCCCAATTATCCAACCAACTGCCTCAAATATAATATTCTAACTCTAGCTCCAACTATCCAACGCACAAACCAAATCAAGCCACAATCCTACCAAGCCAATGGCGTACACTCTATGCACGCCTCAGTGTAGTGATTTCCAATGTTTCAGCCCAAGTGTTCAAGCCTTTTACGTGTTTTCCATATTATTAGGCATGAAGGAGTAGAGAAGAAGGAAAAGAGCCCACTCACAATGTTTGATCCCGTTAAGCATCATGTCCTGCCGATACGGCCAATCCCTTGAACCCGTGGTCCGATGCAAGAGCGATCTACTCAACTGGTATGACCGTGCGAGCAGGCCGTGCTCTACAAATCATCCGACCGATCGGACTAAGGAAGATGACATTATTATTCCAACTTAGTAATCTCAGTACTGCTCTGAACGAACACCTGATTTCCATCGAACCCGCTAGCCATCTGCACATAAAACAACTCAATTAATACTTCTTCCCAAAATCTAACAAATCAAATTGAACCAGCATTTGTTCATTCAATCCGACTCAGCGTAACGCGCATTGCGGTGGCGGGCGTTACAGTTACAACACCAAGTGGGTATCTCAATATAATACTTTGTATGTGTTGAAGTGTGCACATGGAGTGTGGTGGGGCACATGGGTGCCATATGGGGGTATTTTATTAGAAGAAAAAATGATTAACGCCTCAATAAAAGCTTTTAAGATTTTTGTAATGCTCTTGGAAATTATTCCATAGGAACTAATCCCCAAAGAGGCTTAGCGACTCGGACTCAGAATCGGACTCGGGCTCAAGGGTGCAAAGTGGCAATTTGTTGGCGCACTTTGCACTTAGCACGTCAGCATCGTCGCAAGGTGCTTGTGCGCTTTTGTTGCGCTCGTGCGTTCATTTATGTGCAAGTTTTATGCTCAGGTGGTATGTGCATATTTCATATGGGTGTTGCATAAGCGGGAGTTGATCGGGTGCTGAACGGACGTTGGACGGGAACTGAGCGGGTGCTGAACGGGCGCTGAAAGGGCACTGAACGGGTGCTAAACGGGCGCTGAGTGGGCTATGCATTGGGCTGCGATTATGGGATATCAATTTTTTATATTGTCTTTTTAGTCCCACATCGGAAAGAAGAGAATGATGGATTTCCAACCTTCCCTATATAAAGAGCCCTCTAGCCTGCTTTTGAGATACACCAAAAGTAGATAAAGAGGAGTCTAAAGGTGTCTGTTTGAGTCACACAAAGAGCTGAATACGAGCGTTTCCGAAGTTCTCTTGTGAACTTGCTGGCTCCTGGGAATATATCTTCGATTAAGGACGAATCTTGCTTTAAGAAATGGTGGTCTTTACCGCCCTAGCAAGAATAATTTTTTATTCTGTCTTTTTTTTCTTCTTCTTCTTGGTTCGTTCTGTCTGATTGCAACTGTGTTTTGCAAGAAAGCACGAAGGTAGTTTTTGTTTTATTGTAACTCTGTTCTGTCCGTCTGTGACTGCGATTGCAAGGAAGAAAGAGAAGTTCAGTTAATTCTGATTCTTTTGTAATCTGAGGTGCAAGTTGTAAATATTATTTTTATATAGGTCTTCGTTGGATCGAGGTATATCAGTAAGAAAACTTTTGTGTGAACTCCTGATCTCGACTTCAACTTTTTGTTCTACCATCTTTGATTAAGCCTCGGGACTAACAATTAGTTATATAATTAATTAATAATAAAAAGGAAAATAACCCACACACCCGAGTGAAGAGAAGTCGTACGCAGCGTGCTCTGGAATCCTGTAAGCGTCAGGAAAGCCTGCTCTGCAGTGTACATGAAAACTGATGGTGGAAAATGGGAAAAAGACATTTTCTCAAATATTTTGAAACGGTGTGTTGGGCTCAGAAATGTTTGGGCCAAGCAACTAAAAGGTAGGGTTGATTGGTTTTTTGTGGACATAAAACATGATGGGCCAATATGATTTAATGGAATGGAATAATTAAGGATATGGCTGAAGAGAATGGTTGACTCTTTATTTTCTTAGGAAAAAGATTAAGGAGTGAACATAAGCAAATTAAATAGTGGAATAGAAAAATCAGGGTTGGGTTTGGGCTTAGAAATCAAATGGGTTTTAAGTCCCAAAATAGAAAATTTTATCTATTTATTTATTTATAATTATTATTATTATAGGATGGATTGGGGCCGGAAGGATTTAGAAAGATAATAGAAAGGTTGGAATTTATAATACTGGACCTAAAGTTGCTATTAGCTACTATATACATGGAACTTGGCCTAAAACAAATATACACAATTTACATATACGGGCTTAATCCCAATACAATCATATATATATATATATATATATATATATATATATATATATATATATATATATATATATATATATATATATATATAAAATCTAACCTAACCTAAGCTACCCCCCCCCCCCCCCCCCGTACAAGGAACGGGGCTAAGCCTCCCCCCGGGGCTCGAACCCCCCCCCCCCCCAACCCCTCTCTGTCCCGTAACGCTACCACTGGGGATATATATATATACATACATATATATATATATACAATTAAGTGCACGTGCATTGTACGTGCGTAAAAAATATATTTAAAAAAATTAATATGAATTTATTATAAAAACTATCATTTCTAGGAATTGAACTCAAGCAATGAATGAAAATGCCTCCCACCTCAAGCACATGAGTTAGAGTTATTTTATTATAAATAAATCATATTAGGTAGTTAATTGCTTGATTAAGTTTTTTTAAAATAATTAATGGAGTATTTAGATAGTTATTTAGGTATTTTTTATTAAATTTTAAATTTTTTTAAATGATGATATACACGGCTAACTTTTGAGCATTTTTCAAGCCGCATTATATATATATATATATATATATATATATATATATATATATATATATATATATATATATGGGTCAAGGTCCATGGGATTTCTCATATATATGGATTTTGAAGACCTTTACAAATATTATTTTCATGTACTTAAATATATACTCATATAAACCTTTTCATAGATATACATTAATTACTTAATACTTTTTATACTGCATATTGACTATATAATTATACATAATTATAGATATAATAAATATTTATTTAATATTTACTTCATAATTCTAATTAACAAAATTGGAAATAATTAATAAATAAGAAAGAGGTTGGTTCCTAAACTTCCAAAATTTTCATCAACTAGGATAAAAATAAAAAAATAATAATAATTAACATTATAGGGTTTTACACATAGTCTTCTGCAATAACTCCAACGCATAAAGTGGATCTGAAGGTATGTGCGCATCACAATCTACCTGACACGTGGCATGCGTTATGACGATTCAAAATCCATATTAATACAACTGCAATTAACAACGCATGCACATTAATTTTTCAACTGAATGTATGCGCATTAATATGCACATTTAATACGTATAATCCTCTCACATTCGTAACAGTCACTGCCAGCTACGCATGATGAGGAGAGAACTTCAAGGATTTCCATACGCACATATCCTTATGCGCATCGCTGCGCATAGTGCCACGTGAGATTGCTTCACTATAAACCGAAAAATCATCATGATTACGCTGAGATAAGCAATGACGTTTATGTGTAACCATCGTTTGCATGAGTTAGGAAGAGTCACGCCTTTAAATACACTTTTAGACTGACTCATGCGGCTATGTTGTATGCGTATAGGCCTAAGCACATAGTGCTGACTTCAAGCATGCCTTATAGATTTTTGTCTATAACCTGAGAACCTCTGTCTTTTGCTAGTTGGCATCTTTGCTTAGCGCATGGGATTCTTCCAAAGTTTACTGACTTGGGCATTTTTATGCACATAAGGTTGTGCACATGGTGTTGGCTCCACTGAACCAAACTGCTAAAAAGTTGCTTCGTGCATAGCATAATGCGCATAGATCTGGATTTTTTTTAACACCTCTACAATCACAAATTATGAACCAGATATTTAAATAAGTAATCCAATTTTTCAGAACCCAAACTCTTAATATCGTGTTTTCCCCTCTAATGCAGTGTCAAACTTAAACAATATCGAGTTAACCTCATTAAAGTGGCTACAAGAAGTCAAACTCCATCTTACTACAAGAAGCTGAGTAAGCCCAAAAATAAAGCAAATGAAGCTTCCAACACAACAATTATGATACTCATCTGCAAGCATAGACTAGATGCATTGGACATGAAATAACTCGCTAAAGAGGATCCAAAGGCAAGGCACGACTGGGAAAATATTTCCTTCCAGGATTTCAAATTCGTGAAAGTATAATTCTAAACTTTGTCATATATAATCACTCTTAAAATTCTGCAAATAAGACTTCATTGAGGAGAATCTCCTAGGGAATATCTTCTCAGACTTCCATGCCACTAACATAATGCACATCCATAAAATAAAAAGCGAACATTTACAAAGTTCTCAGAGCTGATTTCTCTCATATTGTATGCTAAAAAGAACAACAAACTCCTGATAAAGAACCTTCAAGACTGCCCTACTGGCGCAAATGCCATCCAATTTTCTGAAGTCAATACAGGGTATACCAGACATCAAAATCGATGAGGTTGAAATAGGGCTTGTGGGATGACAAAGAAACCCAACCACGCAAAAAATAAGAGAAATTAGAACAAACAAATGAGACATCAAGGTAACAAGAACACCCCTATTAGATCCCAAGCAGGACAACTTTAAGAGAAAGAAGAAGAATGATCATGCTTCTACTTCTGATATCCCAACATGTGCTATCGTTGTGGTAGAGCAGACTATTGGTCTCACACCAGTCGTGTAGTTACCCACATAGTAAACAAGTATCATTTACGAATGCTGCAGAAAGAGACCAATATGGTCCACGTAGATGATCCAATGAACACTATGTTTTAGGTTAGAGACTATCAGTAGAAGATAGAAGGATAAATACCTAGACGTTGATGACGTTATGTATCTCATGTCTTAAAATTAATAAGTGATGATTTATAGTTTGAATTTTGAATATATTATTTAATAATTATAAAGTTTTTGTATGGATTAATTTATTGTATTTTATATTTCGTATACATGTGACAAAATTTAATTAATCTTTGCTCTTGTATGACAAGGGGGAAAGTTAGATGTCTAGTAAATAATGCAATTATACATTTTTTCTTCTAACTTCGTCCCTAACAAAAACACCCTAAAAACCCTATCATGTTCATTAAACTTGATAGAGGGACATAAAATAATCCATTTTATGTTGTCCAATGGTATCGAATTTACTATTGAGACGGTCTTATATTCTCTCTATCCTGGAAGAATGTTGTTGATTTTTATGTAAAATGGAAAAAACATTTACCAAGCTAAGACCACTAATAAAAATAGAGAGGAGTTCTAATACATAACTTCAAAAGCGTATATTTGAGTAAGTAAACACATTTATGCTCTAGCATGTCCGTCTTGGTTACCCAGGTTAAGAGTTGATGCACCATATTTTTATTTCTATACATATGTATCACCTTACCCTAGTAACAATCTCGCATATTTATAATACGCTTTTCCAAGTATAATCCTCCACTTTTCTACAACAGATTTCGGGAAAATATTTATAAATTATTCAACCAATATGCAGACAAAATATATTCCTAATTCCATAACTCGTATAAGGAGAGGTGCTCAAAACAAAAGACAAAGACATTGAATTTAAAGATTTAACGTTGTTGGTTGATGAAATCCATTCACTGGTCATATGTGTAGTCTACTCAAAAAAGCTGCAACTCCTAGCCGAGTTGATTAAGTTGCAGGTTCACCACCCAAATTATCATATAGAATCCAGAATATTTGATAATGTTAGAGAGTAAAAAAAATATTTAATCATTATTACATGTTGCTGGGATTAAAATTGCACATATGGTCCCCCATGTTCACACCCAGAACGATCATAAAAAAATATAAGCGTTCCAGTCGATCATAAGGAATTTGATGATGCGCACCTAACTTCCAGTTTTTGTATAAGGATATGCAATAGTACATGCATCAATGTTGGTCCGCTTGAGGCCCTTTGCTTCCAACCTTTCCATCATTATATTTGGTTATTGAGTACGAACCTGATCAAAGTTTCATATTTACACAATTTTGGGTGTGCCTACGTGTTAGTTGTGCAGTCGCAACATACCAAAATGAACCCTCAGAGAAAGATGAGAATCTATATCAGTTATGATTTGCCATCAATCATTCGCTATTTAGATCTCTTAAAATATTTACGGATTATAACTGATAAGACATACTTCTCGTCATTAGGGGGAGATAAGAATATTAACATTCCTGAAGAACGATATGAATTGACATGGCAGTGCCCACTCTGTCCCATCTCAATCCTTGTATCCTTCAGTGTTATAATAAAGTACAGAGGATACTAAATCTTTAGATGGTAACACAAAATATTCCATATGCATTATCTGATCTAGCAAAGGTGACGAGATGACATATACCTGATATAAATGTTCCTGCAAGGTTAGACGTCCCATGAAGACGTTAAACTTTCTTTGAAGGAAATGTCGTCCTTAAAGGACGACATGATGATGTCCATGAAGGACGACATGCCACACCCGATGTACGATACAGTATACCGGCGGTTAGTCAATCATTTTCCCTTGGTCTAGTAAACCACTCGGTTTATATGATCCCCTTCTAAAATATTTGTTTATCTTACTTTTTGTGATTGTTAATAATTATGAATTACCAGACAAATAGTAAGGCAAAAATTATTAAATTTATTAGAAAATATTATAATTAATAATAAAACTTAGCAAATAAAAAACAAAACCATATATGTTTTTTTAACACATTTGTGTATCTATTTTTGTAGTTAATGTATAATTAACACAGAATTATTAAGAGAAAAAATTATTAAAAGAAACTAGTATATATCCACGTGTCTTGCACTTAGTATATACTATTTGTGTCACTCTCCGTTCCCAATATACGTATTTGGAGCATAATTATTTTTTTTGCTTGCATAGTTATATGTTATGGAGAGACTAGACCCATTATTTGGTTCACTTTGCTCTTGGTTGGTTTTATCATGAGTTGAACCCATGGTACAAACCTCAAACCCTCCATATATAACCCAACTTTACTCTCTCTCCTCTTATTTTTCCTCTTACATTCTCTTTCTTAGGTTTTTCTCTCCCCCTCCATAGGCAAGTACATCTTACAAAAAATAGAGAAACTCTTTATATTTTTATTCCATTATGTTCCTTATATGATTCTCCATGCTTTTAGAACTTGGTATTTTTGGATTCGGTGGATGGATTAATGTAGATCTAAGTTTTAAATTTTAGGGTTTTTTTGTTGTTCTTGAGTATTCTTGGGTTTTGATCTTTTAAAACTTAATATTTTTTAAAACTCTTTATTATATGTCGATGAGCGCTTAATTTTGAGTAGTTTAGAATTTTACTTTGCTAGATTTCGGAATCATTTGAGATTTCTATGGAAGAAACAAAATCTCATTTTTGAGCATTTGGCCATGGTCGAAAAGCTGCTACTTGGTGGAGACGAAGGAGCGCTATACGGCATGAAGTGCTATACGACCTGGACTTCTTATCTCGAGTCAGCATGCGGCCAACCCTGTTCGACGCATGACTAAATTTGCATATGCGCCCTTGGCCAATTGTATGAACTTGAACGAATAAAATTTTATTAAGTCCAAAAGATTTTATGCGGTCAAGTATGTATGCGGCCAAGAGGAGTATGCGGCCTTGTTGTCTATAAGGCCAGGAGTTATGCATCCCACTCCTTCTGGACTCATAACTTCTGACTGACTTGGCACAACTTTTCATAATTTTTCTTTTCTTCTGATACACTTTTATCACATGTCACCTCAGTCACTTTTCTGACTTGACTTGACTTAACTTGCATTTATTGATTGTCACATCACACATTTTTCAAAGTGTGGACTTTGCTCTGTCTATGTGGTCTTGATCTTATGCGGCCTTGACCCTATGCGGCCTCGACGACTATGCTGCACCTTGCTATGTGCCTTCCTTCTATGCGCCTATTATTTCTTACTCACTTTGGTCACTTGCTTGGTTTAATATGGATATTGATTGAACGATTGTGATACTACGTGTTAACTTAGAAATGACTTGTATGACCCAGATGTGACCATGGGCTAAATGACTAAGCACCTGGCATAAGCCTTTAGATATGGCCCTAAATGTACTTACTTGCTGATTAGGCTACTTTTCCTGGATCACCTTATTATACGTTGGACAGAATAAGGGGCATAGTTCAACTCGAGGGAGGGCCTACAGTTTCGATCCTTGTTTGGTTTAAGAATTATGGATCTGATCTCGAGGGGTTCTCGTTCTACTCTTATTTTATCTATCGATATAATAGAGTGACAAATTATTGTGATCAGTATTTTCTTATCCATAACCTTGATATTGGAACTTGTACCTGCCCTGAATATTGTATACGTACTGATACACTTGATCGCACTGAGAGTGCTACTTGATATATAGTGAGCCGTCGTGCCACACACAGTTGCTACATGATATACATAATTATTTTCTTGCACGGATCTGGTAGTTGGACAGTGACTTTAGTCGTGGCTAGATAGTATTGATTGTTACATCACACTTGGGTGAATTCAGATTTAAGAGACAATGTGGATTCGTATCAAGAGTGCATGAGATTCTATATCACCTAGGGTTAACTAGGCAACTTAATTTATAGAGCATTGGGAGGAAACGGTATATCGAGATCGTGCATGTCAAACCACCCTAAGTTAGCTGGGAGTAAAGGCTGGCCACCGCGGATAATGTATATCATCCGCATTAGTGGAGTGCAGTATCTGACTTAATTATAAACCGAGCTAGTATCTTCCTATAGAAAGCCTGAAACTGCTACTGGTCATTAATTTAGCTCAGGGCCCTTGTAAGGGACTGGTGCATCATTTATTCTTGCTTGTATATTATTGGTTCAACCAGCCCTACTCGATTATGGCACGATCCGAGAATACTTATATATTGCACTACTGGATAACCTAGAGATCACATATCAAGCCGTAAAACATGTTTGGCCAATTAAATCTATTTTAGTTAGAGAAATGGACTATTTCAGCAAGAAAGTTCAACTCATGTCCTTGTTTGGTTGTTGAGTTGCGATGTTGTGTTACAACGAAACACGGATCAAAGCTACTTATTATCACTATGTTAATTTTACTTAATATTGTATCCCTACTTATGTATTGTGCCTTCAGTTGAGTGAAATTAGGGACATAGACTGTCGTGGCATGATAGTTCAACTCATGTCCTTGTTTGGTTGTTGAGTTGCGCTACTATGTTATGATAGCTTGTGGACTGAAACTACGATGCAGAGTTATTTCAGCTGGACCATAATCAAGGGATATATTCTATCTTGATGTGATGTGGCACTTTTGGTCCTTGTTTGGTGAAGGGGTGTCGTGTCATGTCATAGATAGGACATATGCCATTGATTATTGGTTTAAGCATCTCATGCTATAGAACTAGTTTTGTTTCTTTATTTTGTGCTTCCTTTATGATACTTGCTATTTAGGGTCTGACCCCACTTATTTTGTATGGACAAGTTTAGAGCCAACACCGGAGGATCAAGCGTATCTCTCCTTCCTTGATGGCACGAACCAGAAGAATGGCTGTTGAGGGTAACGAGTGGGTTCCTTCATTCACTACTCGTCTTTTGTAAACTATAATATTTTGGACATTTAGCCAAATGACACCAGTTAGCCGGACAATCTAGACACTAGTTCCCTACATGACTGTAATATATTCAGACTGCAGCTGACTCACTATCATGTATACTTTGATGGTGTATTTGGCATATCACTCATAATTGCTAGATCTCTAGAATATTCTGATGCGACGTTGGTGACGCATTACTGCTTATTCTGAACTATTCTATTTTATTACTACTTGTTTGAATGATTGAGATATAGAAATTCTTGACCCTAGAAGACTTAATTATAGTATGCACACCCTTATCTTTAGACAACCTTAACACACTGCGGGTTGCATCTGCATTCCGCAAGGTATGGTTGGCTGAGTCCTTCCCCCACTCTCCAGTATTTTGGATCTGGGTGTGACAAGGTTTTAGTAGTGGCCCATGCAGGTCCATATTTTTTAGACTTGTGGGGTGGCCTGATTATAGGAAATCTTAATCAAACATATTCCTCCTTGAAATCCAAAATCTGCCTTATCAAACTCAGCTTGACTTCTGTACCATTGATTCCTCGATCATTTCTTGTCATGTTCTTGATTTATCTTGTGTCCTTTTCTTTAGGGCTTCTCCAGAATCGGTGGTTGGAGGACCAGTAGTTTCAGCAGGACAAGGATCCGTTGGCCCACAACGAGAGACATCATCCGTTCCTGGAGGGATCAAAGTAGAACCCGTAGAGGAGCACGAGAAACAACATATGCCAGAAGTTCCAGTACCCCCGGTCGTACCAGCATTGCTAGTAGCACTTGATATACCGGCATTGCTAGAGATTATTCGAGGAATGATAGCGGCTCAACAATATCAGCAGGTTCAATAACATGAGCATAATATCTTGTTGCATCAAGGATTAGAGATGACCTTGGAGAGAAGTATTAGAACAGACTCAGGGGCGTTAGTGAGGTTCTGCCGACTCAACCCTAGGTACTTTGATGGAACTAAGGATGCCATTACCGCAGATGCTTGGCTACAAAATATTGAGACAATACTGACAGCACAAGGGTTCCAGCTGAGGAACAAGTTGATCAGGTCTGATTACAACTCCAGGACCTTGCCAGAGATTGGTGGGCAGCCAAAGAGGTTGGTTTAAGATAACATGTCTTATGGGACAACTTTTGAACCCGTTTTAGGGTCAAGTATTTCGGAGTGGTAGCGCAGCATGAGCTACAACAGATGTTTATCAATCTCAAGCAGTGTGGGAGGTTGGTGTATGGATACGCAGCAGAGTTTTACAGGCTTAGTAGGTTTGCCCCAAAAATGGTGGCTATAGAACCAGAGCGGGCGATGAGGTTTCAGTATGGACTTTATCTGGAAATTCAGCAATTGGTAGAGGGCCATAACTACCAGACCTTCAACAAAGTATTGATCGCATCCAGACGACATGAGCTGAGAATGCATAGGTTAGCTTCGAGGCCAGAAGGCCAGAAGAGGTCTCATGCACAGAGCGAAGGAGGAGGACCAGCACAAAGGATGTCAGGACCATCTCCTGGCATTCATATTCATGACACAGCGCCGAGGAGGCCAGTGGCATCGACAGCAACAATACCATCTCGGCTAAATCAGCAGAGGCAACAACAACAACGATTGGGAGCCCCAGTCGAATGTACATATTGTGGCAAGGGAGGCCAAACCAAGGATGTGTGTAGGGAGCACAAGGTTTGTTCCTACAATGTGGTAGTCCAGACCATCAGATCGCCAATTATTTGATAATGCAAAGGATTGAAGGGTCAGTACAATGATTAGCCTTACCAGTACCAAGGGTAGCTGAGAACAAGAGACCAGCACTGGCAGTCAGGACTTTGGCTTAGCGTCCATTGCTGACGCAAACTCAGATGTACGACCAGCAGAGGAATCAACAGTATGGGCAAGCAGCAGAGGCCACAACTGCCTATCCAAGGGAGGCAGCAACAAAGAGCACAGCAAGGCCAAGGGCAAGCTTTTACCCTATCTCTGGGGAGGCTTTGGCATCATGTGACGTGGTGGCAGGTAACATTCTCGCTACATCTTTTCCTGTCATAGCATTATTTAATTCGGGAGCATCCCATTCATTTGTATGTGAATGATTTGCGATAAGTATTTGATTGGAGTTCAAGTCATTGCCAAAGAGGCTGAATATACTCACTGGTAATAGTCTCGTAGGACTTGATAGAGTATGTCTAGCGTGTCCAATCGTAGTGTAAGGGCATTTATTACCTGCAAGGTTAATCGAGTTTCCAATGGGTAATTTCAATGTTATTCAAGGCATGGACTGGTTGAGTGATAGTTATGCGACGATAGATTGTCGTAGGGGTAGAGTATTATTTAACATCCCAGGCAAGGAAGAGTTTATCTTCAACAGGATGGTGAGGGACCAACATGAAGATGGCATAGCAGTAGTAGCAGGAATTGGGGATCAATTTCCTAAAATAATTAAAGAATTCCTTGATGTATTTCTAGAAGATCTTCCAGGATTACCCCATGTAAGAGAAGTGGAGTTCTGTATATAATTGAGGCCAGGAGCAGAACCAATTTCCAATAAAGTCTATCAGATGTCACCAATGGAACTCAACCAGCTATATCAACATATGGAAGAACTGAAGGCGAAGAAGTTCATTCGGGATAGTGGATCACCATGGGGGGCACCAGCGCTTATAGTAAAGAAGAAAGATGGAAAGACGCAGTTATGTATCGACTACAGGCAGCTGAATACAGTAACAGTGAAGAACAAGTATCCATTACCTAGGATTAATGACTTGTTTGACCAATTAAGCGAAGCAAAAGTATTTTCCAAGATAGACCTTCGATCAGGATATTATCAAATAAGGGTCCGGGAGCAAGATATACCGAAGATAATATTTCAATCTCGGTACGGGCATTACAAATTTTTAGTTATGCCATTCGGATTGACTAATGCGCCAGCAATATTCATGGATTTGATGAATCGTATCTTCATACCATATCTAGATCAATTTGTGGTGGTATTCATAGATGACATTCTTGTCTACTCCAACAGTGAAGAAGAGCATAAGAAACATCTTCGGAGAGTGTTGCAGATTTTAAGGGAGCATCAGTTATATGCCAAACTCAGTAAGTGTAAATTCTGGTTAGGTCATGTGTCGTTCTTGGGGCATATCATCTCAGGAGCAGAAGTACCAGTGGACCCAAAGAAGGTCGAAGCAGTAGAGAATTAGCCAGTCCCGAAAACAGTAGCAGAGGTACGAAGTTTCTTTGGTTAGCAGGATATTATCGGAGGTTCGTGACAGACTTTGCACAAATTTTAGCGCCAATGACTCGTCTAACCCGCAAGGAGGTAAAGTTCGTTTGGACGGCAGAGTGCCAAGCAGTATACGAGAAGTTGAAAGAGAAACTGATATCAGCACCGATCCTTACACTTCCAATAGGATCTGGAGGGTTCACAGTTTATTGTGACGCATCTGGGAAAGGACTCGGGTGTATGTTAATGCAGTATAAAAAAGTGATAGCTTATGCATCTCTGCAGCTTCAAGATCATGAGAAAAATTATCCAACACATGATTTTGAGTTATCCGTAGTAGTATTTACACTCAAGCTATGGAGACACTACCTATATGGTGACCGGATAAAGATATTCATAGATCATAAGATTTTAAAGTACATATTTGTCACGACCCGTACCCGGAAATTCGGGCACGAGTGCGTAGGTACGTCCAGCCTACGCCGCAGAGTCGGCGGTAGTACACTGTCTAGGTCAAATCCATATTTAACTAATCTAGCTCATTCACAAATAACATAGGCAAGATAATAATGAGAAACAGATACTTAAGATTTCAGATGAAATAAATGCGACAACAGATTCAGATGTTTAGTACAGAAATCAGAATAAAATCGGGGACAAACCCGATTACTAAGATAAAGAGCAATAAATAAAAAATAGCTACTGCTATCTACTCTGCAGCAGGGGTCTCCTGGGTGGGATCTGGCTCCTCATAAGTATTATCTGTACCCTCGTAGGGACCATAATATGTAGGAGCAAGGTCCTCATCATCGCCTAAATCAACGGATCCAGTCAGGAAAGGAGCAAAGTACACAGTGCACAACAAGATTAAACTAAATATTTATGACTATTAAATTGAGTATTAATAATGAGAAATTGCATAGAAGAACATCAATATCTCAGAGTTAAAACTATAAACAAGAATATGAGAAAACAAAAATAAATGAGACAGGAAATGAAACTACAACAGTCAGCAAGAACTATAACAAGACCAGAAACTATCTGTGTGAATTTGTGTTTATTTTAGAATACATAGTTGGCATGTAGGGGTTTATAAGGCTAATCCGGCCGTCATAAACGGCTATTAAACAGGGAAAATCGAGATCCGGCTGAGGGTACAGTCGCGTACCAACAGCTATTAAACATGGCAGGGAAAATGGTAAAGTACATGCCTTCTAGTATTCTCCCACCCGACATAAAAAACAAGACATGAACTCCAAATATTCAAGACATGAATTCCAGTATTCCTAACACTAGGTGTAATCATCAAGGGTATTAATAAAGCAGAGAATTAATTATCACAATATAAAGATTTAACTTGAAGTGCAGGTACTTGCCTGTTGTTTGGATCCAATTAATTTGTACTTGGGGAAATTTCCAGAGATGAGTCCAAAAGCTGAAATAGACATTACCATCATGCTCAGAAGATGTCAAATAGCTAGAAATGCCTGTCCTTGGGTCCAATTTGGAGACAAGGGCAAAACGGCAGTTTCGGATCAAAACGGGGTCCGCCGGTGGACCCGCTTTGCACCGAAAAATGTGTCTGGGTCATCGGTCTCCAAATTTACCAAACTTAGTGTCAACAGGTCAGGAACGCTGATACGAACCCAACGGAACTTTCAGATTTGGATTCCGATGAGCCGATCACAAAATCGCCCGTCGAGCGGGGCCTGTAGGGCCCGCGACACGCGATTTCGTCAACGTTCTCAGAATCGAACCAAACTTGACCCACAGGACCAGCGTATCGTTACGAGTCCGATGGCGCAAGTTTCGTCTCGATCTGACGAGTGTACAAGAAGTTAGGGCAAATTGTAGAAAAGTCAGATACGGGGCGATGTCCGCGGATACGCGTTGATTCCGGTGTGCACGCACACCCGAATCAGCTTCCGTGAAATCTCACACGTCCGTATCGACGACGCGCACGTATCTGTGAAGACCGCACGCGACCAAGTCATCCCGTTTGGCGGGGCGTACTCAGTTCCGGGGTGAAACAGGGTCTGGTTTTTCCTATTTTTGGATCACGGTGTGCGATCACCACAGGACGCGATGCCCCGAGTGGTTTGTCCGGGCACCGAGAGGGTCATACAGGCTTCGCAACGTAATTTAAGGAATCGAAAATGGAGATACATGGTGCAAGATACGAGTACCTGAACCGGGCTCTTCGAAACAGGGAAATCTTGTGTCCGTGTCGTGTCCGACACGACACGAGGAATTGGGGGGGAAAATTAGGGTTTCTGGAGCTGCGACGGGCCGGCCGGAGGCTGAGGCGGCGCTGGCTGGCCGGAGGCGGTCGGGGGTGTTCGCCGGGGCGAGGCGGAGGCGTTGGCCGGTCGGCGGCGGAGCTCTGGGAGGCGGCGGCGAGGTTCTGGAGGAAGGAGGAGGAGAGGGGAGAATGAGGAGGAGGCTGGGTCGGCTTGCGACGGCGCGGCGAGGAGGTCGGCGGGGAGTGGCATCGCCGGCGGAGCTCTGGGGCGGCGGAGCAGCGTGGAGGAGGGTTAGGGTTAGGTGGCCGGAGTTGGGAGGAAGAAGAGAGGGGGGGAAACTTAAATAAGAGGAGGAGGCGGTTAGGGGGGGCCGAGCACGGCGGGGAAGAGGGGCTCGTGGCGCGGAGGACGCGGGGAGTGGGCGCGGAACGGGCGGCGCTGCGCGCGGAGGCCGGCGCTGGACGCGGGCGGCGAGGGGTGCTGGGGAGAGCGGTCAGCGGGTTGGCGGGTCGGGTCTCCGGGCAGACCCGCCCGACCCGCAAGGGAACGGGCTGGGCTGGGCTTCGGCCCACTGGGCCGGGCCGGCCCAGAAAAATATTAAAAATAATATTATAAATAATAATAATAATAATAATAATAATAAATAGTTTAATTAATTAATTAATTAATTAAAATAGTTTTGAGGTATTTAAAAATATGTCTGAGACCCAGAAAAATTCAAAAAAATTACCCTAAGTCCAGTTTTTTATTTTACACCCAAAAATATTATTTTCATGATATTTTAATATTATTTACTAACAATTAAAAATTATTTAATAATTAAGAACCTTGATTTAATTTCAGGAAATTCTCAGAAAATTCCAGAAAATTGAAAAAATCCAAGTTTTAATAATTTTGAAAATTCAGGGGGTTTACAATATTCTCCCAGAATGACCTGAATATGAGTCAGATGAGGTGGCTAGAATTTTTTGGTGATTATGATGTAGCACTTCAGTACCATCCAGACAAGGCAAATTTGGTGGCAGATGCTCTAAGTAGGAGAGGCAGCGCATTTGTCTTGACAACTCAGAAATACATATTAGAAGATTTTTGAGAGATGGGCATCGAGGTAGTGTTACCTCAAGGAGCGGGAATACTAGCCAATCTTCAGATTTAGTCAACCTTGGTGGAGAGGATCAAGGTAGCTCAAACAGAAGATTCTCATATTCAGAAGCTTATGACAGAATGTGAGTCAGGCCTTAGGAAGGAGTTAAGCATTCACGAAGACGGAACACTTAGATTTAGAAACCATCTTTGTGTGCCAAGTAGAGATATCAAACATGAAGTAATGACCGAGGCACACAGTTCTCAATATTTTATTCATCCCGGAGGCACGAAGATGTAACATGATATTAAGAAATATTTCTGATGGAACAGAATAAAAAGAAAGATAGCTCGGTTTATTTTACGATGTCTCATATGTCAACAGGTGAAGGCAGAGTAGTAGAGACCAGCAGGATTATTGTAACCCCTGCATATTCCAGAGTGGAAGTAAAAACACATTATGATAAACTTTGTGACCGTCTTACCTAGATCCCCTACTGGACGTGATACAGTTTGGGTAATAGTAGATCGACTTACGAAGGTGGCACATTTTTTCCCTTTTGAGTAGGGCAGTCCACAGAACAGTTAGCAGAAATGTATATGCGACATATAGTGAGGCAGCACGGAGTTCCAGTAAGTATAGCGTCAAACCATGATACTCGCTTTACGTCTCATTTTTGGAGAAGTTTACACGAGCGCTTGGGTACTAAGTTGAGATTCAGTACCGCATACCATCCTCAGACAGACGGCTAGTCAGAGAGGACAATTCAAACATTGGAAGATATGTTGCGGGCTTATAATTTAGACCTTGGTGGGTCTTGGTAGGATCACCTTCACTTAGTAGAATTTTCGTACAACAACAGTTATCAGGCCAGCATACAAATGGTACCATTCGAGGCATTATAGGAAAGAAAGTGCAGGTCACCTTTAACATGGGATGATATTAGTGAACAGAAGATGTTGGGGCCGGAGATGATCACCCAGACTATTGAAGTGGTTAAGCAGATTAGAGAGCGGCTTTGAGTTGTATAAGATCATCATCGTCATTCGGTAGATCAGCATCGTAGGCCGTTAGAGTTTTCTGTCGGCGACCATGTATTTTTGCTGATTTTGCCTACCCGTGGAGTCATTAGGTTCGGGGTTTGCGGGAAGCTTAGTCCGCGGTACGTTGGACCGTTTGATATTTTTGAGAGGGTAGGGGATGTTACTTATCGTCTTGCCCTTCTCTTTCGCTATGTGAGGTACACGATGTCTTTCATGTGTCTCAGTTGCCTAAGTATGTCTCGAATCCGAGTCATGTCCTCGATCACTCTGAGTTAGTCATTGGTACCGACTTGACTTACGTTGAATGGCCCGTGTCCATTTTGGATCATAGAGAGAAGATACTCAAGAATCGGACTATCTATCTTGTTTGTATTGCTTGGGTGTATCACTCTTTTGGAGAGTCGACGTGGGAGCGCGAGAATGATATTAGATCTCGGTACCCGCACCTATTCGAATCATAAGGTATATTTTCTTCGTATATCTTTGCATCTTTCATTCCTTGATCGGCAAGTACTCATAAGGGATGAAGTTGCTTTGCTTCATTATATGTGTTATTGATATACTTGCTTGTTTGTGTGTGTAGATTATATGTAGATAGTTGTTGCTTGCTTTGACATTTTTAGCTAGCCTTGAGTTTGAAATTCAAGGACAAAATTTTTTAAGGTGGGTAGAGATGTCACTCACCGTTCCCAATATACGTATTTGGGGCATAATTATTTTTCTTGATAGCATAGTTATATGTTTTAGAGAGACTAGATCCATTCTTTGGTTCACTTGGCTCTTGGCTTATTTGTTTGGTTCGATTTTATCATGAGTTGAACCCATGGTCCAAATCTCAAACCCTCCATATATAACCCAACTTCTCTCTCTCTCCTCTCATTTTTCCTCTTCTATTCTCTTTCTTAGGTTTTTTTCTCCCCATTCATAGGCAAGTACATCTTGCAAAAAATGGAGAAACTCTTTATATTTTTGTTCCATTATGTTCCTAATATGATTCTGCATGCATTTAGAACTTGGTATTTTTGGATTCAGTGGATGGATTAGTGTAGATCTAATTTTAAGTTTTAGGAGTTTTTTGGTGTTCTTGAGTATTCTTGGGTTTTTATCTTTTAAAATTTAATGTTTTTGAAAACTCTTTGTTCTATATTGATGAGCGTTTGATATTGAGTAGTTTAGAACTTTACTTTGCGGGATTTGGGCATCATTTGAGATTTCTATAGAAGAAACAAAATCTCATTTTTGAGCCTTTGGCCATGGCCAAAAAGCTGCTGCTTGGTGGAGACGAAGGAGCGTTATGCAGCACGTAGTGCTATGCGGCCTGGATTTTTCGTCTCGAGTCAACATGCGGCCAACCCTTTTGGACGCATGACTGAATTTTCATATTCGCCCTTGGCCAATTGCATGAACTTGAACGAATAAAATTTTACTAAGTCCAAAAGATTTCATGCGGCCAAGTATGTATGCGGCCAAGAGGAGTATGAGGCCTCATTGTCTATGCGGCCAGGAACTATGCATCCCTCTCCTTATGGACGCATAACTTCTGACTGACTTAGCACGACTTTTCATAATTTGTCTTTTCTTCTGATACACTTTTATCACATGTCACCTCAGTCACTTTTCTGACTTGACTTGACTTGTATTTATTAATTGTCACATCACACGTTTCACGAAGAGTGGACTTTTTTCTGTCTATGCGGCCTTGATCTTATGCGGCCTTGACCCTATGCGGCCTCGACGACTATGCGACACCTTGCTATGCGCCTTCCTCCTGTGCGCCTATTGTTTCTTACTCACTTTGGTCACTTGATTGGTTTAATGTGGATATTGATTGAACAATTGTGATGCTACGTGTTAACTTAGAAATAACTTGTATAACCCAGATGTGACTATGTGTTAAATGACTAACCACTTGGCATGAGACTATAGATATGGTCCTACATGTACTTACTTGCTGATTAGGTCACTTTTCCTGGATTAGCTTATTATATGTTGGATAGAATAAGGGGCATAGTTCAACTCGAGGGAGGGTCTGCAATCCCGGTCCTTGTTTGGTTTAAGGATTATGGATCTGATCTCGAGGGGTTCTCACACTACTCTTATTTTATCTATCGATATAGTAGAGTAACAAATTATTGTGATCATCATTTTCTTATCCATAACCTTGATATTGGAACTTGTTTCTGCCCTGACTATTGTATCCGTGCTGATACACTTAATCGTACTGAGAGTGCTACTTGATATATAGTGAGCTACTATGTTACGATAGCATGTGGACTGAAACTACGACGCAAAGTTATTCCAGCTGGACCATAATCAAGGAACGTATTCTATCTTGATGTGATGTGGCACTTCTTGTCCTTGTTTGGTTAAGGGGTGTCGTGTCATGTCATGGATGGAACATATGCCATTGATTGTTGGTTTAAGCATATCATGCTATAAAAATGGTTTTGTTTCTTCATTTTGTGCTTCCTTTATGGTACTTGCTATTTGGGGTCTGATCCCACTGGTTTTGAATGGCCAGATTTAGATCCAGTACCGGAGGATCTAGTGTATCTCTCCCTCCCTGATGGCACGCAGCAGAAGAATGGCTGCTTAGGGTCATGAGTGGGTTCCTTCATTCCCTACTTGTCTTTTGTAAACTATAATATTTTGGGCGTTTAGCCAACCGGCACCTATTAGCCGGACAATCTGGACACTTGTTCCTTACTGACTGTAATATATTCAGACTGCAGCTAACTCACTGTCATGTATAATTTTGTTGGTGTATCTGGCATATCACTCGTAATTGCTAGATCTCTAGAATATTCTGATGCTGCGTTAGGGACGCCTTACTGCTTATTCTGAAATATTCTATTTTATTGCTACTTGTTTGAATGATTGAGATATAGAAGTTTTTGACCCTAGAAGACTTGATTGTAGTATGCACCCTCTTGTCTCTAGACAACCTTAATACATTGCGGGTTGCTTCTGCATTCCGCAAGGTGTGGTTGGCTGAGTCCTTCCCCCGCTCTCCAATATTCTGAATCTGGGACGTGACAATTTGGGAAGAACAAATAACAATTTTTTTTTATTTTTTAACTACTTGAGAAGAGCAAAACTCTTTTATTTTTTTATGTCTTGGGATCGAAGAGCAAACAATATTCCCCTTTAATTTTTTCACACATAATTACCTAACTACTCATGCTAAATTTAATGAACAATTTTAAGTAGTAAACATAAATAAGGATATTTTAGGAACAAAAGTTTCTACGGTGAAGTTTCAACTTTTCTTATCATATAACATTATAGATTAGGAAATATAATAATTAATAAAAATATATATACAATTGAATAAACAATTTTAACAACCATCGCATCATTCTTTATCCTTTTCTTTTCTTCTCAAGTGACAGGCGAGTAGAGCTGTCAAGTGGGCTAGGTCGGTCCGGCCCAAATTTGGGTGGGCCAATCGGACCTGGGCCTTTCCTCTCAGACCCACGCACTATAGCGGACTAGGTCGGACCGGACTTAAGGGTTAAAATTTGAGCTCGACCTGGCACATAACCCACGATACGGTAGGCTTCGGGTCGATCGAGGTTGAGCCGGGCCGAGTCGGGTCGGGTCGAATCTGAGTCGAGACAAATTTTAAATAGCAATCTGACAATTTCCAATGTCGGATGGTTATTTTCAATTGTTCAACATCATATATATATATATATATATATATATATATATATATATACATATATATATATATATATACATATATATATATATATATATATACATATATATATATATATATATACATATATATATATATAGCAGCTACTATGCTAGCTTTCATGAATATATATTGCAGGCTGATATCTTGCCCTTTATTTCTCCTTTTCTATCCTAATGTGGATCTACTAGGTAAGTGCATGTGGGACACACATGGACGTATGTGAAAATATTGTCCCGTTTTTTGTTGCAAGTCCTATTGATGACAAATAGACTAAGGTCATACTTTAATAAGACTGCCCTTCCAAAGTTACCTTAGTTTCTACTGGATAGAAGTGCAGGATAATTACAACTCATTGTTTCCCTTTCTCACTTCAATGATAATTTCTTCCTAAAAACACTTGCTTCTACACAAGGAATGAGCTTTGTTATGGTGATTGCAGTATAAGATTTAAGATCCTATTTAACAAATAACTTTAGTGCATAAGCAATAAAAAACAAAGGTAGATAACTATTGTTTGGAGTTTTATTGATTAGATATTGGCATATTGCCAGTGGTTCATTTAATTTTCAGTCATAATGAAAAAATTCTCATAATTTTCTAAACTTCTGAAAATCGAGGTTCTTTCTTTCAACAACATGATTGTGCTTCGGGCCATGCCGAGACTCGGGTTGGGTAGGCACGTGTCTAGATTTCAGGTCGGATCTAACTAATAGGCCGATATATGTGACCCAGCACGACCCAACGTACTGGACGGGTCAGTCCAGGCCTATAATTAAATGGATCAGACGAGCACATGGATCAATTTTTTGGACCGAGCTCGTGTTGGACTGGACCGGCCTAATTGACAGATCTAGAGGTGAGTTCACCTTACTTCTTTCTTTTTTTAAAGACATTAATGAAGTGGGGAACCATCAAATTATTCTTTTTTTTTTACTTCAACCATCGCGGAAAGGAAATGAAAGAAAATCAATTCATTGTTATTTTTCGTCCTTTGGAAATTTATAATTTCTGTTCTTTTTTTTTTTTTTTTCACTGTTTGGAGAGGTCAAAAATATTTGAAGGAAAAATGAATTTTCTAAGGTGGAAAAGTGATTCCTTGGTTTGGTAGGAGGAATCATTTCCCTCATATTTTCTCTTCCTATGTGAGTCATTTTTTTTTCCACACATTTTTTTTGATACCCAAACATAGAAAATAAATTATTTTTCTTTTTCAATGTCAAGATTATGCGAACCAAACGAGGCCTAAGTGTAACCAAACACCCGGACTTAATCAACTTCAGTTGTTTTTCGTTTCTCCAACCAGACGTGTAAGTTCCGGTTTTTCGTTTCTCCAACCAGACGTGTAAGTTCCGTGTAACTTCGAACTAAACATGTCATATCCAAAGAGCCCTATATATATATATATATATATATATATATAATTTATGTCATATAATGCGTTGGAAATATACCTCTCTCTCTCTCTCTCCTCTCTCTCTCTCTCTCTATATATATATATATATAGAGAGAGAGAGAAGAGAGAGAGAGAGAGGTATATTTCCAACGCATTACATGACATAAATTTTATATATATATATATATATATATATATATATATATATATATATATATATATAATTTGTCATCTAATGCGTTGGAAATATACCTACTGATAACTTACATATTATGTTCTGAATTATGAAATTCAGAATTCTTGGAGGAAAAAGAAGACGACAATTTTTTTGTTTAAAAAAGCAGCAAAGTAGGAACATGAATTGCCCAATCGTACAGTACAGAATAACCATTATCAATATGCGCGGGTTTACATAGGGAACCCTGCCCCAAACTATTGAATTTCCACGATTCTGGGGAAAACTTGTCAGTATACAAACGAAAAGAGTATGCAAGCAAGCAACAACCAGCTATAAATGATGAAAATACGTACGCCATTTTTATAAGGAAGTGGAAATTTGACAAAGTGTTATAGTACGAGGAAAATTGACATAATTGCTTCCGAGTATATGATCTCAAGTGTCATTATGCTAGAGGAGAGCTCAGGCCTTCCTGCAGAGCCAATGGGTGGCGAGGTGGGGACCGAGATGAGAAGGAAGGCGTCCTCGTCTTGATCGAGGCTCTCTTCATAATTCGCGATAGTGTTGCTTTCGCGTACACGGATCGAAACATGGGACCTACCCTTTCCTTGAACTTCAACACGAGGAAGAAGATGAGCTTGTACGAAGCGAGTATCACGAAGATCACCGACAAATCGAACCACTTCGACCGTTTCAAGCTGATTCCGAAAATATGTTGCACGATGTATTCGCCACTCAGCTTCGGATCGCCAGGTACCATAGGATCAAACTCTAGCCCAAGGAAGATATCTTTATAGTTGCCCTGTCCAAAAGTAAGTACGTACGTAGTTGTTTAAACAAAATATTCATTATAAGAGGACATTAATTGTTATCGTTCCTTGCGATGCATACAGAATCAAGCAAAAAATGATGTAAAATCGTGTTGTTGCGCGACACGCAACCATATGTAAACACACAGCACTCGACAACAAGCGCTGATCACAAACAATCAATATGCAGATGAACACCTCACAACACTCGACCAAACGCTCAAATAACCGAAGGACGAATATATATATATATATATATATATATCCTTGAGTACATTCGGTTTTATCGGTTGCAGCTGAACCGAAATAGTTAAAACTAACATTTTCGTAAAGACCGAATCATTTGAGTTATTTTAGCTTTGTTAGAAAAAGAGTAAACATGCTAAGGATGAAGGTAAGTAGTACAAAAAAATTTCATTCTATTATTCTAAACTTGAAAGCTCCATATAATTACTCATATGCTCGTGATGCCGGAATATGGTTATATACCGAGTATCTGTCTTTTATGCTTTCAAATATGAAAGCTTTGTTTTAGAAATTAATTCAAGTAAAAACTTATATTTGCAATGGACTTTTAACGTTTTAAACAATCGTTCAAAATTACGGCCTTCAAATATTTTAAGTAGGTTCTGGAGTATCCTTATAATTATTCGATATTTTTTGTTGTCATATACTTTGGTAATTTTGAGTATTAAAAAAAAAAATACAGTAAAAGAGCTCCTTCCTAGTTTAAGTGGAAAATTCCATAGCTACCGTTGTTCCAACTATATTGCAACCGTTTGATGCTCTTGTTGTCCATATCATCATAGAAGGGTGCTTTGCTAGCTTTTTGTTTTTTATTTTTCCTGCATCCATCAAACTTTCATGGTTAAGGACAATGATCCATTGATCTAACGTCTTGCTGATTTTATAAGTTTGGTGTATGTTTAGAAAGATATTTGTATACCCTAGCATGACACAACCATAAGGTATACCTAATATCGGTATTCGTGCTCCGATCATTTTTGAAAGATAGTTTTTATATTTACAACTTACATATTCTAGTCATTTTCTTATTCCTAAATTTAGTTGGACAAATATATTGTTGAAATCTGTGAGCCCATTTTCTTGGATTTTATATATGGTATTGTACATTATTGTATTAAAGTGATGTTGAACGATACTTTTCGTAGGTCGGTTTTTCATGTTTGAACCTTAGCTAACCATATTGTTACAATATTAGAATTTCTAGTAAGACAAAGAAATCACAATATTGTTCTATCACAATATTTAGATTATGTTAGGCAAATATTGGTTTGCATATAATCTATAACCTTGTAATTCTTTTTGATACATTCAAACATTTAGTCAAAAGAAAATAGTTTAGTGATATTGCAAAATTTCTTTGAATCTAAGTCTTAAAGTAGAGATTGGTTTGGGTACAAGTCGATAGGGTCATTCTGTCAAAAAGGGTATAAATTTTTCTAAGTGATACTGTATTTAACTCTCTTTGGACCATCGTAGCTGGAATCCGTCTCCTTCAGCTAATCCAAGTCGATCAACACTTGATAGACTAAAAATTTGTTAAGGTCGATTAGCAGAAATCATTCAAACTATTGATCTAGTAACCTAAGCGGTCATATTCAATAAACAATTTTACAGAACATTATATTGTCACATTTGTTTCAATGGATAGTAAGATGACTCTTCTAGAACCAAGCCCGAACAACCCAACGGATGTTACTTCAAGAGTTCGTAGAGTCAGATAAATTTTTGGATGACTACCCTAGGGCTTATATTAGCAGTTGATAGAATCACAACTATGTTAAATGATTCTGATGACACTGACTGATGACACTGACTCTTTTTAGGAGTAACCAAATCATCTAGCTCAATCAAATCAAAACCCCTAAAGAAATAAACTACCATTATTTTCACAGAATATTTAGTACTTTATCCGAGTCATTATATGACATATTCTTTAAATATAAAGTGCTAAAAGAAACCTGAGATGCGTTGGAAGGAGAATGAGAGTTCACCTGCGGAACAACTTAGATACTCACAAGATGATAGATTTATGTAACAAACTATCATAGCTAGGAGTACCATAAACTCTGAAATGATAGCTTTAGACACTACATGTACTAAAACTGGATGCTCAGACATCTTATTTTACATGGTCCACATATTTTTTGTGCGTGTCAATTTTTATAAACTGTGATAATCAATCTGCTATAGAGCTGCTAAAGCATGATTTTGGGTAGTTGTAGTATGTATTCCCAAATACTCGAGGGAGTGTTGTGGCACAACTTAGGCGGACCTAGCATCTCAAGTTCTTAAGCGGGGACATGATTTGAACTTGCAATCTTCATGTCATGAGCCTGATGAGTCGACCAATTCCTTTACCCCTCTTGTTGCTGAGGGATAGTTAAACAGGCATAGGTAATAGAAGAATAATTGTCACTCCCCGTTCCTAGTATACGTATTGGGAGCATACTATTCTCGCTTGCATGTTACTTATTTGGTTGCATGAGACTAGACCCATTCTTTGGTTTATCTTAATTCTTGGTTCTTGGTTTATGGTTTAGGTTGGTTTGGTCATAAGTTGAACCCATAGTCTAAACCTCAAACCCTAGCTGTATAACCCAACTTCTTTCTCTCTCCCTCTTCATTCTTTCTTTTTCTTCTCTCTCTTAGGTTTTTCCCTCCCTCCATAGGCAAGTACACCTTGCATGAGAAATAGAAAAACCCTTAATACTATTGGTCTATTATGTTTATTGTATAATTTTAAGCATGTTTAGAACTTGGTATTTTCGGATTTGGTGGATGAAATTGTGTAGATCTGGATTTTTATGAGTGTGGGTATTCTTGAGTTGTCCTTGGTTTTGATCTTCAAGATCTTGTTGTTTTCAAAAACTTATTTTTCTATTTGATGGAGCATTTCATTTCAAGCAATTTTTCTTTTGAACCACTTGATTTGGAGTTGAGATGAGAATTTTATGGTAGAACTAATTTTTTGGATTCTTGGAGTTTTTCGATGGCCGAACTTGTTGTTCTGGGACGATGGAGTACCATGCGGCCCAGCAACATGTGCTCCCTCCAGCATGTTTCCATCTTGTTGGACGCATGTCTGCTTTGTGCATGCTTTCAAAAGTCGGACGCATAGTACCTTGAATGCATGAAAATCTACTAAGGCTTGACTCCATGCGTCTAGGAGATTATGCCGCCACGAGCCAAGCATCTTCTCTTTTTGGGCGCATGCCTCTACACGACTTTTGTGTCTCTACACGACTTTATGTGCTTTTGTTTTTTTTCTCTGATACTTATGCCTTATCACATCAATCACCTTTATTATCACTTCCCTGACAATTCATTTATTGCCCATCAGTTCAGCACTTGTCCCAAGTAGTGAACTTTTGCCCGAGCATGGGGCCTGGAGGAGCATGCGTCCTCGAGGAGCATGTGACTAGGTTCGAACATGAGGCCGGGTTGGTTCATGCGGCCTGACCTTCTTGTGCACGACTTAGACATGTATTATCCTTAGAGACTCCCTGTATAACCATAGTACTTTCTTGTTGGGATCATTTATTTTATTTGGAATATTTCTTATCATCCACTATGTGGTTAATCTTGGCTATTGCTTGTGTTATGATTCTAGGGGAGAATGGACTCAGTAACCCGACCCTGTGCTAGAACTCATGCTTATAATCTTGGTAATTTGACTCGAATACCGTATCTGTGCTGATACAATTATTGCATGATATTGTTCATGATCTGTGCACCGAGGTGCGACTTACCGTGTTACGTATTAAGTGATTTATATTTGGGTTGTGAATGGAGAATGCCTCCAAATTTTTGAACGTGTGATACTATATATATACTTCCCCCCAGCACGGACATGATATGCGAGTCAAGTACCAAAGCGTGGCTAGGTTTTTGATTGTTGAATGTTGCATACACGCTCGAGTGAATCCAGATTGAACTTCTATGGATTCGTATCTAGCGTGCCCATACTTTGTACGATATTTTAAGGAAAATTCTCATGTGGCCTCGTCTTGAGATTTCCAAACAATATATGGTTAGTTAGGCAACTAAAAGTGGTAGTAACATTGGAAGAAAATGGTATCCTGAGACCATGCCAACGAACCTTCCTACAGATATTCATTCTAAGTGCGTTGTGGGCTGGCCACCACAGATACTATATATCATCCGCCTTAATGGAGTGCAGTATCTGACCTATTATAAATAATATTGAGCCATTGTTTCACTATAGGAACATTGGAACCCTAACCATGATCTAGCGCAGTGGCCCTACGGGGAATTGGTGCAATTCGTGAAGTGTTTGTATAATCATTTTATTTGGCTCGGTTAGCTCATATTCGGTAATGGCGTGATCTAAGGATACCTATTATGCATTATTATGATATAACCTCAGACTCCACAATTAGCAAGCCGTATAAGTGATTGACCGATCTTATTAATTGGACTTGGTTGTGATTGTATTATTCTGTTAGTAGCCTAGGAAAATAGACTATCATAGTGTGATGAATTCAACCATTGTCCTTGTTTGGTTATAGGGTTGGGCCTTTGTGCTAGGATATGCCATGGACCTAAGTTACAACGCATAACCTATATATGTATTATTATATATATTTATTGCTTGAATTTTTGTTTCTCTATTTTGTGCTTCCTTTGTGGTACTAGCTATTTGGGGTCTAACCCCACTGGTTTTGCATGGCCAGGTTTTGAGCTAGTACCCGAGAATCCAACATACTTTCTCCCGACTCATGACGCGTACCAGGAACATGGCCGCCGAGGATAACGAGTGGATTTTCTTCTTCCCTGCTCGTCATTATATATTCTTCTCTTTTGGGCGTTTAGCCACCGACACATGTTAGTCGACACGTCTGGACATTAGTTTCTTTTCATGACTGTATATAAACCAGGCTGCAGCTGTAATACTGTCATTGACTTTTGTTACTCTACCAGCTCTTATTTTGTATAGCTGGTTTCCAGAATATTTTGATGAAAGTGTTTGGGACGCCTTATTGCTTTATCACATATACTCTATGATTACTCATGTTTCTTATTTGATTGATTAAGACAGAGATGTTCGTGTAACCCTAAGTGACCTGATTGTAGCATGCACCCCCTTGTCTAGTTATAGTCGTGATCGTCGTACGACGTATAATATCTTGTACGGGGTAGCTGGCCGTGTCCGTCTCCGTATTCTGGTACTAGGGCCTGACAATAATTGTGTGCGCTAGTGGACCTAATACTTAACTTATGGACTTGGATCAGTCCCTCATTCTTTTAGTCATCCAAATCTTGTGAATATGAATAAAAACAGCATTGAAATAGATGGAGCATCTAGGTTGTGAAGCTCATCGACACAAAATAGTTGTTGATGTTCTATGTGTTGGAACTTGCCCTGTCAGAGTTCATGTTTTGCAACTTCTTGCAAAAGCTTTGAGGGTTGTTTTGGTTCTTCACGATCACTTTGGTGTGAACTTGCAAAGCAGCATGTTCCCATGGTTTATTCGTCGATTTCAATCCAAGTTGTACATTGCCTTTTTCCAGGTAGATTTGTTACGCCTATTCAGCTAGGTGGGGTAAAATATTGATTTCACTTCGCTTTGATGCGAGATCCGATTGATTCCCTCATAAATTCTAAGATAAACATGTACCTGCAACTGCACTTCAAGTCTATAAAAAATCTATTAGACAAATATATGGTTCTTGACTATAAAAAGTCAAAAAACCTTGCAAATCTCTTAACAAAGTGTCTGTCTAAGACATTAATCTTATAATCATCGAGGGGGTGAGATTAAGCCCATAAGTAAGCACCGGCAGTGGAAACTCAACCGAGTCTGACTGGAGATCCCAAGAAGCCGATTCAATAGGTAGAAATAAGCTGGACTTAGGCGACTAATATGGAACACTGAGCCTGAGATTAAATTCTTACAAATAATGTCCAAGTGGTTGTACGAAGTTGTACAAAGATACTTCATTCCTATGATGACAATGTTCCGGTATGGTTTGGTTATGATGAGTTTTAAAACTCTTAACATGTCCAAGCATGATTATGTAGGGTTGACACCAATCACCAACCCTTTGAGGACTTACCTATAGGAGAAGTCGTGAGGGCCGCGACTATGGGACACGACGATCCAAGATCACTCTCATGAATAATAAAAAGTGTGCATGGCCAATCAAAAGCGTCACCCCGATAGACCCAAAAATCTCTAGCGTACTATGTGTGTTATTTTCTTAATCTGATTTAAGACGTAGTCCATCATGTCTTCAGATAAAGACAATAGTCATTAAGTGAGATTCATGGTTGTAGTCTATCTCACCTATTGCATAGTAAATTCTTAATGTACTTCTTCCTTTATCTTGTTAACTCTGTTTCGAAACTTAATTTTTTAGAAAAAAATGTTGTATGAAATTTGAAAGAACCAACTTTATTCTTCCTTTATGGACGTTTTAAAACTATTGATGGTCATTTAATCTGTTGGGTTGGTTGGTGTTGGGGCCTTTATATTCATTATGTTTTGGTTCTGTTAAAAAAAGGACATGGAAACCAACAACTCTTCTCTAGAAAAAACTAATGTCTCATTTTTCCAATTGTTCATTTTATGTTCTGAACAAAAGCTAAGTTCAGACCATATCTTCCAGAGCTGTATGCAGTAAAGAGAAGTCGGTAGTAATAAAATTTTATCTCAAGGATGATTCGAGAAAAGCCTGCACATAAATCTCGAATAATCTCTTTGGACAGTGTTCTGTACACGACTTTTTCCTAGACCGATAACACTAATCCCATTATTTTTTTATATGCTATTTATAGGAAAATAGAAACAATTTTTTTCTAACAGTTACATGCAGGAGTACCTTTTCCGAGGGAGTACAAGATGTGTGATTGTACAAGACCTCAAAATAGGAAGGTAACAAAAAATTTAACATTCATATATATTACTCTAGTATGAAATCTCTTTTTCTCGTTTCCTTTTTTCTTTTTTTTAAGTGGTTAAAAAAACTCTTTTTTTTTTTTTTTAAGCATATGCAGAGCTTCTTTAGAATGTTAGAAACGGCCCGATTAAGTAAGTTACCTGCAAGCCCCATGAGCCAAAGGTGATGTATGATATCGGATAGCGCCAAACAATTTTGGGAAGCTCTGGAAGCAGCCGAAAGAACCCAGCTGTCATCATCATCAGTCCCTGATCATCAATAAAATAGCGAAACAAAAATTTAGCAACAAAAGTTTGCCATTGCTCTTTGTCTAAACGAAAATGTTATTTTGTCCTCCTCCAGGATGTCCGTGCTGATCGTGTCCACGTGGCCGGCCCTCCAACGTAGCAGAGTCCTTTCTAAAACTTCATCAAAAATACTGAACGTACGTACCATGATTCCAGCTCCTGTTATAACACCCAACATGTAATTAGGGACGAGCGACGCAACGATCATCATGAGGCTCTCTACCACCGCAACACTGACATAGAGACTAACAATGAAGTAAGCAAAGTGGTCGAACCCGCTGCGGAACTTCACCATCGAGCAGGTTATGGCTCCGGAAACAGTAGCCACAGCCACCACGAAAGGAAACGAGGAGAGGTAGTTTGATATAATGTACACTGCTACTCCGTAGTATCCGTTCTGCCTCTCGCGGGTGAACACCTTCATCTCCTCGATGAACGAAGGGAACCCTCCGATGGACATGAAGGTCAGGAATCCCGACACGAAGCCCCCGCAAGCGGCCCTCGCCATTATGGAGGTGTAGCCTCTGCCCACATCGTAGTAGATGCTCCCGACACACACGGAGACCAACGTGTAGATTGCGATCCGAAGCCAGTAGTAGCCCACGTCTCTGGACATGTTCGTGAAAGATCTTCTCGTCAGAGTTGTCAGCTGCTTCAGCCACGAAGCCTGGCTCCCTTTCTCCGATTCCACAGTAAGTCCTTCCTACAAGAGAAAAGAAAGTTTGGCTAAATTACAACTTGATACTATCATAGGTACTAACTTAATATCACAACTACTAACAATTTTTATGTTGATATTCTCCGTCACTCACCGTTAGATTTTTCATTAAAAAAATAACTAAAATATCTTCCGTTCTCCCCACCATCCAAGGTTCAAAGTATCGATAACGGAATCGCTATCGGACCATTCCTATGAGTATCTCCGATAGCGGATCATTCCTATGAGTATCGGGATCGGTGGTATCGATGGTATCGGCGGTTTCGGATCGGAGTATCAGATTTTTTGGTATCGAAAAACAAATAGCTATTAGTAAATTATTAACATTTTAGAAAATATATTTTATACATTTATGCATAATTTAAAGTATTTCAAGTGTTGTTTCTTAGTATTTTTGAAATTGAATGAAATAGTAGTCATCCTTGTCGATTGATTTATTTGCGATAGATAATTTTTTTTTCTCTTTTATATGCTTTTATAACTTTACTATGCTTTTACACCATTACTAATTGGTCTTTTTAATTCAATTTTTTTGTCGAATTATTGACCGAAAAAGAGACATAAATGTCAGTATCGGATATCGATCGATATCGGATCGGGACATGCCAAACTGTATTGGTATTGGCCATATCGGATCGGTATCGGCCGATACTTCAAACTATGCCACCATCCTACTGGAGCAACCCCCCCCCCCCCCCCCCCCCCCCTCCCCGGCTCCGTCCCGCCCTGCGTACCTCCTTCTGCGCCACCTCCCCCGCAGCTCCAACCTTGCTGTCGCGATCGCACTACCACTGCTGTTGCGCGGCCGACGGAGGAGGAGTGGGAGGGGGGGGGAGGAGAGAATAGGTGGGTATTTTTATTATTTTCAATCTTAGGTTAATACCGATAGGGAGAGAATGGAAGAGTATTAAGTTAGTACCTATTAAAGTTTAAGCTATCAAGTTGAAAATTTTGAATAGTTTAGAATATCAAGTTGTAATTTAGCTAGAAAGTTATAACGCGACTATGGTGCTCTAAGCTATCTTGGATATCTTATTGATGTAGTTAGTACTTTCCGACGCTCGGTGATATCCTTTGTTTTGCGGCTAGAAGCATGGAGACTCCACAAAATGTGGGCCCGTGTTGTGTCGGAGGCATATCAGAGACGTATGTTATACAATTCCGACACTTCAAAATAAACTAGGACACAAAAATAGGCACCATTTCACACTTTGCTTTCTGTGCCCGTATCGTATCTCTGTCCATGCAACATAGTTTGCACTAACATCAACGTTGGATGACTTAGGAATATAGGATCTTAATCAGAATTGAAGAAAAAGATACATGTTCTCGACCCAACATCAGAGCATAAAAATAAAAATACTTACAATCTTGGATATCTCCTGGATTTGCCTTTTAGCCATCATCGCATAATTGGAGCTCTTGTAACTCTCTATTAGTATGTCTTTAATCTCTGAACTTCTCAACTTTGACAATGGATCCAAGGATGATTCTTCCGCCTTTGTAAACAAAAGCAGCACACAAATAAATCACTACAATATTTCTGTAGTAAACTTTTCTCTTGAAAAAAAAAAAAGCAGCCATCTTACACTACGCGTCTTCGTGGATCCTTTCAGTGAAGCATGAACTTGGTCGAAATCAGAATTTACGCACCGAAGAAAGTGATCCGATGGATTTCTTCTGCTAGGACAGGGGAATCCAACTTCTGCAAAGAACTATAAAAAAAAAACAATTTTCATGCACCCGAAATGCAATTGGTAGACTAGAAACTCAAATGCTTACGTTAGTGGCAGCCTTGGCATCTCCAAAATATACAGTCTCTCCCCCTGACAAGAGGAACAAGTCGTCGAAAAGAGCAAAGACTTCGCTGCTAGGCTGATGCACCGACGAGACGATGGTCTTGTGGCCGTCGATTGCCATCTGCCTCAGCGTCACCATCAGGAAGAAGGCGGCGGCGCTGTCGAGGCCGCTCGTGGGCTCGTCGAGGAACAGGAGACGCGGCCGGGTGAGGAGTTCCAGGGCAATGCTGAGCCTCTTCCTCTCTCCCCCGCTGATTCCTCTGAGGTGCCAGTTGCCGACTAGCCGGTCGGCGCAATCGTGAAGGCCCATCTCCTCGATGGCCCCTTCCACCGCTGCGGTCAGCTCGGCCTTGCTCATGCCGGAGGGGAATCGCAGCTGGGCCGAGTAGTTTAGGTATTCCCGGATGGTCAGAGTGCCCAGAAGCACATCTACTTGCGTCACATAAGCCTATAGAGTTGCCAAAGGGACTCCGTTAACTTAACCTTTGAAATAGACGAGCTGTATTATATTTTGGACACAGATACAGTATGACAGATTTCTGACACGATGACACCGATTCAGTGCATATTTTTGTGTATCTTAGTATAGTTTGGAGTGTCTGTATCGTGTGTGACATGATGCATTCAAACAGTGAAGCAAAATGAAATTTGAAATTTGAAGTCATTATCTAGGAAGCATCGACACTCAAAAAATATGGGCCATGTTGTGGACACGTATTGATCACAATCCTGAGTCCTGACACTGCTAGGACACGCTTAAATGGGTACAGTGTGTGGCATCTTGTTATGTCGTCCGTGCAAGCTATCTCAGAACTGAAGAAACTTGAGTAAAAGTTTTGAGATGGTAACGAATGTTAGAAGAATCTCAGAACCTTCATATTCTCTCTTTACTAAAGTTAAGGTTTCTTTGGAACAGAGTGTACAAGTTTCTGGCAGCTACAGTAAATATGATTTTTAAGATGAGAAATTTTGATTTATCTCTTATTTTATTTATCCATATTCATGATGTATTTCATTATTTTACATTAATATACAAAAAAATTCACTTTTGACGGAAATTGTCTCTTCATAACGGTTAACTCGTTTGACCTATTTTTTTGGATGAAAATACCCTCGTCTTCTTCCTTCCCCTACTTGCAGCAGGCTCCTGATCCCCCCCCCCCCCCCCCCCCCTCTCCGCCGCCGCTGCCGCCGCCACCCCCTCCCCACGTTCCCCTCCCCGCCACCGTCCTCCCTCCTCGTCGCAATTGTTGTTGTTACTGCGGCTGGGGGGGGGGGGGGGGGGAGGGTTGCAAGCGGCGGGGAGGGAGGAGTTGCGAGCGATGGGAAGGAGGAGGAGCGGGACCTGCGGCCAGGAGAGAGGACA
The DNA here is from genome assembly GCA_036927795.1 of Iris macrosiphon. Taxonomy (NCBI): domain Eukaryota; kingdom Viridiplantae; phylum Streptophyta; class Magnoliopsida; order Asparagales; family Iridaceae; genus Iris; species Iris macrosiphon. The sequence goes on along the minus strand of JAYESA010000020.1, from coordinate 35,421,573 downwards.
GTGGTGGGGAGGGGGACCTGCTGCAAGGAGGGGAGAGGAAGAAGACGGAGATATTTTCGTCCAAAAAAATGGGTCAAACGAGTTGACCATTAAAAAAAATAATTTCTGTCAAAAGTGAAAAATCTTGTACATTATGATAAAACAGTAGAATATAGTTAGAGAGTTTGACAATTTTGAATTATGATAATTGTAAAATACGAGTTAAGAGCCCCCCATCTCCCTCGTCCAAAAACCCAACCATTGGGTTTACAGTATAACACTACCATTTTGTCTTTCCTCAACCACTCTACTGTCTTTTTCTATACCAGGACCTCAATAAGAACCCATGAATCTTCATTTTCTACTATGAGTTCTAGTGGACAGTGGACTCTTTTACCCAACAAGATCTCATTGCTTTTCTTTGATTGTGTTGATACCATAAGTCATGGAAGAACCAGGGGCATATGCCCACCCAAAAGAAAAAATTATCACTCTTTTTCTATATATATTTTTTCTTTTATAAATTTTTTTTTATATTAGTTAATCCACCTTTAGCACAACCTAATTCATTGTTATCCATTCCGACTTCATTTTCTGGATTCGGCACGAAAAGAGCTGATGACCACGTTATCTACCATAAGTCAAGAGTTAGCCATGAACCCAACAAAAAATCATTGGCCATTAAATGTAAACCACGAGCTGAACCAAGAAAAATCTATGAACACATTATTATGAGCTCAAGAGGACCTATTGTTCAAGAATAAAATAAAATAATTTTGTTAAAGTTAAAAGAATTTTTTATTATATGAGTTAATTGAAAATGTTGGACAACTTAACTTAGATTGTTTTCTATTTGGAAAAAAAAATGCGTTATCAATATTTGGGTACCTAATTGAAAGATTTATAGGACATATATCTAAACAAAAATCCTAATTGAATAATATTCCATTTTATACTGAAAGGGCGATGAATATGTTCTAGTTTAGAACATGGTGTTATTTCTATGATTTCCAAATGTAGAAATTTTCTCTGCAATCAAATCATGCAGATTGTGGAGAGAACTAAATGTCCGTGTTGGGTAAGATTTTTAACATGTGTGGAGAATATTTCGAAGTACGATAAATATTATTCATGTGTCAGAAAAGTTCGAGGAGTCAAAGACGGCAAAGATGAAACGTTTGAGCGCGTCAGATTATTGAAAAAAGTATTATCAATTCACGCGGTATACCGTTGGTATACTACTACCAGTATGCCATCGGTACACCGGTGTTTGACTCAAAATTGTTAATTTTTAGTGTACCATCGGTATACCATGATCGGTAAACCGTTTGTATGCCACGACCGGTATACCGTCTGTATATCGATATCGGAGCTGAGGTTCAAATTTTTGGTGTTTTATTAGCATCGTTTGATCGTGATCAACAATCCAGATCTTTTTGGGATTGTAATACTTTAAATAGGAATTTTCTAACCCTAATCCACATCATCGTAACAAGATCAAATGAGAGAGGTTTTTATTGTTGCAATTTTTTAAGAAAATGAAGAGATGATTTGCAGTTTCGAAAGTTGATTTGAAAATTTGCTTCGAGGAGTTCTACAATGGTTCTTCCTCGTCTTCTTGTCTTCAGTAATCCTTTTATCCTCATTGTAATCTATTTACATCTTGTTAAAATATTACGGTGATCCGTGTGGATCGATGGAGGAGTTTGTAGCGAGTCGGTATATCTTTTTATTTCATTATTGGATGTTTTTCCAGGTTGAACTATGGTCTTTTTGTAGTTTTTTTTATCAGAATTTTTCACGTAAATATCGTTACACTTGTGTTGTGCTTATTGTAGTTTTGACATATTTGAAAGGTCTAATAAGATATTTTGTCTCATTTTCTTTTGGAGGCCCAACTGTGTTGTGCCTTAGTAAGGAACTAAGGTGGCGTTTGGTTCAAGTTTTTAAGATTTGAGAATGAGTTTTAGATTCCTTATCCTTGTTTGGTATGTGTAGGATTGAAAATTAGGAGGGAATAAGAGAAGCTTCATATTTTCATTGTTGTGGGAAAGTAATTCACAAGGCTTGGGAAAGTAATTTCCAAGGTCCCCCTTGGAAATAGTTTTGTTTTTCTAGGAATGTTGTTGAATATTTTGTTTGGACAATAATATCCTTATTTTACTTTTAAAATTTTAACTACTACCCCAAACTTATAAATTTAAATAATAACATCGAAGAGTATTTATGAAAAACTAAATAAATTAATAAAAAAAAATTTATATTTTTAACATAATCTATTCAAACATGGATATAAAAATATTAAAAAAAATTTCCCTAAAAATAAAATATAAAATAAATTTTTAGGAATACAAAATTTTGATTCAAACGAATCCTAAGGATGATAGGTCTAATAAGACACCATTTTTATTATCCCAACAAGAAATGTTCAAACAGTACAACACCTTATCTACAATATTCTTACTAGATTTAGCTACAATTTCTCCATCAAATGCACAAAACTGTTTATGTGAAAGGAAAAATAAAATTAAAGAAGATGAAACTATAAATAGAAATAAAAAAAACAATTTGTTATGAGCTAACCTACCACTACTCCATAGTCGAGCCTTCTCTTCTTGCCATTCAGGAGCACATTCCCTGTCAGAACAACATTACTCCCAAGCCTCCCTGTCCCAAAACCAAACATAAACCAAATCAACAGTCTTACATTGAAAAACACAATTTTCCAAAACAGGGTTATGTTTTTTTTTTTTTTTTTTTGTAAGTTATAAAATTTGACCAGTATATATCTAGGACAATTTTTTTTTTAAATACGTATAAAATTGTTAAAATTTTGATAGTCATAAATATGTACATAAACGTCAAAAGTATATTATCTTCTGATAATTGGTGTAGTACCCTTAGGATCTGCTTGACAATTGTGGAGCTAGCGGTTATGAGATATTTTTAGAGTATCGATTATAAACAATCCGATTTTGAATGGTTTTAAGTAGTGACTTTTAAACTAATTCAATACATACTTGATAATTCATTAACAAGCGGTTCTGAAATTTTTGTACATGAACAAACTTACCTATATGTCCATATATAAATAAAATAATAAAAACACATAAATAATAGAAATAATAGAAATAATAGAAATGCCTGGATAAAAGTAGGAGATAAACTTGGAAGAAGTAGAAGTCAATATTTGATCAAAATAATAGAAACGATGAAAGTATGAGCTAGAGAGAGAGATTTTAAGAACTTATCGAAGACAATAGCCGTAGTTTAGATTAAGTAGAAGGAAAACACAAATGAGAAAAAAAAGGATAAAGTATTAGTAGTTATAATAATATATTTTTGGTAATGATACAAATGTAATAAAATAATAAAATTTCTCAAAATTCGTAGATTTTGGATGTTTATAAAGACACCAAAAATTACAATATATCGATTTTGGAAAAAATTTGAGCCGACCAAAACAGTGCATAAAAAAAATTAACAAATATGAATTTTTAAAACACTTCATAAACGGTCGGATCAAAAATACTCCAAAATCGGTGAAAACACAGTTACTGGGTAATGATATTTTTACTGATTTTGGAGTGTTTTTGAACTGACCGTTTATGAAAACCTTTACATGGTGATTTTTATGAGGTACTGGTTTTGGTTGGCTCAAAAACCTTCCAAAACCGGTGTAATGTAATTTTGGGTGGCTTTATAAACATCCAAAATCGGTGGATTTTAAAAGCTTTTATTATTTTATTTTATTTTATTTTATTTATTCTTGTAAAAAAAAAATGCAGAACCGCTCGTTACCAAGCATGGATTGAATTGGTTTAAAAGTCGCCAAGGACGGAGCCAAAAAAATTTGTTAGGGGGTGCTGGAAAAAAAATTTGGCAAACAAGTACCGCTGAGATTCGAACACCCAAGTCTCCACACCGACAATCTCACACACTAACCACTAAGCTACAACAACTTTTGCAGAGAATTGTTCAATATGACATATCTAGTAAAAGTTTTTTTTATTATTATTATTAAGCGACCACTGAAAATAGCTACTTAAAATCACTCAAAATTGAATCTCTATTAACCGTTCATAATCGGTACTCTAAAAATATCTCGTAACCGTTACTCTCACAATTGCCGAACAGATCCTTACTATTTGTCTAAAATTTGAGAAGTTTGTATCATCCTAATTGATTCAAATTCGGATACGCACTGCACACCTACAAGAATAGTAGTACCAATTCACCTGCCAGGGAGTCGAGCAGCGTAGATTTGCCCGACCCGGACGGCCCCATGATGGCCATGATCCTGCCCGGGGATGCATATCCGCTGAGCCCCTTGATCAGCGTCTTCGGCGGGCGGCTGCTGCCGTAGTTCGGCAGCACCGCAGTCAACTCCTCCCACACCAAGTACGCTGCAGACCGCGACGACGAAGACGACAACGACGACGAAGCTGTGTTGCTTACCATTTCCATATCTGCGCGCCACCGAACCCACGTCGCTTCCTATCCTTAAGTATCGCACACTTGCTCGCTCTAGATAAGGACAGGGAGCTTTAAATGCAGAGAAAGACGGGGGAGGGGAGTGGGGACTGACTTCCCTGACACTTTGAACATATCTGGTTGAGATAATATTATATATATGCATTTTTGCTACTGCTACTGCTGCCAACTGGACATTACTATCTACCTACAAGTACACTGCAGCAATTATGGAGAAATTACGGGCAGTTGGCAACTAGAAAAGTTTGATGGTGAAATTTTTTTTTTTTTTTTTTTAATATATGTATGGAGTAGTTTGTATCAACTCTAATCGTATGAACCCGAGGGCCGCGGCTGCGCCCCCGATATTGAAATAGCCCATTGAGAATCTTAAATTAGTCAAGGTGGCTAGTGGAATTGGCGTTCATAATTATGCTTGACAAAGTACAAATGAAGGTTTCTGTCATTGTATGTGAACGTGGAACCACTTCATTTATTACGTTAACAAGAAACAAAGAGTAGCTTACTTGGTCGGCAAGAAGATCATTTATTTCTTCTGAATTCTGTTGGAAGAAAGAAGCTTTATCCTTTATTCAAAAGCTACCTGAAAGAAAGACAGTCATATAGTTATATTTTATATTTAGATTTACACATAATTGCATTCTATATTTTGAAAAATTCATATATAAATATATACTATATTTAAAAAGATTCACACACACACCATGGTTGGATTTCTAAAATCTCTCTTATGTAATTATGGAGATACCTAGTATCTCTTTATGCAGAGACGATCCAGAAACAAAAATTAGGATGGACTACAACAAATTCGGATGGACTGGCTGTAGGCTAACTTATATAAAAAAAATCAAAAATTTAAAATATATATCAAAAAAGAGTGAAATTTTTTGTTTGGGGTGGGGTCACCCCACCTCTTTATTGGATCCGTCCATGTTTTTATGTAATTATGGAATATATATAGTATAATGGAATACAAACAATCATTATTGGGTTGTATTATGCAATTTTTTACTCTAATATGGTATCAGGGCCCATGGGTCGTATTATACAATAATTATGTTGTGTTATATTCATCATTAGGTTTCTATACATCTTAATTCGATTTTCAGCTTTTGAGCTTAACTTGGTGCAATCGAGTGATGAATTGATTAGGATCGATAGTAGTATAATTAGATATACAATTTTTTTTCATAGATTTTGTTACTAAAATGAGTTGTTATGACGGACTTGTTATACTAATATATAATATTTTGAAATTATAAATATGTTTATTATAATTTGTTAACTTTTTAATATTAACAATTTCATCTCCTAAATAAAAATTTTGGCTACGCTACTGTATGGACCATAGCTTGCTTTAGTTTGACATTCTTTTGATACATGTGATTCCTTTCTCATGTTGTGTCCCTATTATATCGTATCGGATATATCATTGGACACGACAGAGATACTAAAAGATATAATAGGGTACACAAAAATTATCTGTTAGAGATACATTTTATCAATACCATCTGTATTTGTGTGACGTACCTTATCATCCGTTTGCTTCTTAAGATGAAGAAGTAACCACAAAGCAATTAGGGCCAGTCATCGATGTGAACCGGATGTCCGGTTCAATTGAACTCTATTGTGGCTTTAAAAAAAAAAAGTTGTTGCCACATAGGAATATTCTTCTCTAATACAATTGTCAAATAAATTGTGAAACTTGCGTGATATAAGTTAAAGAAGTAAATAAAAAAAATTTAAAAGTTAAAATAAAAATACTGTAAACCCAAAAAAACAACAAGATAAAAAAGTTATACCCACCTATTTGTAAGGAATATTATTTTCATATTTTGTAGATAAATTATTTATCCGAATATTCATAATTTCAGAATAATTTTTTTATTGTCTAAACAAATATGGTAATAGGCTCACACGCTGAATTTTTCCAGGGATAAAATTTGTTTACAGCCCTTTATTGTTCAAAGGAACGTTTGTTTGATGGATTTTATGTAATTAGTGGGAAAAGAAACAGAATTGTCCTTATAATATAAGCTGGAATACTACTCCAGATATAGAAGATGATGCTGTAGATATTTTTTATATGTCGATTCCTTCCTTGGATGCCGATTTTGCTTCAAATGGCAAGATGATCCTTTGGAAAACCAAAGATGCAATATGTTGTTGATATTTCGTACAAGCATACGAAGTTCGAACCACAAATTACTAATAGACAGCACACCTAGCTTGTTAAATGGATTGACAACGGTAAGATCCGCTAAGCAAGATAATTTGTTGTAGAAGAGAAAATTAGTGAGAAACTGATGTAAAAACTTCCTAATTATCAATTAGCAGTATAACATGTTGGAGTGGTCGGAACAGTTGCTACTTAAAATGAGATTTCACCATCTTTCCTGTGATTCGCTTCCATGAACCACTATCTAATTAGACTGATATCATAGTCGAACTTTTAGATCGCTCACCTCTCTTCCATGAAAATAACTCGACAAGAACTAGTGCATTGTTAGAGAGTAATCTCTCTTTCCTTCTTTCTTCTTTCGTATTTTTTTACTGTATCACCAAGGGTTGGTGCTCTCCTTGTATATAGGATAGCCACCCACCGATCAATTATATTTTTTTTTTCCACACTTGCGAAGACTAACAAGTGATAGCGGATCTAATTCTAGTGGATTTTTATAAGGGTAGAGTCACTAAGTTGTTCTAGCAAAATGTTTGGTTCTCCAGTCTATTTACTATGTGTGCCTAAGGAAGATATATGGATTCTAAGATCTAGTTGTGTACTTAAGTAAAACCTACGATTCTTCTAATCCAATCTAAAACAAACATAGGTAAGAGTAGGTGGTTAAGTCAGTCAATTATATGTTCTTTCTGTTAATCAAATTTTTTGATAGGTCGTCTAATCTACCACTCTATTCAAGTCAGCCCTCCTAGGTCAGCTGGGTAGAGATCCGTTCTCGTTGGCCTACGTTGACTCCCAAAATGAACAAAGGGTTAAGTCTGGAGGTAAATCGATACCAACGACGTAGTCAAGGACATTACTCCGATTCAGGATGCACATTTGTAGTCGAGACACATGATAGATATCACAAGATACGAGATACGGAGGCTAAAGAGTGGACGAGTAACTTGCCTTCACTTGCCGAGTATGTGGAACACAAAGAAATAGCAAGACTGAAGGGAAGCTTGATATATTACATACAACATGACCACCATCTGCTAAAATCTACTCCAAGGACATGCCAAACTGCTCTCCAGGCCCACGCCTCAAGGTCTGCTTGGATTGAGCGAGAGAAAATTAATCAGGGTTAAGTGGGGGTCAAGTGAGGGGGAGGAGAGTCAATTACATATAACCTTGCTTGGATTGGAGAGAGAATTAAGTGGGGTGTGTTTAATAACTCTTGCATGAATTGGAGATTTTGAGTGTGTGTGTGTGTGGTGTGTGTGTGTGTGTGTGTGTGTGAGGGGGGGGGGGGGGGGGGAGGATTAATAAAATAATAATAATTACCAAAATATCCTTATTACATATGACATAAAATTAGATTAATTTGATTGAATTTTTAATTAAAACTTGTCAAAATATATTCACAAAAATAATAGCTACAAATATGATACTTATATAAAGAAAATAATTAGAATCCAAACACAATACAATTAAGTAACATGAGAATTAAGTCAAGTTCATATAATGACAACCATCTAAAATCAAACACAATAATAAATAAATAAAATATGTCCGAAAAATAACAATCCAACCACTAAAATATTTTAAAATTTTGATTACATGAAATCAAAGACATGTTAAACATTACATGTCCCCTCCTTAATTCAACAAACCTTCCATTGCCAAATACTCCAATCGCATGTTAAATGCCAAAAAAAAAATTGTTAGAAAAACAATTTTTAGATAGTTTATTCAGTAGTAAAGCAATGATTATAATTGTAGTTGGTAGCAAGATTCCCCTTAGTAATATAGGAATGACATATATTAGTAAAACAGAAATTAATGAGGACATTTTGGTCATTAGGCAATTAGTCTTGAATTAACCATGTGGTTAATTAAAAAAAACTCTAGAATATTCTCCTCAACAAGCTCTCTAACCACCCTCTTCTAGAAATATCACCCCAACTAACTCCCAACTAGCATGGTCTAGAATCTTCTCCTAGGCCCTATAAATAGAAGTGATGTTTCCATTATTTCCATTCTATTTCAGCCCAAACCCATCCATTTCTTTATCAGCCCACCCTTTTTTTTCCATCTGAGCAATTGGCTTAGGCTCGGCCTGTGTACCAAAACCCACACGCGGTCTTCTACTTAGTGAATGAAACCCACATTTTTCTGTGTTCAAGAACACATAATCCTATTCCATTTCCCCTTACGGGAACTCGAGTGCCATGGAGGTGGCATAGTTCTCAGCGGCATCTCGATGAACCCCCTGTTTGCGATGAACAAAAGTTGTACGAACTTTGTATTAAAAATTATTAAAAGAAAGAAGAGTATAAAAGATCCTAGACAATAATCTAAATACAATTGATTCTGGGAAAGTATAGCTGCAGAGATCTGATCTGCGGACGATCACTTTACTCTTTGGACCACACGACGATGAAAAAATGCAACGATGTTATGAACAACTTGAAGAGTTGGACAATGAGAAAGCTTTGGCAACAACAGCATGACAAGTTTCTATTTCACTCATTCTGTTCTTGAACTTCAAAGACTTGAAATTTCAGCCTCTGTAACGTACACAATGATCATATGTTTATAGGATTTCATAGCAGTTATAACGGTGTATTCGCACTTTGGACAGTCAACACTGTGTACGCACTTTTGATGGGATGATATCCCACGATCTAGTGAGTGGGTGCACAACTTGCTATTTGCTTGACATGTGGCTTCCTATACGAGGAAAGCGTAGGTTATGGGACAGTTATTTGTGCATGTTTTACGAGGAACAAGACATGTAGGATACGTAATCGTAACTTCTCTTTGTCAGTTAGGATCGTAGGCACACTTTAGAAGTGGTCTGGAGACTGCCGTACTTTTGATAAAATTGTTCATATAGGCGCACTTTTGAAGAAGTAGCCTAAATGGCACACGTTTGAGAAAATTGGCCTTGATGGCGCACTTTTGAGGAAGTAGCCATGATGGCGCACTTTTGAGAATTTTGGCCGTAATGGCGCACTTTTGAGGAAGTAGCCATGATTGCGCACTTTTGAAGAAGTTGGCCTTACGGCGCACTTTAAAGAAGCTGGCCTTACGACGCACTTTGAAGAAGTTGCCATACGGCGCACTTTGAAGAAGTTGGTCTTACGGCACACTTTAAAAAACCTGGCCTTACGACTCAATTTGAAGAAGCTGATTCGTACTGGCCGCTAAACGACAACCTGGGTCTGTGTGTTGCAGCTCAGCTATAATGATGACTTCTGACTCCTCGACTAATGTTGTAGTCTGTCAGATTCGTTGCATTTAATATTTGGAGGGAAAGTAGACATGTGATTTGTGCGTTTGTCTTTGTTGATGAAAGCATCTTGAAAGTGCGTCATCCTTTAAAATAGAGAGAAAGTGTGTCATTCTTCTCCTATTAAGTTTATTTATAGGAAACTATGCCATCTTCAGGAAACGCATTTTTATACTTCTACAAGACCCCCTTCAAAGTTTTTGAATTCGTCCAGAAGAATTTAAAATACTTTGAATTAGAAGCATAAAAGGTTGTTGAGATTTTGTGCACGCATTTTGGGTAGAATCCTAACGAATTGCTGACGTGGCTGTATTAAACATAGGCTTGACTTGTTTATTAATTTTTATACAATTTTTAAAGCAGCGATTTGATCCAGTTGCTGATTGGAAACAGTCTTCAAGGTAATGCATGCAGTACTATTTTCAAGGACTACTATGAATTTGGAACGTCTCTCTTCACATATCTATATAAGTGCAATAAAAGCTTCCTAAAAACTGTAACACCCCGTTCAGTTCAAGCGGACCTGCCGATTCAAACGGCAAAAGTACAATGTCCTGACCCGCTTTGCTCAGGCGAGAATACTTGTTTGAGGCAAAGGATATCCAGACTTGTCCCTACAGGAATTCAGCTTAGGCTTTCAGAGGCTCGCTTGGCGTATCGCTCAACAAGGCGAATCATCGCTAAGGTGGATGGCTACGGTGAACTTGTCTTTGCTTAGCCAGCACACATAAAATGTAGAATGATACATGCTAGTCTCTAGGTGAATCACCCCCTGCATGCTAATAAGAATCCAACGCACCTAGCTAAGAGAATAATCCCAACTTGTATTGCTTACGCTAGAACATGAAAATGAAGCATTGCTTATATATATGTTCAGACCCTCGCATGCTACCCTAGAATATGTCGCTCAGGAAGTCCCCTAACGATCTCACTTCTCGGCTTACCTTCGGGCCCGAGCTAACGAGAATGTTTGTGTATATATAAATGCATGCTTGTCTGCTTGTATGTTGCCTTATTTTCATCCAAACCCCGGGAACTACTAAGTAGTCGTTCTGTGCCTGAATGAACCTGCAAGTATCTGGGACCGTAAGGTCGCCAAGGCAGTTCCCGAGCCAGAGGAATTGCATCATGTCAAGTAAAAAAAATCATACTCCTGTGGCAAGACTCATTCAGGTATTCGGATCTCTGCAAGTCTCCCTCAAGCGAACTCATCTCAGTCCAAGAGACTGTGCACATCCAATGGCTAAGTGAATCCATGTTCAAGTATCTATTATACTCGTGTATCTCGTAAAATTGTAAAAATCCTGACCTGCATGTCGCGGACAACTTAGAAACAGGGTACGTTCCGCGGGCGGTCCCCAAGGCACTGGGACCGATCCGATCCGGACGGAACATCATGATAGTCTCTCGAGCGGGTGAGTTGGTATGCTTCGCCTCGAGAACCTAGCGTTGCATACCACTCTCACCCAAGACTAGATTGGTCCTTTATGGCTATGCCAGCGACTCCTGTTCATATAGATAAGTCATCCTCGCTTAGCGGCTACCCGCGTGCGAGTCATTGAATCGCATCAAGAACAACTGAACACCTGAACGATCTTGATATAACGACTCTCGTGTTTGCATATGCTATAACTTAGTTTTCATCATGAATGCCCCTGAATGTTTATACTTGCCCGTGCGTGAATTAACAATGTTTGCCTAGGACAGGGAAGGACAAATGGTAAGTGGGTTAGTCTCGACGTATTTTCTCTCATGTCGTACGGTGCACTGCCATACGAGTTAGGCTATTCAATATTTGCATGAAACTAATCATAAGGCAACTAGAAAGACAACTTAATAGTTGATACACGAAACCTGTATTACGTGTTTGAATTTGTTGAGCGGGCGAGTAGACTCCCCACCAGTGCATTTAATGTACTGATAACCCACCAGATCGTTTGCAGGGTGCGGGAGAACCTCGTGTCACGTCCCGATTTTGCCCAATCGATAATCGTCCCCCGGGCGTGATGCCGTGCACGCGTAGAGCGCGCGTGCACAAGGCCTAGGCATAATGATAATCTTTAGAACATATGTAACAGAGTACGCAATTAAGATAACACACATTGAGGCATAGAAAAGTTTTCTTTTTATTGATAATGAACATCTGTTTACAGACTCTTGACCCAAGACGATAAGGATGCCACACAGGCTTACAACTTGGATACAAAATGAGATAGCCGTTCCATATATTACATCCCTTACGTAAATTCAAAACACCAAAACACCTTGGGTGCGAGTCAGCACCATCGCCTTGTGGCTTCCAAAAGTAAGAACGAGCTCCTTGCTTCTTATGTACTGGAGCTACCAAAAGTTACGACACGAATGCGTCTCAATTCAGGAAGATATTGGAGAAAACTTTAGCTCCTCGTCGCGTCGCCTTGGGTCGGGGAACCTGCTGCAACGAGGGTCAGTACTTCGAAAAGTACCGGTGAGGGCGAGCTAACCCAACATAACCAAAATCTACAACGAGTTCATATGAGCATGCAACATTTATTATCATGTGATATATCTATCTTGCCTTAGTTCAATTCTTCGCATAAGATAGAGTAAAATAACATAACCAAATATGCCACCGCTCGGTGACTTTACCTGTACCGTCTGAGCCACCTGTACAAAATTTACCATGATCTTCCATGCCACGAAGACATAGTTAGTCTGCACAGTTTAAATATACATAACAATCACTTGGTTGGACTTGGGATGGGTCGGCTGCCATTCCGCCTCGGGTAGCTAGCCCTTAGCGGACGCACGGACCCATCCAATGCTAGGACTACTCTAGCAAAATTATTCTACCCGGGGCGAAGCGGTCCCAGTGGCCCGGCGACCGTTCGTAGAACGATATCCCTTGTATACAAGTTGTCCAAGACCAATATTCCACAACCAACTAAGTTATCATATGAACACATATTCAAGCATACAAGCAACTGAACATAGTATGTTTTCCATAGTCTAGGCTACTTTGTGTAAAGATCACATTTTCCTTCCCATTTAGCACCATACCATGAACAGTTATAGATAAATGAATCTAACTATAACTGACACAATAAAAATGGTTATGTATATAACGGGCGTGCACGCTACAGTGTGATCGTTCAGAACAATTCTATATGATAAGCATTATTAGTGTGTCAAGTCTACTTCTTTTCTATTTTGACTCAATCTTAAATGTTTTAATATCGTTCGATCGGGATGAACAATGAGTCAATTTATTTAGAATGCAGACTTGGAAGAAGGGATCTAATCGAAATAAAGCCACTCACAAGTTAGTGAAGTAGGAGAGAAAAAGAAGATCTTTAAGACTCCGCACGAGCGTCGTCTATCCGATCACCTGCACGCACCAACAGACGATCAATATCCCCTGCTTTGGTCTCCAAGGTTCGATACGAAATGCGAAATCCTAAGAACGAAAGCAATAAAATCCATTGAAACCGTTCAAAAAAACGCAAGTCATAAAACCAACAAGAAAGCAACCAAGCGGCATCGAAAACGGGCAAAAAAACCAACGCAACGGAAAGGCCCCTCTCGACTCTGCCGCTGAGTCCTTCTTTGAGGCACGATCCGTTGAATATGGGACCTGATTCCGAAAAAACCAATCCATAACGAGGAAAGGATCTTGATTCAATCTATCCCGATTAGACGGTCTTAAGTATTTCTTGGCCGCGCTCCCCGAATAGAGGGAACGGGGCATTACATCATAACCATCCAAAAGAAAGTTTCGTCCCGAAACTTAGGAATAGAACCTACCCCTAAGGAATAATGAGGGAAACCTTTCCCTCATATCAGATTCGATTTCCCATGTCAATTCTTCGACTGCGTGGTTCCGCCACAGAACGCGCACTAGCGATACTGCCTGATTCCGTAACTGCTTTTCCTTACGTTCCAGGATCTGTACGGGTTCTTCGGCGTACGACAAGTCCGCCTGCAGATCTAACTGACCCAAGTCTACCACATGGTTCGGATCGTGCACATACTTTCTTAGCTGAGACACATGAAAAATATCGTGCACATCTGATAGGGCTGGCGACAAAGCAATTTGATAAGCAACTGAAGTGACACGTTTGAGAATTTCGAACGGGCCAACAAATCTTGGACTTAACTTTCCTTTTATCCCAAATCTCGTAACACCACGCATGGGCGAGACTTTTAGGAACACATGGTCCCCCTCTAGGAATTCAAGAGGGCGGCGACGAACATCGGCATAGCTCTTTTGCCGACTTTGTGCTACTTTTAACCGTACTCGAATCAGTCGAACCTTCTGCACTGTTTGTTCAACCAGTTCCGGCCCAAGGATTTGCCTCTCCCCAACTTCATCCCAGCAGATCGGTGATCTACACTTCCGCCCATACAACGCCTCATACGGAGCCATCTGGATGATAGACTGATAACTGTTGTTGTAAGCAAATTCGGCTAACGGCAGGTTGACGTCCCAACTTGACTTGGAATCGATTACGCAGAGGCACAGCATATCTTCTAGTACCTGATTCACCCGTTCTGTCTGGCCATCAGTTTGAGGATGGTAGGCTGAGCTGAATTTTAACTTGGTCCCCATCGACGATTGAAGGCTTGTCCAGAAACTTGAGATGAACCGTCTGTCCCGATCTGATACTATAGAAACTGGCACTCCGTGCAGCCGGACTATCTCATCAAGGTAGGTCTGGACAAGGCGATCGGCGCCCCAAGTACTTTTAATGACAATAAAGTGTGCAGACTTGGTTAACCGGTCGACGATGACCCAGATTACGTCGTTCCCCCGTTGCGTCCTTGGCAGACCAACAATAAAGTCCATGCTGATGTGCTCCCACTTCCATTCTGGGATAGCAAGATTTTGCATTTCTCCGCCCGGCCTCTGATGCTCTGCTTTCACCCTCTGACAGGTTATGCATTACGACACAAAGGGTGCTACTTCTTTCTTCATGCCGTGCCACCGGAAGACAGTACGAAGGTTCTTATATATTTTCGTGCTCCCGGGATGGATCGCATAGGCTGCATAATGTGCTTCGGTGAGGATTTCCTTTCTGAGTTCTGAATTATTGGGGACGCATAGCCTTCCCTTCACTCGCAACACCCCATTCTCATCCACTGCAAAGTCTTTCGCCTTCCCCGCTCTGCTCTCGCATTTTTCGGAGGAATGGATCGTCTCTTTGAGTAGATGTGACTCTCTATCAGATTGGGTACAAATCGTATCTGAGCAACCCGCGCGCCACGATAACGAATCCTGAGTTCAATGCCCATTTCTTCTAACTCCCTTTGTAACCTACGATCGACGGACAGAGATCCCGCAAAGACTCGACTCAACGCATCCGCTACCACATTTTCCTTGCCAGGTGTGCAGTCAATCGTCAAATCGTAATCTTTTATCAATTCTAGCCAGCGCCGTTGTCGAAGGTTCAGATCTGCTTGGGTGAATAAGTACTTTAAACTCTTGTGATCGATGTAAATTCGGCAAGGCACCCCCATAAAGGTAGTGTCGCCACAATTTCAACCCGAACACAATTGCTGCCAGTTCCAGATCGTGCGTGGGATAATTCTTCTCGTGCTTTCTCAGCTGTCTGGATGCATAGGCTATCACTCTGTCTTTCTACATAAGTACACACCCTAAGCCCTGCCCTGAAGCGTCAATAAAGATTTGAAATCCCGAAGTCTCGTCTGGTAGTGCAAGTAACGAGGCAAAAGTGAGGCGCTGCTTTAACTCAGCAAATGATGCTTCGCAGTCGACGGACCACTCAAACGCGACTCCCTTCTGTGTGAGGCGAGTCAGAGGTGAGGCAAGCTTGGAAAAATCCTTTATGAACCGTCTGTAGTAGCCCGCTAACCCGAGAAAGCTTCGGATTTTACTAACGGATGCAGGTCTCTTCCACTCGACAATGGCCTCCACCTTCTTCGGATCGACTGAAATGCCTCCCGCAGAAATGATGTGCCCAAGGAAAGATACACTGCTCAGCCAAAATTCACACTTACTCAGTTTTCCATACAACTTGTTGTCTCGAAGGGTTTCTAGCACGGTCCGCAAGTGCTCTGCATGCTCCGCCCCATTCTTCGAATACACCAAGATATCATCAATGAATACTACTACAAATCGATCGAGGTACGGCCGAAACACTTGGTTCATCAAACCCATAAAGGCAGCAGGGGCATTCGTCAAATCGAACGGCATTACCAAAAACTCATAGTGGCCATAGCGAGTGCGAAAGGCTGACTTCGGCACATCGTTCGGCTTAATTTTGAGCTGATGATAACCCGAACGGAGATCGATTTTCGAGAACACTGTTGCAGCTTGTAACTGATCAAAAAGATCGTCTATCCTGGGGAGGGGATATTTGTTTCGAACAGTTGCTTTGTTTAATTTTCGATAGTCGATGTAGAGTCGCATCGAGCCATCCTTTTTCTTAACGAACAGTACCGGTGCATCCCATGGAGAGACACTAGGACGGATATACCCATGATCAAGCAATTCCTGTAATTGAATTTTCAACTCTTTTAGTTCTGCCGGTGTAGTGCCTCAAATCCCGATCCGACCGGGATGTACACTACGTAATTGGGCTTGTGGCTAGTCCGTCTGAGTCGTAGTTTAGATCTTCGGCATCTTTTTGCCACGGACGAAATACGATGATCATTTCCAACTCATGGAAAGGCCTCTATTGAAACGAGTCCAATAGTTTTCGTGTTTGGTTGCTTGGTTTTCTTGATTGCCGCTTTGGGATTTTGATTTGGTGTTGCTTTCGATTTGCTTGGTTTTCGCTGCTGGTTTTATCGTTTGGAGCTTTGATTCTTGGGGAGTTCGGCAAGGAAGGATAGGCAAGATTCTAATTGGTGCTCGTGCTGTGCAGGTCCGCATAACTGACGTTTGATCGTCGCTAGGCGGGAATCTTTGTTTCAGCTACCTTTTCCTTAACCAGTGAGTGGTTTGGACCCTTCTTTCCTACTTCTTCACGCCCACATCTCTAATGTTTCAAACGTTCACTCGATGATGCCCGGTTGGACGCCTAGGAAATCCTTGCCACAATGCATGCCAGCCACTAAGAAAGGAACATGGGATTTGTAGACTAAATTTACTATATGCTTGCACACCTTATAATTTGAGTTGTTTATAAAGGGAATTGGTTGTTGGTGGCGGCCTAGTGCCTCGGACGGAGTTTGGACCTATGGGATACCAAAATCGGAACACCGCATTGAGAAAATATGAACTGTTGCATGAGATATATATTGCTGCTTAACTTCTTTTGTTTAATTCGATGCATTGTATGATATATGAATTGTTCATGCATTTGCATGGTCTGGGACAACTTGTGCACAAGGTTTGGCATTTCCTCGAAACGGCTTTTCGGGGCACTGGAACCGTATCGATCCGGAGGGAAATATTTGATTCGTGCTTGTCACGATGCATTGCGGGACCTCCAGCAGGGCTTGCTACCCGGGCTGATAGGGCACGCCGCTAATGCTTGAATATGTCCCTAAGGTGTCGATCATACCAATGACCGCATAGAATAGAACACATGCTAATTTATTGTCTTGTGCAGATGGTAAGTATACTTGTGTTTCGTTGCAGGGAAGGCGTGCAACGGTTGAGTAAGCGGTCGATGCACTGGTTGGATTCAATGCTATTTTCATTCCTATCAAAACATGCAACTGATATGAATTGAATTCACTTGCTTCTTTATAGAAGTCATCTTAATGCATGCTCGCCCCTAATAAGCTAGTGTCGATTTAGTCGAGTGGGTTCATCCCGCTCGCCAGTACAAGTTGAGTACTGACCCACGTTGTGGGCAACTATTTCAGGCACTCAGACGGTACAACGCTAGTGGATAAACGAGAGGCGTTAGGAGCACCTCTATTTTGAAGTATAGTTGGAGTCAGATCATTTTGGAGGCTTGGACTTTCAACCTATACAAGGGCGTAATGTATGAACGACGTGGACTATCTGATGGAGCGCGCCCTGCCTTTTGAGTTATCTTTTTGTAATGCAAATCAAGTAGCCGAGAGGCGCATCAATGTAAACTCTATGTAAATTACTCTGTATTATCAATGAAAAAGCATGTTTCTTCCTGCACTTGTGTTCAAATCTCTGTGAATGTGTTTTCTAAATTGTGTTTCAAAATGGGTTCCTATAACTGCAAGTTCTTGCCTTGTGCGAGCGCAACTCCAGGCTCGCACGGCATCACGCCCCGAGCGAGGACGAATCGGTTCCGTAAAGGATCAAGCGAGGACGACCGACCCTTTCGGGATCGGGGCGTGACATATTGGTATCAGAGCCTAGGCTTTACTTCCATGGGATTTCAAAAGATTATAAAGGAGTTTGATGCGCCTCTCAATTGAGTTGCGTTCGGCGTCCGCTGCATGAGATGAGTCGCCTATACAATGAGCCCATAGATACAAAATCTATCATTTTTGTAGTGTTAACAAGCTACTCTCTTTTGTAGCTATGGCAAAGAAGAACACTACAACTGCCAGCAGTGCTCAACCCATTCAGAGCGATCCAGCAAGCTCTGGAGAATCCGGAGGAGCGGGTTCAACCGGTATGGCAGAACGGCTTATGCACCTCATGGAGGCGCAGCAACAACAAGCTGTTACCCAACAAGCTAACATACAAGCACAGTTTGCTTCTCAACAGAAGCAAATGGATACAATGATGCAACTGATTGCATCCCTGGTACCAAGCAACTGGGCAGCCGCAGCGACGTCTGTCACGCCGCCGGCCGTGGCGGTAGAAGACGAGTCAGAAGAGACTCATCCTCCAGCAAGGAACTCCTGCCGAGCAGCAAAGTTCACTAAAATACATCCTCCAACGTTCAACGGAAGAGCCGAACCGGACGTGGTGATGGGGTGGATTGCTAAGCTGGAAGGACTCTTCAACCTGGTTGGCATCAGGGGATCCAAGCGAGTGGCATGTGCATCGGTTCAGCTGGAACTGTGTGCGCATGATTAGTGGGAGGCCACGAAGCAAGGAATTTATGATGCCAATCCCAACTGCAAAATTACTTGGGAAATATTCAAATCTGCCTTCATTGAATAATATATTCCCCGAGCTGTAGCGCCCTGCTCCGCATCGACGCTACGTACAAAGTGAGATCGCCTTGCTTGCTCGAACGAAAGTCTTCTCGGAGAGTTCCAGACCGATTGATTAAAATGAGTGGGCAGAACTGCATTCTCTGATTCTCGCATGCCTTAATAATGAATCTAAGTTTTTGAATGCTTGTTTGCTTAAGAAGAATGTTTTTATAAGAAGAAAGATAGAACCGACTCAGTATGCTAATAAGAGAACTCACATAGCTTGTCATTAAAACGAATCTGCTTGCTTGCCTAATAAGAGAACTAGAATGCTTGTCTGAAACGAGATAGAACCTTGCCATGCTAATAACAAGAGTAAAAAGGATTGCTTGCACTTATATCGTATGCTAGACTGGAATACTAGATTGCTTGTCCACAAGAGATAGAATTTTCATGCTAGAGTTATAAGAACTGTTCTTGCTTGTCACTTGTTTAAGAGTTAGCTTGCTTGAATATGTGTTATAGTTGGCTTGTGAAAAGACAAACTTGGAGAATAGCGTGAACTTGTGAATCTAGACTAATAGTCCACCTCGAGGCTTAACAGGTGTGGCTATTAGGCAATGTGCATTAAGAGAGTGAGCTTCGGCTATCTGGACTTGAGCTTGAAATGAGAAAAAGAGATAGACTTGTTGTGCATTGTTCATCAGTTTCATGATAGCATATTTTTCTGATAGGGCTTGCATTCATGCATTTGGTCAGGACAACTTGTGCACAAGGATTATCTCTCGAGCGGTTCCTGGGGCACTGGGGATCGTTCGGCCCAGAAAGAGATCTAGATACCCAAGGCTTGTACGTTCTTGGGTAGACCGTGACTCGTCTATTAGTGTTGTGCAGAACCCATGATGTTACAGCTGCTTGCACTCGGGTGTGTTAGTGAAGAGCTGAACCATGAGTCACAGCTGCCGACACCCGCGCGTGCTAGTGAAGAGCTGAACCTTGGGCAACTACTGCTAATCCCGTGGAGGGGACCATCATGTAGTTAGGGCGCATGCTAGGCTAGCCTTCTTGCATACCTAACTGTTTGATGCAGGGACGAACAGAAAACTAGAGAACTGTATGCTTTATGTTATGCAAATTATGGCTAACTTGTGTGTCTGCTGCAGGGATAACTGTTCGGCCGTGGGTAAGAAATATGAGTTTATACATAAGCCTGCTTATTTATTTAGTCTGCACCGTTGAGTTTCTGTTAGTACTTCATGTATATAGATATGTAGCCTTAAATGCTTGAAGATATGACAGTCCGCTTGATATGTTTGCCTCAATTCGATATGCTCAGTCTGCTAAATAAGCTTTGCCCCAAAAGAGTTAGATTATGATACACAATGCATGTTGCGCACGTCCCGATGAGAACGATTGTCCTGCGGGAGAGCTGCAACGTGGTGATTAACGTTCAGCGGGGACAATTGAGCTTGCGGGAGATTGGGGCGTTGCTTGGATGCTTGAGTATCGAGTATGCAAAACTGTTTCAAAGTTATGTTTCAAAAAAAAGATGTAATATGACTCTGCTAGAACCGCATGAAACGAACTTAGGTAAAACTAGCAAGATCACTAGAAATGCAATATTTTGCCACAAGTCTACTTAGTGTGGGTCTCAGGGGTGTAGCTTCTGTTCAGTTGTTTGTACTCACCAGTACTTGTATAAAGTGCTGACCCACCAACAGTTTGCTTGTTCTCAGGTACCGTTCGTGCGAGGAAGCGATAGCCGTGCCTCATCCCAAGAAACCGGAAACCTGGAGTCGATGCCTAGAGCCGCATCGAGTTGTGCCTGCTTCGAGTTGCTTTTGTATAAAGGGACATAATGTATGGAACGGTATCATTGTAATCGAGAGAAGAGTGCTTGAGCGATTTGTAACCTCGGCCATGCGCCGCTTGTAACAATTTCGATATCAATAAAAGAGCTTATTTTTATATGCCATTGTGATCTTCACTTTTCTGCAATATGTGTGCCGCTGCTTCAGTATCGAATAGCTTACTTGCCCTTGTATCAAAGCTTTGGCCTTGTGCAAGCGCATCTTAGGCTTGCACGGCATCACGCCCGTGCGAGGACGATCGGTTCCGTAGGGACCAAAGCGAGGACGAACGGCCCTGCGGGACCGGGGCGTGACACGAGCCGTGCGTCAATAGAAGGAAGACGACTTCAGCAATCTGGTACAAGGAAGTCTGTCTGTGGATGATTATGATTCAGTATTCGCTAAACTGGCCAAGTTTGCTGGGCACTTCTTGCCTAATCAGCAGGCGTGGTGTTATCGTTTTCAGAAAGGTTTGAATGATGAGTTGTGGAGGGACATCATCAATCAAAAATGTCAAACCTACAGGGAGTGTTATGAAGCTGCCCTGAACAGCGAGCGGATCTTTGGGCGTCATCCCCCAAAGGTCGAGGTGCAAACCCCCCGTAACAACAACAACAAACGTTCTCATGAAACGGGAGGGTCTGAAGCACACAAGCGTTCGCATACGTCTGATAATAGGGGCCAATCCCAATCACTGAACTGCAGCCGGTGCGGCAAATCAGGGCATAAAGTGAATGAATGTCGGGTTCAAGGATGTTTTAAATGTGGTCGTCTGGGCCACAAACAGTTTAACTGCCGAGAGGGCAAGCCGAATCAGAGCAACGGAAATCACAACAAGGGGCCTCCAACTAGTGATGCCAATGCTGTGCCAGTCAATCCACAATACCAGGGTGCTCAAGGCCGAGTCTATGCACTAACTCGGGATGAGGCATCCGTGTCCGACACCGTTGTAACAGGTACTCTACTTTACCGAGGATTGTCCGCTAGAGTCTTATTCGATTCAGGTGCTACGCATAGTTTCATATCTGCTGA
This sequence comes from Iris macrosiphon, assembly GCA_036927795.1. Classification (NCBI taxonomy): domain Eukaryota; kingdom Viridiplantae; phylum Streptophyta; class Magnoliopsida; order Asparagales; family Iridaceae; genus Iris; species Iris macrosiphon. The sequence goes on along the minus strand of JAYESA010000020.1, from coordinate 35,399,735 downwards.
TTTTACTATTGAGCATAAATTAGCTTCTACTGCTTTAAATATGAACCTCTGCGTAAGTACCCCTTCGGGAGTCGACATGCCCGCCCATGCGATCTGTAGGGATGGTTATATCTGCATTGGAGGAAGAAAGCTTTCCTTAGATGTCATTGTACTAGACATCAAGGATTACGATATTATTCTCGGAATGGACTGGTTGGGTGCTTGCCATGCAACAATCGAGTACGCGGAGAAGCGAGTCATATTCCGTCTACCCGGCGAGACAGACTTCTACTACTCGTGCAGTGCTGCACCGAAGACGGCAATGGTGATATCAGCAATTTCGGCTAGGCATATGTTGCATTCGGGCTGTGAAGGGTACTTAGCTTCTGTTCGAGACACCCGGCGGGAATGTGCAGATGCAGCTCAGGCTGAAGACATTGCAGATTTTCTCGACGTGTTCCCAGACGAGCTGCCTGGAATGCCTCCTGATCGTGAGATCGAATTCAACATTGACACTTTTCCGGATTCGCGACCGATATCGAAGGCACCTTATCGCATGGCCCCAGCAGAGCTTAAGGAATTTAAAGTTCAGTTGCAAGATCTGTTGGACCGAAGATACATTCATCCAAGCGTTTCTCCGTAGGGCGCTCCGGTGCTGTTCGTGAAGAAGAAGGATGGATCCATGCGGCTGTGTATTGACTACCGAGAACTGAATAAAGCGACCGTGCGGAATCAGTACCCATTGCCAAGAATAGATGACTTGTTTGATCAGCTGCAAGGTGCAATAGTTTTCTCTAAAGTTGATCTCAGGTCAGGGTATCACCAGTTAAAAATCAAATCAGAGGATATTTAAAAATCTGCCTTCAGAACCCGTTGCGGACACTATGAGTTCCTCGTGATGTCGTTCGGCTTGACGAACGCCCCTGCAGCTTTCATGGATCTGATAAACCGCATATTTCGGCCGTTTGTGGATAAGTTTGTAGTCGTGTTCATAGACGACATACTAATCTATTCCAAGAACGAGGCGGAGCACAAGGAACACCTGAAGATCGTGCTGCAGACATTACGAGAACATAAGTTGTTCGCTAAGCTTAGCAAGTGTGAGTTCTGGTTGAACAGCGTGGCGTTCCTTGGTCATGTCATCTCGGCCGAAGGCGTCGCCGTAGACCCGAAGAAAATAGAGGCGGTGGTGGACTGGAAACAACCTACGTCAGCCAGCGAAGTTCGAAGCTTTCTGGGCCTTGCGGGATACTACCGTAGGTTCGTGAAGGATTTTTCTAAACTGGCCTCGCCGATGACTCGCCTTACTCAGAAAGGGATTGCATACGAATGGGGTGATGACTGCGAAGCCAGCTTTCGGGAACTTAAGCGGCGTCTTGTTTCAGCTCCGATTCTTTTACTTCCAAATGGGGTAGAAGAGTTTCAGATATACAGCGATGCTTCAGGACTCGGCTTAGGGTGTGTGCTCATGCAGAGGGACAAGGTAATATCGTACGCCTCCAGGCAAGCCGTACGAGAAAAACTACCCGACGCATGATCTGGAATTGGCGGCAATTGTGTTTGCACTGAAGTTATGGAGGCACTATCTTTATGGTGTTGCTTGCAAAATCTTTACCGATCACAAGAGCCTCAAGTACCTATTCACTCAGCGAGAATTGAACCTCCGGCAGCGGCGTTGGCTAGAACTGATTAAGGACTATGACCTAACGATCGCGTATACACCGGGCAAGGGAAACGTCGTTGCTGATGCTCTGAGTCAGAAGCACGTGGGCTCGTTATCCATAGACAACCGTTTACTTCGAGATCTTGAGGTGATGGGCATCGAGTTTCGAGTTCAGCATCAAGGAGTGCAGCTAGCACCACTCCATCTTGAACTGGGTTAAAGAGATAAAATCAAATCAGCTCAGGAAGGCGATCAGTTCTTAGCGAAGGTACGCGGACTGATCTCGGCGGGGAAGACGTCTGACTTTGTGGCAGGCGAAGATGGGGCCTTACAGATGAAAGGGAGGCTATGTGTTCCTAGCGACCCAGAACTCTGAAGGGAAATCATGGCGGAAGCACACTACGCGAAGTATTCTTTGCATCCGGGGAGCACTAAGATGTACAAGGACTTGCGCGGGACCTTCTGGTGGCACGGTATGAAGCGGAATGTGGCGACCTTTGTGTCACAGTGCATTGCCTGTCAACAGGTGAAAGCTGAACATCAGAGGCCCGGCGAGGAGCTCCAGAACCTCGCTATTTCCGAGTGGAAATGGGACAACATCACTATAGATTTTATTGTGGGATTTTCGAAGACGCCGCGGGGGCATGATGCGATTTGGGTCATAGTTGATCGTTTGACCAAATCAGCCCACTTTCTTCCTATAAAAGTTACTTGGAGCGTCGATCGGATAGCACAAATTTACATAGATAAGATTGTCCGATTACACGGAGTACCTGCCTCAATCGTCTCTGACCGTGACGGACGCTTCTTATCTCGTTTCTGGACTAGTCTACAAGCTGCTTTGGGGACCAAGCTACAGTCGATGCACTGGTTGGATTCAATGCAGTCGATGCACTGGTTGGATTCAATGCTATTTTCATTCCTATCAAAACATGCAACTGATATGAATTGAATTCACTTGCTTCTTTATAGAAGTCATCTTAATGCATGCTCGCCCCTAATAAGCTAGTGTCGATTTAGTCGAGTGGGTTCATCCCGCTCGCCAGTACAAGTTGAGTACTGACCCACGTTGTGGGCAACTATTTCAGGCACTCAGACGGTGCAACGCTAGTGGATAGACGAGAGGCGTTAGGAGCACCTCTATTTTGAAGTATAGTTGGAGTCAGATCATTTTGGAGGCTTGGTGTCACCACCCCATTTCCAAAGTCGGGCATTTTTTTATTTTTAATTTGGTTAATTGTGCATTATTTTTAATTAATTGTATTTATAATTAATTATTGATTGTATTATATTTTTATTGTATGTTTTAGGATTTTGGCTAGCCTGGACCCATGTCAGACCCTAGTGGACCCATGTCCGACCCAGCCCACACCCTTGTGAGAATTATTTTGGGGCTTAGATTTATTATTTTATTTTTAGGAGGTTAGTTGGAGAGATTTGGAACTAGTTTGAGTGCTTTTGGAACCCGAAACCCAAAACCGAGTTACGGGAGGGTATTTTGGTAATTTTCCAACTTGGCAACCCCTTTATTATTGCTTTGGCCGATCATTCCCAGCCCACACCCGAGAGCCACAGCAGCCCCATCCCCTTTTCTTCTTCTTCTTCACTTCTTCTTCTTCTCCACTCCTTCTTCTTCATTTCTTCTTCCAATTTTCCACTTCAAGTAAGTTTTCTTCTTTTTCTTCTCTTCCTTCTTCCATTTCTTACTTTCATTGAACCCTAACCCTACATTTTTCCCTAACCTAGGTGGGTAGAGCCTAGATTTGGTGTTGGAGCTAGATTGGGAGCTTGAAAGCTTGGTTTGGAGGATTTGGAGCATTTTGGAGATTTTGGCTTGGGATTCCAACTCCCAAGAGGTAAACCCTAATTTTCCCCCTTGTAATTATTTTTATATAGTGTAATTAATAGTTTAGAACCTTCCTAGACCCTTAGACTACCCGTGAGAGAAAGTTGGAACTAGTTGGGTAGTATTTGGAGACTTTAACATTAGGTTTTGTGTCGAATTCGGGTGGAATCCGAATTTAGCCCAATTTTGGGTGATGCCCTAGGTTAGACGGACCTAGGTAGACGTTGTCGGGTGTCTTGAGGGTGAGTGCGTGTCTCCGTTCGGACACGGGAAGCCGCGTCGCGAAGAAACGGGCGTTTCGGACAAAATTGGGGCTTTTCGTCGTCGCCGATTCTAAGTGCGTGTGCGTTTCCGCCACGGGCCTAGAATCGACACTGGAGCGCATTTTCTAGGATCTAGACATCGTGTAGATCGTATGGGTAAATTTTGGGCCGATTCCGAGTTCGTTTGGTGTGCGTTTCAGGAGATTTTCCGAACCGCACACCACGTGTTCGTCGAAATGACCGAACGGCCATTTCAACTTGGGTTCCTCGTTTCGGGCTTGTGCGCGCGTTGGATTAGTATCGGGGAGTGTGTGCTAGAGTTTTCGAGTTATATTTTATATATTTTAGGGTATTGGTGAGTGTCGGGGTCGTTGGGCGTGAGTGGGGCGTGTGGTTTGTGTGTTGTGTGGTGTTTGAGTGTTTGTGTCTTTATATATATATTTATCTATATATGTATGTGTGTTTATGTATATATATTTATATATATATGTGTGATTATGTGTTTGTGAGCGTGTTAGGGAGTGCTTGTGTGAGTGTGTAGGTGAGTGTGTGAGTGAGTGCTTGTGTGAGTGTGTAGGTGAGTGTGTGAGTGAGTGCTTGTGTGAGTGTGTAGGTGAGTGTGTGTGAGTGTGAGTGAGTGTTTATAGGTATATACATATGAGTTTATGTATATATGTATATATATTTATATATATATGTATGAGTGTTTGTGTGTGTGGTTGTGTGTTTGTGAGAGTGTGTGCTAGTGTGTGTGAGAGTGTGTGTGTGAGGGTGTGTGCTAGTGTGAGTGAGTGTGTGTGAGTGAGGATATATAGATATATATTTGTGTTTGAGTGTGTGAGTGTGTATATGTATATATATATGTGTATGTGTATATATATATCTTAGAGTGTATATGTATAGATGTATATAGATATATGTGTGTTTATATATATATATAGATATGTGTTTGTGTGTGTGTGTGTGTATTTATATGTATGAGTGTGTGTGTGTTTATATGTGTGTATATATATATATATGTTAGTAGATGTGTTAGTGTGTATTTATATATATAAGTTAGTGTGTATATATATCTATAGAGTTATATATATATATTTATATATATGTATGTAGATATATAGGTATATGCCTATATGTATTAGATATATATATTTTAGCCTAGATTATAGCTAGATATGTATGTTTATGCATAGTTAGCTAGCTAGAGGGGTAGTCGGGTTGAGTTTAGAGCGGTATCTCAATACCTTGAGATACCGAGGTATTTCAATACCTTAAGATAACCAAGGTATTGGGTTTCGAGCGGGGTTTTTGAGCAATAGCCTAGGAATAGTATTGGAGTAATTTTTATATGCTTATGTATATATATTTACGCGTGCTAGCATAGGTTTTAGAGGGTATAGGCGGGGTGTGTAGCCTAGGTTGAGGTATCGGATACCGAGGGTATCCCGGTATCTCAAGGAGGCGAGTTTGTGAGTTTTCTAGCTTAATGACCTCGGTTTGACCTAGAATTTCAGGAGCACCCTAGTTTGACCCAGACTTGACCGTAGTTGACTCGGTTGACCGCCAAAGTCAACTTTTGACCTAGTTTTGACCTAAAGTTGACTTTTTGGACCCAGAGTTGACTTTTTGACCCGGATTTCACCGGTTTGACCCGTTTGACCTAGAACGGCCCTAGAAGCCTATTTTTAGTTATTTTATATATGTTTAACTCATTAGAACCCTGTTTAACCTTGCTTTTCGCATTAGGTCGTTGCGACACCGGTTCGGATCGCCAGTTGCTCAGGACGTCAGGCGAGTACATTCTCTGATAGTTTTTATTATCTGATGATTATTATGATTCAGCTTCTAGTATAGTATCATCTGATTATTCTGGCATAACACGGGACACTGACTGGTATTTCTGGATTTATTTACTTGCGACACGTACATTTCATGTTTCTGGCCTCTATTCTGGAATCACTACTGGCATCACCTACAGGCATCACTACAGACATCATTCATGTTCAGGCTGGACTCATCTTGATTTGCGTGTCGGGTCTTGGATCCACTTGTATTAGTCGGGGAGGGGAAATACTCGAGTAGACATGTAAATATTCCTATCTGGCACCATCAGGAATCACTCCCTCTGGTCTAATCTGGAATGATAGCAGCCGCGCACCCAGTGCGCGGTGAGCCGTACTTACCCCTAGCCGTTTATATGTCGAAACAAGTATTTCAAAGACACCGAGTTCATTCTTTATAGTCTGGACTCTCATGCATTTCTTGACTTGTCTCACTTACATGTTTCTGGACTTGACTCACTACATGTTTTTCATGCTGGACTCACTACACGTTCATGTGCACGGACTTGATTTTAGCTTAGATTTCCTGTATCTGCAGTTATTACTACCTTGCTCTGATATCCATGCATCTTTACCTTTATGCACCAGTTATACATATTTCCTTGTTTCATACTTGCTTCATTTTTCTTGCTACTTGCTATAACTGTTTTATAGTTTTTATTATTTAAATGGAACTGCTGTTAGAGATGTACTTGCTCCAGTCCTGACTAGACATATTTTTTCCAGAGTATCCGGAGGAGTGGTGTCCGACGTTTTATGGACCTGAGCCTGTCGATGGTGCAGACAGGGATCCTCTAGTTTAGGAGTGATTTCCGGGTTGGTGGCCGGGATCACTAGGACCTTGTTGTTTTTATTAGCTTTAGCACCGGATTTGTCTCCGATTTTGGATTGAGACCTTGTATTGTATATTATTTTTGGATGATGTATTATTATTATTGATGTTGTGGTTGTTGTAGTAGTTATTGTTGGTTAGACCTTATAGTTGTTAGACTCCCTTGATATCTTATCGTGCTTAGATTCGTGATTGAGTATATTGTGATTATCATTTGATATTGCTCCTCCGTTTGGAGTTGAGATCTTGACAGGTTTATATATTGATTGTGTGGTTGCCCTCCTTTTGGAGAGGTCGTGGCCGATTTTTGTGAGATTATTATCTAGATAGTTGACCTAGACAGCGTTCTACCGCCGATGCTGCGGCGTAGGCTGGACGTACCCATGACTCATGCCCAATTTTTTGGGTGCGGGTCATGACACTTAGACTTTCAACCTATACAAGGGCGTAATGTATGAACGACGTGGACTATCTGATGGAGCGCGCCCTGCCTTTTGAGTTATCTTTTTGTAATGCAAATCAAGTAGCCGAGAGGCGCATCAATGTAAACTCTATGTAAATTACTCTGTATTATCAATGAAAAAGCATGTTTCTTCCTGCACTTGTGTTCAAATCTCTGTGAATGTGTTTTCTAAATTGTGTTTCAAAATGGGTTCCTATAACTACAAGTTCTTGCCTTGTGCGAGCGCAACTCCAGGCTCGCACGGCATCACGCCCCAAGCGAGGATGAATCGGTTCCGTAAAGGATCAAGCGAGGACGACCGACCCTTTCGGGATCGGGGCGTGACAGCCGGTGCCATTCGATACGGAGGTTTGGAAATGGGTTGGGTTCCTGGGAATGTGTCGATAGTGAACTCTGTCTCTCGATCGGGCGGCATACCGGGCAACTCGTCGGAGAACACATCAGGAAAATCCGCCACAACGGGAATGGACTCAACGTTTGCACAATCTTGCCGAGTGTCTCGAACGGAAGCCAAGTACCCTATGCAGCCGGAGTGAATCATCCGTCGAGCAGACATTGCTGATATCACCATGCAGGCATTCGACGCTTTCGACTGTGGACTGCACGAATAACAAAACTCGATCTCGCCAGAAAGATGAAATACGACTTTCTTCTCCGCACAATCAATAGTAGCTGAACAAGCGCCTAACCAATCCATTCCCAGAATGATGTCGTAGTCCCCTATGTCTAGAACTATCGTATCAAGTGACAATTTCCTTCCTTCGATGCAAATGTAGTCATCCCGGCAAACTAAAACTGCAGGCAAGCTTGTGCCTGACGGTGTACTGACGCTAAGCCTTAGGCCTAACGAGGTTTGAATGAATTTGTGTTCCTTTGCAAATTTTTTTGACACAAAACTGTGTGTGGCACCAGAATCAAACAATACTCGAGCAGGTACATCATTGAAAAGTAATATACCTGACACCGTCGTGTTTGATCCGAGTGCCTCATCCCGAGTTAGGGCATAGACCCGGCCTTGAGCGTTCTGTGGTACCGTCTGATTCGCTCGAAGTACTTGCCCCTGGTCCTGAGGTGCACGGTTTTGTTGCTGCTGCTGGTTAGGTCCACCAGCCCGACAGTTCGCTGCCATATGCCTCTGACGACCGCACTTAAAGCACGATCCGTTGAATACTCGACAGTTTCGAGCGATGTGTCCAGCACGATTATATCAGTGACAAACGTGCTCGCCACCTTTACCCTAATTTGTACCCTTGTTACCGCCGTTATTGGAGCACTTAGGCTCATTGTTACCCCCTGTGTTGCTAGGACGCTTGTGATTGAGATTTTGCACAGCGTCGGTGCGAACTGGTGGGTACTGCAATTCAAGGGAGAGTGCGTGGTTTAGGGACTCACGCATGGTGCGGTATTGAGAAACGACGACGTGAGCACGAATTGAAGGTCGCGGTCCTATCTCAAATCTTCGTGCACGTGTCTCTGCATCACTAATATGAGACTTAGCAAACTTAGCAAGTCTATTAAATTCTGAAGCATACTGTCGTACGGACATGTCTTCCTGCTGCAGATGGGTAAACTAGTCTTCCTTCTCGCGACGAACGGCGGGTGGAAGATACTCCTCTTCGAAGGCCTTACGGAACACTGACCAAGAGATAATCGTTGTGCCACCTTCACTCAATAAAGCTTGTTTGTGCACATCCCACCAATCATGGGCGTTTAAACGAAGCTGAAGTTGGGCGCAAGCGACTCTCCTGGTTTCGTCCATACAGAGCACTTCGAAGTGGTCTTCTAACTCCACCAGCCAATCCAACGCCACATAAGGGTCTTCGGTACCCTTAAAGGTAGTACGACACATTTTCTTAAATTCTGATATCTGTAGGATGGACCCCTTATCATCTGAAAGTAGAGGTTCCGGAGAGCCCTGCTGTCCCAAAATGTTATCTACAACTGGTGCTGCCACGGAGGCCACGGATGCAAAATAATTGTTGGCGACTAGCGTCGTCACAATCGTTTGCAAGGTATCCATTTGCTTCTGCTGCGTTTCGGCCTGAGTCCATTGCGCCAGAAATTGTGCTTCTATTCGAGACTCAAATTGACTCTGTCGTAGTTCGGCTTGTCTCTGTTGCGTTTCCATCAGACGCATCATTCGTTCGAACGGATCAACAGAGGGCGCGGCAGCATGACTTCCTGAGTTGTCTGACGTACGAGAACTACTCCCTTGCACTTGCACCACCATCTGCGCTTGTGCACCCGGCTCAGAGGCCGTTCCTTCAAAGAAAAGTAACTTGTATCAGTCTCAAAGTATATTATGGACTCACTATATGGAACGTATCTCATTTTGCACCAATTTATTTCAAGAGTTTACTCGGACGGGACAAGGTCATCTTAGGAAAACTTTTCGACTCGAGATCAAAGGATCTGAAGCTATGCTCAGATACCAATATGTCACACCCAGATTTCGCCCAATCGATAATCGTCCCCCGGGCGTGATGCCGTGCACGCGTAGGGCGCGCGTGCACAAGGCCTAGGCATAATGATAATCTTTAGAACATATACAACAGAGTACGCAATTAAGATAACACACGTTGAGGCATAGAAAAGTTTTCTTTTTATTAATAATGAACATCTGTTTACAGACTCTTGACCCAAGACGATAAGGATGCCACACAAGCTTACAACTTGGATACAAAATGAGATAGCCGTTCCATATATTACATCCCTTACTTAAATTCAAAACACCAAAACACCTTGGGTGCGAGTCAGCACCATCGCCTTGTGGCTTCCAAAAGTAAGAACGAGCTCCTTGCTTCTTATGTACTGGAGCTACCAAAAGTCACGATACGAATGCGTCTCGATTCAGGAAGAGGTTGGAGAAAACTTCAGCTCCTCGCCGCGTCGCCTTGGCTCGGGGAACCTGCTGCAACGAGGGTCAGTACTTCAAAAAGTACCAGTGAGGGCGAGCTAACCCAACTTAACCAAAATCTACAACGAGTTCATATGAGCATGCAACATTTATTATCATGTGATCTATCTATCTTGCCTTAGTTTAATTCTTCGCATAAGATAGAGTAAAATAACATAACCAAATGTGCCACCGCTCGGTGACTTTACCTGTACCGTCTGAGCCACCTGTACAAAACTTACCATGACCTTCCCTGCCAAGAAGACATAGTTAGTCTGCACAGTTTAAATATACATAATAATCACTTGGTTGGACTTGGGATGGGTCGACTGCCATTCCGCCTCGGGTAGTTAGCCCTTAGCGGACGCACGGACCCATCCAATGCTAGGACTACTCTAGCAAAATTGTTCTACCCGGGGCGAAGCGGTCTCAGTGCCCCGACGACCGTTCGTAGAACGATATCCCTTGTATACAAGTTGTCCAAGACCAATATTCCACAACCAACTAAGTTATCATATGAACACATATTCAAGCATACAAGCATGTGAACATAGTGTGTTTTCCATAGTCTAGGCTACTTTATGTAAAGATCACATTTTCCTTCCCATTTAGCACTATACCATGAACAGTTATAGATAAATGAATCTAACGACAACTGACACAATAAAAATGGTTATGTATATGACGGGCGTGCACGCTACAGTGTGATCGTTCAGAACAATTCCATATGACAAGCATTATTAGTGTGTCAAGTCTACTTCTTTTCTATTTTGACTCAATCTTAAATGTTTTAATATCGTTCGATCGGGATGAACAATGAGTCAATTTATTTAGAATGCAGACTTGGAAGAAGGGAGCTAATCGAAATAAAGCCACTCACAAGTTGGTGAAGTAGGAGAGAAAAGGAAGAGCTTTAAGACTCCGCACGAGCGTCGTCTACCCGATCACCTGCACGCACCAACAGACGATCAATATTCCCTGCTTCGGTCTCCAAGGTTCGATTTGAAATGCGAAATCCTAAGAACGAAAGCAATGAAATCCATTGAAACCGTTCAAGAAAACACAAGTCATAAAACCAACAAGAACGCAACCAAGCGGCATCGAAAACGGGCAAGAAAACCAACGCAACGGAAAGGCCCCTCTCGACTCTGCCGCCGAGTCCTTCCTTGAGGAACGATCCATTGAATATGGGACCTGATTCCGAAGAAACCAATCCATAACGAGGAAAGGATCTTGATTCAATCTGTCCCGATTGGACGGTCTTAAGTATTTCTTGGTCGCGCTCCCCGAATAGGGAGAACGGAGCATTACACCTCGTTCGGTGTGGATGCCTCCTATGTGCGTGCTAAGGCGTGAAGATCACTCCTAAGTAGCGGTGCATCCGGAACTGAAGCACATATACAAGACATAATGTTGTGAACATTGCCTGAGCATCGTCTGTACAATCATTCCACAAATTGTAGCCACTTGGCACGCTTTTATTGTTTCAGAGAGAGAGGCTTGAGCGACTTGTAATCTCGGCTATACGCCGCCTGTAACACTTCTTTATATCAATAAAGAGTTGTTTTACTTTAACTTGTATTATTCAATGCTTCCGCTATATTGTCAACTCAGTGAACTTGTTACCGATCGCCTACGCGTTCATGACTCCACTGCACTCGGACAATCTGTGTGACTCTGTGGCTTAGAACTCTTACCGCCAGCCAATGAACCATGGTCTTGCACGGGCGTGGCTTACGCTCGTGCGGCATCACGCCAGGATGGGTCAAAGCGATCGTTCCGCGGGAGCACTAGAGCGGTGATTCTCGCCTAGCGGGAACGGCCGATTTGCCTGCGGGAGATCGAGGCGTGACATGTTGGTATCAGAGCCTGGCTTCTACGCCCTTGGACTTTATTTCGATATCTCTGTTTCGTAAGCTCGTTCGTGGGTTATGTGTATGCTCTCTCTCATTGTCCCAACGGAATATTCCAACAATAAGTCTAAATACTTTCAAAATATGTTTTGAATGATATGAATGCTTGTATGAATCGTGAAGTGAGTGGCCTTTGTGCCAACCTGTGCGAACCCTTGAGATTATCGCAAGTAGCTTGTCCGATTTTACTAACTCTAAGTTTGGTTGAATGCATATGTTTGAGGGATGCCTTGAACTTGTGCACGATCCAAGACTTAAGAAAATGTGAAACTCGAGTGCTAAGACTTCGCTATCGCTAAGTTGGTTGGTGTGCTCACGCTAGAGGTGCACTTCGAATGTGCGCACTATCCATACTAGCGATATGCTGATCTCGAACGCTTGCGCAAGTGAATATCCAAATAAATAAGTACAATGACTTGTATAGGTTTGCCTCAGCCTTGTATCGTTAGATCAAAATTGATTGAAACGTATTGCTTGTCCTCAGTAAGTCTTGAGGACGAGACTTTTTCTGAGTTGGGTAGGATGTAACACCCCGTTCCGTTCAAGCGGACCAGCCGATTCAAACAGCAAAAGTGCAATATCCCGATCCGCTTTGCTCAGACGAGAATACTTGTTTGAGGCAAAGGATATCCATACTTGTCTCTACAGGAATTCAGCTTAGGCTTTCAGAGGCTCGCTTGGCGGATCGCTCAACTGAGGTGAATCATCGCTAAGGTGGGTGGCTACGGTGAACTTGTCTTTGCTTAGCCAGCACATATAAAATGTGGAATGATACATGCTAGTCGCTAGGTGAATCACCCCCTGCATGCTAACAAGAATCCAACGCACCTAGCTAAGGGAATAATCCCAACTTGTATTGCTTATGCTAGAACATGGAAATAAAATATTGCTTATATATATGTTCAGACCCTCGCATGCTACCCTAGAACATGTCGCTCGGGAAGTCCCCTAACGATCTCACTTCTCGGCTTACCTTCGGGCCCAAGCTAACGAGAATATGTGTATATATAAATGCATGCTTGTCTGCTTGTATGTTGTCTTATTTTCATCCAAACCCCGGGAGACTACTAAGTAGTCGTTCCATGCCTGAATGAACCTGCAAGTATCCGGGACCGTAAAAGGTCGCTAAGGCAGTTCCCGAGCCAGGGGAATTGCATCATGTCAAGTAAAAAGAATCGTACTCCTGTGGCAAGACTCATTCAGGTATTCGGATCTCTGCAAGTCTCCTTCGAGCGGACTCATCTCAGTCCAGGAGACTGTGCACATCCAATGGCTAAGTAAATCCATGTTCAAGTATATATTGTACTCGTGTATCTTGTGAAATTGTAAAGACCCTGACCTGCATGTCGCGGACAACTTGGAAATAGGGTACGTTCCGCGGACGGTTCCCAGGACACTGGAACCGATCCGATCCGGACGGAACATCATGATAGTCTCTCGAGCGGGTGTGTTGGTATGCTTTGCCTCAAGAACCTAGTGTTGCATACCACTCTCACCTAAGACTAGATTGGTCCTTTATGGCTATGCCAGCGACTTCTGTTCATATAGATAAGTCATCCTTGCTTAGCGGCTACCCGCGTGCGAGTTATTGCATCGCATCAAGAACAACTGAACACCTGAACGATCTTGATATAACGACTCTCGTATTTGCATATGCTATAACTTGGTTTTCATCATGAATGCCCCTGAATATTTATACTTGCCCGTGCGTGAATTAACAATATTTGCCTTGGACAGGGAAGGACAAATGGTAAGTGGGTAAGTCTCGCCGTATTTCCTCTTATGTCGCACGACGCACTGCCACACGAGTTAGGCTACTCAATATTTGTATGAAACTGATCCTAAGGCAACTAGAAAGACAACTTAATAGTTGATGCACGGAACCTGTATTATGTGTTTGGATTTATCGAGCGGACGAGTAGCCTCCCCACCAGTGCATTCAATGTACTGATAACCCACCAGATCGTTTGCAGGGTGCGGAAGAACCTCGTTCGGTGCAGATGCCTCCTACGTGCGTGCTAAGACATGAAGATCACTCTGAAGCAGCGGTGCATCCGGAACTGAAGCACATATATAAGACATAATATTGTGAACATTGCCTGAGCATCGCCTGTACAATCATTCCACAAATTGTAGCCACTTGGCACATTTTTATTATTTCAGAGAGAGAGACTTGAGCGTCTTGTAATCTCGGCTATACGCCGCCTGTAACACTTATTTATATCAATAAAGAGTTGCTTTACTTCAACTTGTATTATTCAATGCTTTCGCTATATTGTCAACTCAGTGAACTTGTTACCGATCGCCTACGTGTTCATGACTCCGTTGCACTCGGACAATCTGTATGACTCGGTGGCTTAGAACTCTTACCGCCAGCCAATAAACCACGGTCTTGCACGGGCGTGGCTCACGCTCGTGCGGCATCACGCCCGGATGGGTCAAAGCGATCGTTCCGCGGGAGCGCTGGCGCGGTGATTCTCGCCTAGCGGGAACGGCCGATTTGCCTGCGGAAGATCGGGGCGTGACATGTTGGTATCAGAGCCTGGCTTCTACGCCCTTGGACTTTATTTCGATATCTCTGTTTCGAAAGCTCGTTCGTGGGTTATGTGTATGCTCTCTCTCATTGTCCCAACGGAATATTCCAACAATAAGTCTAAATACTTTCAAAATACGCTTTGAATGATATGAATCTTGTATGAATTATGAAGTGAGTGGCCTTTGTGCCAACCTGTGCGAACCCTTGAGATTATCGCAATTAGCTTGTCCGATTTCACTAACTCTAAGTTTGGTTGAATGCATATGTTTGAGGGACCCCTTGAACTTGTGCACGATCCAAGACTTAAGAAAAGGTGAAACTCGAGTACTAAGACTTCGCTATTGCTAAGTTGGTTGGCGTGCTCACGCTAGAGGTGCACTTCGAATGTGCGCACGATCCAGACTAGCGATATGCTGATCTCGAACACTTGCGCAAGTGAATATCCAAATAAGCAAGTATAATGACTTGTATAGGTTTGCCTCAGCCTTGTATCGTTAGATCAAAATTGATTGAAACATACTGCTTGTCCTCAGTAAGTCTCGAGGACGAGACTTTTTCTGAGTTGGGTAGGATGTAACACCCCGTTCCGTTCAAGCGGACCTGCCGGTTCAAACGGCAAAAGTGCAATGTCCCGACCCGCTTTGCTCAGACGAGAATACTTGTTTGAGGCAAAGGATATCCAGACTTGTCCCTACATGAATTCAGCTTAGACTTTCAGAGGATCGCTTGGCGTATCGCTCAACCGAGGCGAATCATTGCTAAGGTGGGTGGCTACGGTAAACTTGTCTTTGCTTAGCCAGCACACATAAAATGTGGAATGATACATGCTAGTCGCTAGGTGAATCACCCCCTGCATGCTAATAAGAATCCAACGCACCTAACTAAGGGAATAATCCCAACTTGTATTGCTTATGCTAGAACATGGAAATGAAACATTGCTTATATATATGTTCAGACCCTCGCATGCTACCCTAGAATATGTCGCTCGGGAAGTCCCCTAACGATCTCACTCCTCGGCTTACCTTCGGGCCCGAGCTAACGAGAATGTTTGTGTATATATAAATGCATGCTTGCCTGCTTGTATGTTGCCTTATTTTCATCCAAATCCCGGGAGACTACTAAGTAGTCGTTCCATGCCTGAATGAACCTGCAAGTATCCGGGACCGTAAAAGGTCGCCAAGGAAGTTCCCGAGCCAGGGGAATTGCATCATGTCAAGTAAAAAGAATCATACTCCTGTGGCAAGACTCATTCAGGTATTCGGATCTCTGCAAGTCTCCCTCGAGCGGACTCATCTCAGTCCAGGAGACTCTGCACATCCAATGGCTAAGTGAATCCATGTTCAAGTATCTATTGTACTTGTGTATCTCGTAAAATTGTAAAGACCCTGACTTGATTTCGCGGACAACTTGGAAACAGGGTACGTTTCGCGGGCGGTCCCCAGGGCACTGGGACCGATCCGATCCGGACGGAACATCATGATAGTCTCTCGAGCGGGTATGTTGGTATGCTTTGCCTCGAGAACCTAGCGTTGCATACCACTCTCATCCAAGACTAAATTGGTCCTTTATGGCTATGCCAGCGACTCCTGTTCATATAGATAAGTCATCCTCGCTTAGCGGCTACCCGCGTGCGAGTCATTGCATCGCATCAAGAACAACTGAACACATGAACGATCTTGATATAACGACTCTCGTGTTTGCATATGCTATAACTTGGTTTTTATCATGAATGCCCCTGAATGTTTATACTTGCTCGTGCGTGAATTAACAATGTTTGCCTTGGACAGGGAAGGACAAATGGTAAATGGGTAAGTCTCGCCGTGTTTTCTCTCATGACGCACGGCGCACTGCCACACGAGTTAGGCTATTCAATATTTGCATGAAACTGATCCTAAGGCAACTAGAAAGACAACTTAATAGTTGATACACGAAACCTGTATTACGTGTTTAGATTTGTCGAGCGGGCGAGTAGCCTCCCCACCAGTGCATTCAATGTACTGATAACCCACAAGATCATTTGCAGGGTACGGGAGAACCTCGTTCGGTGCAGATGCCTCCTACGTGCGTGCTAAGGCGTGAAGATCACTTTGAAGCAGCGGTGCATCCGGAACTGAAGCACATATACAAGACATAATATTGTGAACATTGTCTGAGCATCGCCTGTACAATCATTCCACAAATTGTAGCCACTTGGCACGCTTTTATTGTTTCAGAGAGAGAGGCTTGAGCGACTTGTAATCTCGGCTATACGTCGCCTGTAACACTTCTTTATATCAAAAAAGAGTTGCTTTACTTCAACTTGTATTATTCAATGCTTCCGCTATATTGTCAACTCAGTGAACTTGTTACCGACCGCCTACGCGTTCATGACTCCGCTGCACTAGGACAATCTGTGCGACTCTGTGGCTTAGAACTTTTACCGCCAGCCAATGAACCACGGCCTTGCACGGGCGTGGCTCACGCTCGTGCGGCATCACGCACGGATGGCTCAAAGCGATCGTTTCGCGGGAGCGCTGGTGCGGTGATTCTCGTCTAGCGGGAACGGCCGATTTGCCTGCGGGAGATCGGGGCATAACAAAAACAAATCCAAGATCTTCAGCAAAATCCTTCAGACTTTCTTCTTATCGTGAAGATGAGCATAGCTGTCTTGATACCCTCGTTAGGGCATTGCAAGCATCCAAGTAGTTGTATGAGATAACGTTCTTTGGGTGAAACAATAATATTCCTCAGTCACCTACTTTTCTCATTCTCATCTTTTAATAGGAAAATTCATGAGTATAAGAATAATACGCACGTGTATTCCCCTTATTTGGAGTGGGACTTGGCTCCTTGGCGTACTTTCTGGATTTTGATAAATTATATGACTTACACAAGTTTCTTCTGAAAGTTATCATCTAGCGCACTTTTTGAGTTTTGACAAACTCGATGATTGTGCACACTTTTCTTTACCATAAGCATTTCTTTTTTAGTAGAATGCTGATTCCACGCTCTTCCGCACAGGAACCATACTAACTTGCTTCTTTCACGATGAAGCATGGAAATATATTATAATTCTTCCCGTTCAAGATGATCAGCAACATAACGTGGCAATTTGACATAGAATGAGAAAGGACTTTGCTCAGGGTAACCAGAGTTGTCCTAGTCCATACAGCATGCTAGCTGTATTTTTTCTCGTAATGATGCTTGCCACGAGGGTGCAGTTGGACCACGATTTTGGCGGTCAAATTAGGATAGAGTCCTAATCAAAACTCTGTCGGCGGCACTTTGTGGCGACAGAGGATTAGCTTCTTTGGGCTTGCAAAATTGTTACACGTCCAGTTATGTATCCTCCCGCCATTATTATTGCACTCAATGTTAAGGAGAGAGAACACGTCAACCATTGTGCTCCCTAACATTGACCTTAGAAGGATGGAGATGATCGATCTCCGTCATATGTAATCATGACTTTTAAAATAAAAATTCAGATGTAATAGATTTCTATCATATGTAATAATGATTTGTACGTCAATAAAATTTTAGCTTGATCTTGCTTGTGCTGTATGTGTGTTGCTGACTGAAAACTTTGCTTGTCTTTGTTTTCGTGAGGACGTGCATCATAAAAGAATGAATATATTACTTTTCTCCTGTCATTCCACTGATACGCGCACAAATATATGTACTTAGAGAAAACTAACTCTTGTGTGCACTGCACAGTTTGTCACGCACACTTTTGTAATCATTTCTGTAAATTATTTGGTCATGCGCACTACACAATATTTTTTGTCAATCAGACAAATACGCGCATATGGGAGCCTTCGGACCAACATACAAAATAGTTTTGTATTCTGCTCTTTGCTTGGGGAATAAACCATTGCACCCTTTATGATTCGTGTATGGGGATCTGAACTGTCGTCTTCCTTCACGAATAGTGGGTTCTGAATCGTTACCCTTTTTATCAAGTACGTCATACCATAGGACACTTGACACTGTTCATGAGACAGAATCTTCTTGAGTTATTCATGGTGATTCTGTATAGGTTACAGGATTCGTGACATAGACTTTATACATATGCATATATATCATTATGACTCGTTGCATTAGTTAGAGGTCATGATCTTGCGTGTTATGGACATGAGACGTCGTGGACATGAGACGTGCGATTACATTGGGTGGGGAGAGTCTTACCATATTAAAGGCTGATTATATTATATATATATATAGTTATTCTGGAGGTGCCTTAGACTCTGACACAGAGCTTTGGCACATGTACTGGCCCTTCGAGATATAAATTGCTGCTATGGGTTTCCCCGACACAGAGCCTATAGTAGTTTCAGCCTGAGTATGATTAATGCTCTCACTAGTTTTCGCATAGCTGGTTACATAGTTTACCCTATTGATTCATTTATTATTGTACTGCATTTATTTGGCTTGAGTTATTCTTGTACCTTGTTATATCCCCTGAGGACCTGGAATCCGGATTATGTCTCCAGGTATAGCAGAGGAGATCTACCCCGAGATATACGGGACAGGAGCAGACATTGGAGCAGTACCAATACTAGAGGACGAGGTGATGCCAGAAGATTTCTCCTGAGTATTTGCTTTATATACTCAGAAATAATTTGCTTTATATACTCAGTCATTTCTGTTCTTGATACTCTATTTCCTATCTCGTGGGATTATTGTATTAAACTCATTATCGGGTTGTTCCCCGAGATATTACATTGAGACTTGTTGATTTATATTTTATCTTGATTATTCTGACATTGATTTGTGTTTATCTTCTGTGGATGAGATTAGTATCGTAGATCTGTATTGTTGTTTCACAGCTTAAGTATACCCTAATGGGTCCATTAAATTGGATTTGCCCATTGGTATGTGCTGCTGGCCATTGCCACGTGTCTAGTCCCTCGGTATTTTGGGACTAGAACGTGACAACTACACAAGTGAGGAAAGTTATAAATATGCACAATTGGCCATAGCATAATAATATTTTAACCAAAATAAAGTAGTAAATTAGTATTGTGTCATGCATCAATATAATTCATAAAATTCCTTTATGCACATTTATTATGCAAATGTACACATCCTGAATCATCTAAAGAATTCAATAACATTGTGGTTGTGTTTGATTAAAAAACATTTATGTGAAAATAGGTCTTTTTCATTAAGATACTCCCATGGATATTCTTTTGTTTGAATGTCAATAATTTTCCTTGAAAATGGCTATTTTTAAATATTTTTTAAATTATTATTAGTTAATAAAACATTGAAACAAAATAGCTATTAAAAATCTCAAGTAAAATATTAATAATATTAATAGATTATTTATTAAATCATTATAATTATAATAAAATAATATGACTAATGATAATAAAATTAATAAACTATTTATTTAAATTTTAAAATAATCATTTCAATTAAATAATTTAAAATTATTATTATTATTATTATAAAGTATTCATTTAATTATTATTATTATTATTATAATAATAAAATAATTTTAAAAAATGTTTTTGTCTTTTTTTAATTTTCTAGGAGGCTCTGGAAGTCATTTCAGGGGAGGGGGAGATAAAAGAGCCCATTTTAAAAAATGTGCTAACGTAAAGAAAATAATTATTAAAAGATGGATAATGCACCAAATAACAAAATTTGACTATTTCAAAAAAATATGCCATATTTTTATGAAAATAGTAAAAAAAACAATCAGTCTAATTATCAATTTTTATTCCAAATGACCTTTGGGAAAGAATGTTTATAGCAAACTCCAAAATAAAGTTTAAATTAAGATGGCGTTCCATTTATCTAAAACATATTTATAGGAAAACTCCTCAAATGTGAAAACATTAGTTTTTAAGATCTCTCTAATGTAAGTGTGCATGGCAAAAACTTTTTTTGTGCAATTTTTTTTTTTAGTAAACATGAAGTCACTTAAAGGACTTGAGTTTTCATCACCTTGTAATGATTTTTCTTGATTAAATGATATGGATATCAAAGTTCTAATATGGTTAAAGATAATGTTGAAAAATAAGTAAATTTAAACTGTAGAAAAGTCAAAAAGAAAACATTAACTATAAACAATAGAAATAATACATGATTGTCTGGGACTACATTATTTTTGGACAATGTAATTCCTTTGACTAAATTTTTGAACAAAAATACATTCTTTCGTACTCGGCAGAGAGAGAGAGAGGAGGAAGGACTGAAAAGAGGGAGGAATATTTCGCTCAAAAAAATTAACAGTTTAGTCTGTTGCCTAGTTAGTTTTTCTCAAAAGTGGGAGACGTTGTGTTGGCTGTTAGTAATTATTGTAGTTTACTTAACATTTGTTTTAAAAATATTTAAAAAAGTTATATGGTTCGGGTTCGGGTTCGGAAACATACCCAACCCTGCCCGACATGCAACCCGCATGCTATTTATGTAAACGCTATGAGGTCTCTGCCTCCATCTCCAATCATTTACCGATTTCTTGTCTCATCGCTCGACGGCGGCTGCTGGCTTCGGCCGAAGGTTGCAGGTGGGTTTATTTTTTATTATTACTTTTATTTTCCAGAATTAGTAAAATATTGATTCATTACTTTACAGAAGAATCTCAAAGTACGATTTTCGTATTACTTTTATTTCCCAGAATTAGTAAAATATTGAATCATTAGTTTATTTTTCTTTAATCTTTATTATGCATAAAATAAAATATGTAATTTGCTATTAATTATCTCCTAATTCCGTTGGCGTTCGTGTACTCGTGGACCTCGTGTTGTGCATAATAGCTCTCAGAAGAATCTTTCAAAGTGCGATTTTATTTCGTCAAAAAATTGAAGTGCTCTTGTTTGGAAGAAAATGTGCCACGTCTCCACTTCTGGAACGGGGAACAATTTTTTTTGTTTAAGAAAAGCTTTACGATTCACGGTGTGTACGTGTCGCGTCTGATACACGGACATGTGAAAAGAAGATGGATCTAATTTAAAGGGGTTTTTTATTTATTTTTGGAGTTGCTGTTATGATTTTGTAACTGAAGTTATCGATATTGCATGCGTTTGATTGGAGCCGATCGATCCCGCAGATGTTGGTATACTGGAAATGGTGGGTGACAGTAGCCCTGCTGATCTTGTTCCTCCTCGCTGGGCAGACCGCCGCCCTCCTCCTCGGCAGACTATACTACGACCAGGGCGGCAACAGCAAGTGGATGGCGACGCTGGTCCAGACTGCAGCGTTCCCTCTCCTCTTTGTCCCCCTCGTCCTCTTCCCTTCGCCCGCGGAGAACGAGAACCCCGTCGCGCGTCCCCCCTTGGCGAAGATTAGTCTGATCTATGTCGGGCTTGGGCTCGTCATTGCAGGCGACAACTTGTTGTACTCCTACGGCCTCCTCTACCTCCCGGCCTCGACTTACTCCCTCGTATGTGCCACCCAGCTGGCGTTCAATGCAGTGTTCGCCTACTTCCTCAACGCGCAGAAGCTCACCCCGATGATATTCAACTCCGTCGTGCTCCTCACCTTCTCGGCCGCGCTGCTCGGAGTCGACGAGGACTCGGAGGGCACGACGGACGTCTCCAAGGGGAAGTACGCCCTCGGGTTCGTCCTGACTCTCGGCGCGTCGGCGTGCTACTCTCTCATCCTCTCCCTGATGCAGCTGACCTTCCAGAAGGTCCAGAAGAGGGAGACGTTCTCCGTGGTGCTGGAAATGCAGCTGTGGACGGCGGTGGTGGCTTCTGTCGCGTCGGTGGTCGGGCTGTTCGCGAGCGGGGAGTGGAGGACGTTGAGGGCGGAGATGGATGACTTTGGGAAGGGGAAGGTGGCCTATGTGATGACTCTGGTGTGGACGGGGATTTCTTGGCAGGTGGCGTCGGTAGGCGTAGTGGGGTTGATATTTGTGGTGTCGTCGCTCTTCTCCAATGTGATCAGCACCTTGGCTTTGCCGGTCGTGCCCATATTTGCTGTGATCTTTTTCCACGATAGGATGGACGGGGTTAAGGTGGTGGCGATGCTAATTGCTGTATGGGGGTTTGTTTCTTACATCTACCAGCACTATCTCGACGATGCAAAGGGCAAGAAGTCTGTTGGAGACGTGGAGGGTCTTTCTGCTTGCTAAGAAAATAAGACACTGAACTTTCTCCGTCAGCTTCATCTTTTGGTAAATAACGTTTCCTTTTCATATCGGCTTATGCTATTATTTTTATTCCGATGCTATCGTTCTGTTCTCCACATTTGTCAGGATTTAGTTCTCAGTGTTAGTTTTGAAATATATATATATATATAGAGAACTTGTTGGTTTGAACTGCTATCATATGGCCTTATATTCTCCTGGTGAATTCTCTCAGTTTTTACATGATTTATCTGAAAACCTTTATCAGCAGTAACTTCAATCACACTAATGTTATTCTAATTATGCATTGTTCTGATATTAAGTCCATGAGTTAGCTGCAGTTGTAGTTGAGCCTCATCTGCACAGGCTCCCATAGCGAATTTAACCAATCCATAATCTTTGCTTTCAGGCACATCTACATGAATCAGTCTCCGGTAGGCACTGAAAACCTGCTGTAGAAGATATTTAGAAGCCATAACTGTCCAGTAAACATATATTGCCTCCTGTAGGAAAAACTCACCACTCATAGGTGTTCTTTTCAGAGCCATTAAAGCATTTTTTGCACAATTACTGGTAGCAAGTTGAACAAGTCTGTAATTTCCTTGGTGTGAACTCTGTATGATGCGGTATTATGCCCTCCTGGTGAATTCTCTCTCATTTTTCTTGTGATTTGTCTATAACTTACATCAGCTGTAATTTTAATAACACTAATGTTATATCAAATTATGTATTTTTCCAATATTTAAGCCCATGAGTTGTTTGATCCTACATGAAAAACTAAGATAACCCTTGTATTGTCTACTTTTGATAGTTTAACAGAATCTGTCTCAGCACCAGGCTTCAAAGTTAAGCCTCAAGTTCATTCAATATTTTGGTTCCCAACAAATCAATTTGCATCTACCTTCCAACTGGAATTCAATGTGTCCAACGTAGCGTAGAGGTTAATTCATTTTGTATTCTTGCAACTAACTGTCCACTGTCCAGCAAGATCTTTTTGGTAATAGGCCAATGGGTGTACTCCTGTGAACATTAGAAAAATATAAAGTAGAAAAAAAAAGTTCGCTTTCTTGTCCAAGAGGTTTGCAGTGAGTTTACGTAGGGTGCTGACATGAGAGATCGAAACAGTCATATTGTGGAACCTCAAAGAATCAGAGTTGTATTAATTTGTGCTGGAATGCTAGCTTTCGAGACGAAACCAAAAGGATCAACTACTAGTTCATACTTCTTAAATTAATAGCTCTTGTTGTGTCTAAGGTTGGTAAAAATGCCTAATTGTTTATACATCGTGACTCTCATCATATATTGTACAAATATAGACAGAGATACAAATAGACATGGATATGGATACGGGATAGGAAAATTTTCAAGTAGGTACAATATTAGTCACATATGTTGCATGAATACGGACACGGATATAGATACGGACACGATAAGGATACTAATACTATTTTTATGTCTGTGACTCTGTGCGGCATAGCTAACATCACATGCAAGGCAGAACTTGTGTGTCCTGAAATACTACTGATAGCACATGCATTTTGAACATAGTTTACAGTATTGTTCTATATCGATATGGTTTGGCATGTCCCGATACAATATCGACTGATACCGATATTTATTGAAATCGATATCCGGGGGGGGGGGAGGGTCTCTTTTCAATCATTTTGACAAAAAAATTTGAATGAAAAAGACCAATCAGTAAGGGTGTAATAGCATAGTAAGGGTGTAAAAGCATGTAAAAGAAGATAATTTATCTATCGTAGCTAAACCAATCATAGTAAGGGTGTAAAAGCATGTAAAAGAAGATAATTTATCTATCGTAGCTAAACCAATCAGCAAGGGTGACTACTATTTCATTTAATTCCAAAATTATTATAAGACAACACAAAAAATACTTAAAATTATGTCTAAATATATAAAATATATTTTTTTCTAAAATTTTAATAATATATTAATAATTATTTGTTTTTCGATACTAAAAAATTCGATACTCCGCTATGAAACTGTTGATATTGTCGATCCAGATATTCATATAAAGGGTCAGATACTGATTCTGATACCGAGAACCTTGATTTTGTAATTATTTTTCCCTTAAGACCTTTTGATACACAAATAGTTTACATAATGTTTATAGTTTTTATTTTGGATACTAAACCATGATGAATGATATACCATGAAACTTGAAAAATAATCGTGCATTTTATTACCCATGAAATTTATTTTGCTTAATTCCCAAAGACTGAGCTCGCATACTTAAACTTTAGTTTGATGTTTCAGTGCTGAATGTATCTATGTCCTAATCACATTTTTGAGCCTCAGGTATGAAAAGTTAGAAGTATCTAGACGCATTCCTGGGGATCTGCTTACATGAGTGTCACATTCCCATGACCGATATCTATTTGTTGCATTTATCTAGCTGCAAGCTTTATTTGGATGTGAGAGGGGGTCCTAGAATAGATACTTGAATGGAGAAGATGTACCTCTATGGATACATTGTTGTACATGTTGATACTCTTTTATAAGGCGATTATACGTCATGATCGTTATGATGGATTGTAGAGATTATTAGATGCATTTTTTTTCTCATTGTTGTTAATTTTTTACATTTTAGTATATGTGAAATATAATTTAAATGCAATTTTGAGAAATAAGGACAACTCTATGACTATCAGAAGCATCAGAGATGGTCATGTGTAATTTTCATCTTTTATGTTCTTTGACCCTTTTGGTATTTACTGTCAGGTAAGTGTTAAAATACAATATAGTGGACCTGCAATGTACTTTTTTTTAGGTTAGGATTTAGACTTGAATAGAGGACCTCCGCAATAACCCACACCCGTCCCAACCTGTGGGCCACATGCCCACACCTGGTGGCTTCTAACCTGCGATACATTATTACATTTTGCTACTTTTTCCAGAAACTTATCTTAAGTACGGTATTCCAAATCTGTGTACATCTAGGACAGCTGTACTTTTTATATCAAAATCTAACTTGTGCCAGCCAAAGGAACTGTGAATTAGGACAAAAGAAGAGAAATACACAAATGAGGTTGTGCATTGCTTAATATCAGTTATAGCAAATGAAAATTGTTGATCAGTAACTATAGTTAGACTTAAATCAAAGGGCTATGCTAGGATTACAACCAAATGCCTACAACTCTCTTACAACCACCACGTGGCGTCCACGTGGTGGCCGTCCATTGGAGGAGGGGGGATAGGTTGGACCCGTTGGCTGTCCGAGTGGTCGTCACGTGGCGGTCGTTCATTGGGGGAAAAGGTGGGGTCGGGGTGGCCCACATAGCAGAGGGGTGAGAGGGTTGTAAGCATTTGGTAGTAAACTTAGCATTATTGTAAATCAAATAGCGCAAAGTGAAATAGGAAGCAAATTTTGATGTTTATGATTATTCGCCACTGTATGAGCAGATCTTGTTGATAGAATGGTCCAATTCGAAAATCTCGATGCCTCGACAATTCAAAGATCTCAACGAGAGCGTTGATCCAAACTGTAGGGACTCTAAGATGTCATTACAGTCCACTAAGGCCTCGTTTGGTTTGCGGAATGGAAAGAAAAGGAAATCAATTCCTTGGTATTTTTTTTCCTTTGGAAAATAACTCTTCCTATCAATTTTTCTTTTCGGTGTTTGAAAAGGCCGAGAAAATTGAGAAGGAAAGTGAATCCTTAGTTGGAGAAAGTGAATCCTTGGTTGGGTGGGAGGAACCACTTTTCTTCCTCTTTTTTTCTTTGAAAATCATTTTCCTTTTCTCTCCCTTTCCTCCATGCATCCTAACATAGGAAAGAAATGAGCTTCCTTTTCCAAGTCCATGATTCTGTGAACCAAACGTGGCCTAAGAGGGCCTGTGGTATTTGGTCAGCTACATTTCTATATCCTGCATTCCTATTCAGATACCTGGTGCCCATTAGACGAAAACTTAGATGTGATAGAAGAAGGTACCAAAAGAACTGATGTTCTTCATTCTGAAACATATGCAACAAAATGTCACACGTTCATTCTGGAGTTGTGGTACTCGATTCCATTAATATTAACATTAGATTGCTATTATTTTCCATAGATGATTAGAGAAACCTTGTGTTGGTGCTTCACATATTGTACTCATACTGATCAGGTTTCTGTGATATGGAAGTCAATTTGACAAAAGCGCTGTCCTTTTTTTAACAGGTAAGTGTCAACTCTTTAGGACTGTAGATTAGTATCACACCTTTATTAGAAATAGTAGCAACAGGCGCGGAAGACGGAAGCAAAGGAAAATTAACTTTTCGGAATCGCCCAGGCCCGGGTCACTATCATGTGGCCTAGCCGGCTGAGCCCACATCGGTTGTTCATCATTATTAATGAGCTGTGCTTCTGGGCAATTTTAGTCATATTTTGCAACATAGCGTGCAAGTAAAGTTAATATAAAACTTAATACTCAACTTTGTTTCCTTCTGTGTAATATAACTTCCAAGTCCTGCAGGAACTTGGAAACACAGCATAGCGTGCAAGTTAAAATAGAACTTTAAACTCAACTTTGTTTCAATCTCTACTATTATAATTGTTGTTTTCAGTTGTCGCTGTACTAAAGGGAAAAATCAATTTCCTGTCCGTTATTCCATCTTCACATTTGGGATGTCTATTCAAATTAAAATTCACATTTTTATTGTCCTTTATATAGCCCATTAGCCTTTATACCATTATAAATTTTTCGTTATCTTTCCTTAAATTCAAGGGATTGGTTCTACTCTATATATATTGTCCTCTTTTGTTGACAGAGAACACAGGAAAAAAAATTGAAGCAAAATTCTATTGTTTTCCATCTCCTAAATTCCAGAAAGTCTTCATCCCGGTCTCTCCAAATCTCTCTTTTCACTAATCTTTCTTTTCAATCTTCTTATGGGCAAAGTTAAGTTCGAGTCATTCTCTCGAAGCCGTGTGCGGTGACGGAAAACCGGTAGGAATGGAGTTTTACCACTAGGAGAATTCGAGAGAATGTTTGCACAAAGATCTCGAATAAACTCTTAGGGCAGTGCTTCGTGCGCGACTTTCCCGTAGACCGATAAATCTAACTCATTGTTATTTTTATTTTCATGAATCGAAGGTAATATTTTCCAACAATCTAAGAGTTTATTCAAATTATTAGTCATATAAAGTTTTATTGTTATATTATTCATGTGTTGTTTGATAGAATAATATATGCCATATATAGGCTCACAGTCAATCTAATATGAATCTTTTTACTCATGCAATTTTTTTTTTAATGCTAATCATAAACTGAGTACAGAGTTGTGTAAAATACATATTAGTAATTTAGTACTAAGAATTGAACCTGAACATGTTTTGGTGAATGTCTGGGAATATTTTTATTGGAATTTCAAACACAATAAAGTTCCTTATGTTGGCATGCATATACTTTTTAAATGTGTTGTATGCATCGGAGTCTCGGACATCGGAAATCAACAACTGGTAAACATGTTAACTCGGTGTATGTTAAATTAGTATTCAGGTGTCTTCGGCTCGAACCATCTAACATGGCCAATCATTAATTTTATTTGGGTGTGCTCTGGTTTCTTATTAAGTTGCTAAGCAGAGCAATGTGATGGATACAAGATATTATTAGGATAGGACGATTCGAAATCGATCCTGACATGGAGATGGTTCGAAATCGCTTTTGATACTGAGTTTTTTGAACCTTGCTTTCTCTCACATGTTTTTACGGTTGTGATAATTTGTATGTTTTGTAACAAAAGATAAGCCTGCTTCCAAATAACTTGTCTTTGTTTTTAAAAAATAATAATAAAAATAAAATAAAATTGTACCTGACTAATATTAATTGTTAGTTATAATTGATGTTCAAGCCTTTCGAGTGCCTTGTGTCCTCAAGTCTTTCAAATAGAGGAATAGGAGTCTCAAGGGTGTAGGTTCTTATTTAAAAGTAAGAATGCTTATTTGATGCGATGATGTGGTTGAGAAGTCAAAACTCCTTTGAACAATGCTAGAACAATATATAGAGATAATTCCGGTTAGAATGTCATGGATATTAAATCTCCTTAGTACAAAGAAATGTATATATAATTTGTAACTGAGAAAATGTATGTTGTCACTTGTTCATACGTACTTTTAGACAATATATGTCTACAGTAAATTATAAAATGGTGTGTGTATATTGCTTGGGTGTATTAGCTATATTTGCTAATTCTATAATAACACTCTAGATTTGCAAGTGTAATATATATATATATATATATATATATATATATATATATATATATAGACAGCAGATACTTCAAGATTGTGAAATACATTTTCTCCATCTATGTTGATTGTACTTCATATTATCAGTTCACCTTTTGCCATTAATGGTCATGGTTTAATCTATAAAATATTTTTTTTTCTCTTAATTTATTCTCTCCCCATATTGGTTGTGCAAATATGGTATGACCACAGTTATCATGTTGATATTGGAAATGCAAATCGGTAAACTAGATCTGTAACACATATGTTGATTATTATTGCTAGTAAAGGATAGAAGTAATTACATTTATTTCTATTATTATTGCGTTTATACAAATATTAATGCTATTGCAACCGATTGGTTTAAATGAGACATGGATTTGATTGTGATATTCCTTTATATGGTAAGTAGAGTAAATTGCTATTGAGACCTTTTTAGTATATTGAATGTCAAAATCTTTAATATATGGCAAGTATATTAGATACCTAGCACTAAATGTAATCTCACATAATATATTGTTGACTTTTAAGGATATCAATACATTCAAATTCAATTTTAAGTTTTTGTAGTTGATTACTGATATTATTTGGGCTCAAGTAGCGTTTATGTTTCAGAGTCAATTACTCACAGATTAGATTGTATATCTTTGTGACCTATATAATCTTGTGATTTATATAAATGAGAGTATTCGGTAATTGTGTCAGACATTTATGTGCTATTGAACTAGAGTTATGCAACAATAGTATTTTTGCAAGGATTTTGTGATAGTTGAATTTTTTTTCTGTCTTTATGGTCATTAATTTAGTGCTAAATCATGTATTAGAAAAAATGTGTATTTTTCTCTATGATTTCATTTACTAGTCAACTAGATTTGAAAAATATTGATTCCTAATCTTCTAAAGGAACAACTTGTACTCATATAGTTGTACAAATAATAGTGGTTGAAGATTTTATTTTATGCCTGGTTCTCTTAGATAGATAATATCATAGCCGATGGTATAATTATGCTAAAATATAGATGCGTAAATGAGATTGTGAATACTGTTGATTACCTTTGACATAGTTGTATGTTTTGTATTTGTTCGGATAATTTTGAGTATAAACAAAAGCTCTCGGCATATACAAATAGTTGATAATTATTTCTCAGGACCAAGTGAACCTAATCACATCTCATGCATCACATAAATGGTGATACATGGAATATAGATTTAAAGCTTTTCTCCTATTCTCGTATTGTCAGCTTAAAGAAATTTTAATAATTGACTTATTTAGAGTAATATAACTACTTTATGAATGGTGGTGGTTTTTCTCATGGTTAGTGCAAAACTTTGTGGCCAAGATGCAATTCATGGTTTGAAGTATATACTGCTAGTTTGATGTGTACTGAATATTATAGAAAGATAATCTAATTTGAATTAAAAAGACGTCAATTCTTGGTGTTTTTTAGTATAAACTTCTTAAAAGGATATAAATATTGCCAACTATCCACATATTCTTCTATTTTTTTTGCTATTTCTTATAACATTTGGGGCATTTTAATGTCGCAATTAACTTGTGTCGTATACATAAAGGCTGCTAACGGGAAGATAAATGTGGCTATTAAGTACGAGCATGGCACCTATATAGTTATATTTTATTGTCCTTTATGGAATTAATTGGTATCTTATGCCTTTTGACACTAACAATTAAGTAACAATATAAATGCTATAAATTATCAGAAAGATATATTCTTTTCTACCACCAGCTTTTTCAAATACTAAGTTTTGCATTCAATGACCCATATAGAAACACAACACATACATACACATGCTTATATGAAATATTGGGAGTTGCCCTTCTTTTGTTTTCCTCTTCTGTGAATGGTTAAATAATCATTCCCACATACTAATGGTTTACATATTATGATGTACAAAATAAATGTTTATATGTTCACAAATCATTAGACACATCAATAATAAATGACATATCTTCTGGATTGCTATTCCTAAGCCGATATCAAGTCTAGAAGTACAAATGTGCTCCAATTATTTAAAAAGGTAATTTTCATATTTACATTAAATTTTCTAGTCAGATAAAGAAATCACAATATTGTTCTGTAACAATATTCAGATCATGTTAGACGAACTTTGTTTTGCCATAATCTATGACATTATAATTTATTTTGATATATTCAAACAATTTAGTCAAAAGAAAATAGTTTAGTGATATTGCAAATCTCTTTAAATCCAAGTTTTAAAAGTAGAGATTAATTTGGGTACAAGCCGAAAGGGTCATTCTGTCAAAAAGGGTGTAAAGAGCCCTAAGCGACACGGTACTTAAGTGTCTTCTGACCACCGCTAGCTGAGAACCGGTCCTTACAGCTAACCCAAGTTGATCAAAACTTGGTAGACTAAAGATTTGTTAAGGTTGATTAGCAAAAAATATTTAAACTATTATTCTGGCTATCTTGGCTGTCATAATTCTTGAAGAATTTTAGGCTGTCACTATTATTAATATGGCTGGTAGAGAAGAAGCTTCTAGTGCTAAGCCAGCAAGGTTCAATGGTTATTTTTTCAAGAGGTGGTAGAGCCATATGTATTTTTGGTACACTATCTTGGAATTGATAGAATCACACATATGTTAATTGATTCTGATGACACATAGTATGATTTAGGAATAACCCAAACATCTGGCCTAAAGAAATAGATTATAATTGGTTTCACAGAGTTTTAAGTGCTTTATCTGGGTCATTATATGACTTATTCTTTGAATATAAAAATGCTAAAGAAAGGAGTATGAGGATTCACCTGTGAAACAACTTAGATACTCATAAGATGATATGTCCATGTGACAAACTATCATGGCCAGGAGTATCATAAACTCTGCAATGGTAATTTTAAACATAACTTATGTTGAAGCTGAATGGCTCAGACATCTTATTATGAATATACATATTTATGTATCTGTCTTTTTCTATAAATGGTGATAATAAATCTATTATAGAACTGCTAAAACAGGATCTTGTGAATTCTAAGATGAACAGGTACCTGCAACTGTGATTCAAGTCTTAAAGAGCCTAAAAGGCAAAAATGTGGTTCTTTACTATAAAAGTCATAAAAGAAATTTACAGATCTCTTGATGAAAAGTCTGTTTACTCTTGACGAAGAGTATGTCTAGGACTTTGATCCTAGAATCATCGAGGTGGATGGGGTTAAGCCCATAAGTAAGTCACCAGCAGTGGCAACCCAACCGAGTCTGACTGAAGATCCCAAGAAGCCGGTTCAATGGGTAGAAACAAGCTGGACTTTGTTCCCCATTAAATTTGGAAGTCTTTAAAAAAGAACTTGATTTAATAAACAAACTAAAGAGAGTACAGAGAGGAGTCCTAAACAGACAGTCTAAGTAAAAAATTTGTGTTCTGGGGGGTAACGATGGAGGGTTAATAGTGTAGCAACTCTCTTTACTCCCTGGACGATCCGATGCGGAAGCTCTTCTCTCTTGCTCGAGTGTAGATTCGCAGATAGCAAGCCAGCCTTTTGTTCGAGTGTGGTACCCTACTATTTATAGTCATCCTGGGCGCGCATATGTTGGGTCTCATGGATGCTGGAGGGTGCCACGTGTCCCTTCTTGACAGAGTGCAGCTGTAACTGTGAGCAGGCCGAGCTGTCACGTGGGCACTTATTAGGATTTTTCGTTGCTGAAGATCTGGATGGTTCTCGTCATTGTGGGCGTGACTTGGTCAGCTTGACACATAGTCCGTACTTGATTGTAGAGAATCACTCTTGTCATAACAACAAGATTTGGTCTTCATGGAGTCTCGGATGCGTGGAGCCAGAGACGCATGAACCGCATGGAGTATGGGACGCATGGAGCTAGAGACGCATGGACCACATGGAGTCTAAGATGCATGGGGCCATAGACGCATGGGACCGCATAGAGTCTGGGGCGCATGGGGCCAGAGACGCACAGGACCGTATGGAGTCTGGGACGCATAGAGCCAGAGACGCGCGAGACCGCATGGAGTCTGAGACACATGAGGCCAGAGATGCATGGGACTGCATGGAGACTGGGACGCATGAAGCCTGAGACACATGGACCACATGGAGTCGCATGAGGCCGGTTATGCTATACACGCGGTGCTGCACATCCTTCGAGAGTGAAGTTTTGTGCTGACGTGAGACTTTTGTCGTTTAGTGTGTTCACGTCTTTTGAGGAAGTCAGAAAATTATTTTTGTCAGAATTCGGTGTCAGAGAAGATCCTGCTGACAGGATGCCCCGTTAGGTCCTTATGCGGCCAAGCTACTTTGGCTGATTGGGGATGCATGGATGTCGCCTTTGTTTAGGTCGCAGGATAAATTTATGGCCTGATTGAGCCTTCTTTTGAGGGCGCATGGCTGTTAGCTTATTGGGCCGCAGGGAGACTCTATGGCTTAATCTCTTCTGAATTTTCGTTTTTGAGGCACAAGATCGCATGGCTGCATATTTTCCATGCTTCCACAAGACTCCCTTCAAAGTTTAAACTGATAAGTTTGGAATACTTTGAATAAGAAGCATGGAGGAAGAAGCATTTTTGGCCGCATGGCTGGAAGGTCACATGAAAGTTGGGTCCGCATGGTCATGGGTCGCACGGATGAGTGTTTCCAGGCTGTCACATCTCCATTTAACGTAGGATTTGATTCAATCCTCGGAGAGATTTCTTAGGATTCTGAGCTATCCCTTGGCATGGAGCTCGATGTGCCAGTTTCCAAGGAGATTAGGGTGGATCACGAGAATCGAGACGTCAGGTTCATCCTCATTAACCGTTGGGTTCATTGTCTCGATCTCCCCATGCATTATTGAAGCCTATAAATAGGCAGTCAGGAGAGAGAGAGAATTGTATTCCCTCACTTTCTTTCCCCTTTTCTCCTGTGGGGGATGCCGAAGGCTGCGACTCTCCTCGCCGAAGAGTTTATCAGGGGTGGTCTCCATCCGTGGCCTCCTGATCTGGATATTTTGCTTGGAGGTAGGGTAGTCCCGCACTTCTCATACTGGGATGTGAAGGACACAGAGGCACTAGTACACCGTCCTGCTGCAGGGGTGTGTGTAAACCCTTCACAAGGTTCTGCAGCATGGATGTGTAGACCTTTTCACAGAGTTCTGTCGTGTGGACTGTAAACTCGCTCACCCAAAATAGGTATTTTGTGTATATTTTATATTATTATATTTATTATATATGTTGAATTTATTTAGAATATGCTCTTAGTTAATTAGAAAATAAATTTTTTGATATACTTACTTATATAAATATTCATTTAGAATTATTTTAGGTTATTTTAGATTTTTGGAGATTTTTCTAGAATTTTTGGTAATTAAAACTTAGAAAACATAAATTTCTAGGACTTCTATGATTTACTATACGACCATACTTGCATGTCGTTCCTACCAAATATTTATTTTAGTTTAAAATATTTAATTATATTTTTTGTAATTTATTTAGAATTTTAAGAAATTTATTTAGATTTTAAAATTATTTAGGATTTATTTGGATATATATAGTCTTAATATTAGATAGATGCTAATTTAGTGTTAATAGATATTAATAAGATTTTATAAATTATTTGTATTATCTTTAATTATATTTAAGATTATAAATTATTGAGATAAATTCAAACTCTATTTTAAATTAATTCAAATCCTGAACCTACTAGGAAATCAACTTCATGCATATCCTATCCTTATTTAAATTCATCATAATCCTATCCAAATTAACCAATCCTAGTCGTATTTAATTAAGTAGCGTCCACCATTATAAATACCTCATCCTTCATATTTTTCTTCCCCAAATTTCTCTCTTTTTCGTCCAAAAATAGTCAAAATTCGTCATAAATTCAGCCTCATTTTCTACTAGTTATAACGAATTAAAAAGACGATATCTCCTAGCTCCGGACTCCAAACGAGGCCTAGTTTTTTTTGTTAGAACGATATTGAGGTTAGCTTTCTGATTATATAAATTGTTTTTCGGAATTATGAGTATTAAATTCTAGAAAATTCGTAGAGCACAGCATGTCCGAAAATAGACGTGTTTCAATGTTTTCGCGATTCCGGGAGAACAAGGAATCAGAATCATGAACCGTTTAAAGTTTCGGAAATCTAATGTCGAGATCATCGACATATATTTTTCCCAGAATTTATTTCAAAGTATTTATATACTGTTAATTCTGTAGAACTTCTAGGTTAGAATTTAACCATCGGTGCACAATACAAAATTTGTATGTGCCATAATTCCCAAACGAATTTGAATTCAGACGAGCCGTAAATTCCAGTATGTTTTTGATGCTAAAATCTATAAGAAATCATGCATGAAAGTCGAGTTTGTATCGGTTGACTTTTTGGTCAACAGATCGCCTCGATTTGCGTGCCATGAGTCTCGAGTTGATAAAATTCAGTTTCTTTGGACAAAATTTAGGAATTAACATAAAAATC
Source organism: Iris macrosiphon (assembly GCA_036927795.1). NCBI lineage: Eukaryota > Viridiplantae > Streptophyta > Magnoliopsida > Asparagales > Iridaceae > Iris > Iris macrosiphon. Next base: position 35,364,778 of record JAYESA010000020.1, on the reverse strand, counting down.
AGAATAATAAGATTAAAATAGGATTTTAGAGTAATTATTCTAGAATTAAATAAATTAAAATAAATTATCTTTTGACGTGATAAATTTGTAATACATAGGCTATTTGGACTTGTGACTTAGACTCTGATTCATACCAGCAGCAGGACCCCGGGCAAGATACCTTGCCAAATTGTTTACAGTACTTTGTATGCTATTTATATTTCTGTTTATTTATTGCATTCTGTATATTTCTTGCATGTGTAATTTTCTTTCAGTCATTACTATGTATTAGATATGTTGACACACACATGGCACTTAGTATCATAGAGGACAATTATTAGGCGTATAGGCTTTTAACCACTCTGGTAAACCATAGTATATAGCTCGCACTACGGGCGTGTGTCGCGCTGGTCGCTACCCCCGCGGTATGTCGATTTCTGGAGTCTCGCTGGTCGCTACCCCCGCGGTATGTCGATTTCTGATGTCCATTGACGTGTGTGTGAGTTGTGAGGTAGATCGAGTAGCCTACCCTTGCCCATACGTCGAAAAGTTGTCCTCATTTGCATTCATATAGATTGTCTTGTACAGCGTACTTATTTATTTTCAAACCATATGCATGTTTACTGTATTCAAATTGGCTCGTATTTTCTGTATCTTGTTACGTCCCTCTGAGGACCTGGTCCGCTGCCAGGTGTATCTTTTCATGAGTATTTACAGGAGCGCAGATTTGGATGGTTACATGTGATCCGAGGATGTCTTCTCTTCGAGCTGTGATGGATAGCTGGTATTCTTATATTGTGTTGTGGTGTTGTACTCATATTGTATTTGCTCTTATATTCGAGTTGGTAGTAGATTTGTTTCCATCCAATTATCATCCTTAGATACTTCTTATTGAGATCTAGTTTCATAGATACTGGTTATTTATTTCTATATAATTTTGGTGGATGAGATTTAGATTTTACCCTGTGACTTGTATTACATTTTATACCACTTGTGGATTTTATATTCATATTACAGCGTACGTATGGATTTGGTTTCCATATATTGGAGTTGCCATATCCATGCGGCTGACATGCTTACGTGTCCTAGTCCTACGTATTTTTGGGACTGGGGCGTGACAGGACTGTCACGACCCGCACCCGGATATTCGGGCACGAGTACGTGGGTACGTCCAGCCTACGTCGCAGTGTCGGCGGTAGTACGCTGTCTAGATCATATTCACAGGTAAATTAAATCTATCTCATCCACAAGAATAAATAGGCAAGGATAATAACAGGAAATAGGAATGCTAAGATTTCATAAGATAAAATGTGACAACCAGATCCATAGTTTATTACATAATCAGAAGATAAATCGGGGACAAACCCGATTACTAGGCTGAAAGAAAAATAATAACTAACTGCTAACTACTCCACAGAAGTAGTCTCCTGAGTGGGAACCGGCTCCTCAAATGTATCACCTGCTACCTCATAGGGACCATAATAGGTGGGGGCATAGTCCTCATCATCGCCTAATATCAACGGATCCAGTCAGGAAAGGAGCAAAGTACCAATACACAACAAAGTTAAACTAAATATTTATGACAAGTAGAAAAGAACTGACTAAGTATCATGATAAGAACATGCACAATAAATAGTGAGATTAACTAAGAGTTAAACAGTAAAATCAGGAATATAAGTAAAACAGGACTAATTGCTATAAACCAGGGACATGAGTAAAACAGGAATATAATGAGACAAGAAAATGAAACTACAACAAGACAACAGGAACTATGTGTGTGTGAAATTGTGTATTTAGAATACATAGTTGGCATGTAGGGATTTATAAGGATAATAAGGCCGTCATAGACGACTAGTAGTCAGGAATAATCAAGAATAAGGCTGATGGTACAGTCGCGTACCAACAGCTAGCAGTCACGACAGGGGGAAGGGTAAACTACATGCCTCCTAGTATTCTCCCACCCGACACGAAAAGTAAGACATGAACTCCAAATCCCAACAATAAGTGTAATCATACAATGGTACTAGTAGAGCAAGGAACTAATTATCACAATATAAAGATTAAACTTGAAGTGCAGGTACTTGTCTGATGTTTGGATCCAACTACGGTTCTGTCCTTGGGGAAATTTCCAGAAATGACTCCGGATGCTGAAATAAACATTACCATCATGCTCAGAAGGTATCAAATAGCTAAAAACGCCTGTCCTTGAGTCCAATTTGGAGACAAGGGCAAAAACGACAATTTCGGGTCAAAACGGGGTTCACATGTGGGCCCACTTTGCACCGAAAAATGCGTCAGGGTCAAAGGTCTCCAAATTTACCAAACTTAGTGTCAACAGGTCAGGAACGATGATACGAACCCAACGGAACTTCCAGAATTGGATTCCGATGAGCCGATCACAAAATCGTCCGTCGAACGGAGCCTGTGGGGCCCACGACACGCGATTTCGTCAACGTTCTCAGAATCGAACCAAACTTGGGTCACAGGACCAGCGTATCGCTATGCGTAGCCTGTGGGGCCTACGACGTGTGTACACAAAGTTAGGGCGTGATTCAGAAAAGGCGGATACGGGGCGGTGTTCGCGGATACGCATTGATCCCGGTGTGCACGCACACCCGAATCGACTTCCGCGAAATCCCACACGTCCGTATCAACGACGCGCACGTATCTGTAAAGACCGTGCACGACCAAGTCATCCCGTTTGGCGGGGCGTACCCAGTTCCGGGGTGAATCGGGTCGTTGTTTTTCCTGTTTTTGGATCGCGGTGTGCGATCACCACAGGACGCGATGCCCCGAGCGGTTTGTCCGGGCACCGAGAGGGTCATACAGGCTTCGCAATGTAATTTACCAAATTGGAAACGGGGCAGCGAGGAGAAAATTACACGTACCTGAACAGGCTCAAGAAATTGGGATTTCTCGTATCCGTGTCGTGTCCGACACGTGTCGACACAGGGGAGAATTAGGGCTAGGGTTAGGGTTCTGGAAGCTGCCGGCGGCCGGAGGAGGGCGGCTCTGCGGCGGGAGAGAAGGCCGGCCGGGGCTAGGGCGACGTGCGGGAGGCGGCCGGGGGCACGGCGGAGGCGCGGTGAGGAGTGGCTGGCCGAGCGGGGCTGCGGGCTGTGCTGGAGTCGGGGAGGCCGGAGGCGGGTGCTGGAGGAGAGGGAGAAGGAGGAGGAGAGGGCCGAGGGCAGCACGACGGAGCACGGTGGTGGACGGGCGGCGCTGGCAGCGACTGGGGAAGGCGGGTGGCGGCGTGGGATGTTGGCCGGAGGGGGTTTCGTGGGAGCTTTTATAGGCTGAAGGGGGAGCGGGGCTGGCCGGACGAGGCGGGGGACGTGGCGGCTCTGGCGGGGTCGTGGGGCGAGCGGAGCGGGCAGAGCGGCGTCGTGGGGGGGGGTGCTGGCCGACGGAGGCGGCGGAAAACGCGGGCGCCGGGGCGGTTCAGACGGGGCTGGGGGTGACCGGGTCAGCGGGTCGGGCGGCTCGCGGTTCGGGTTTGACCGACCCGACCCGACCCGCTAGCAAGTTGCGGGCTGGGCTGCGGGGCTGGGCTGGGCCCAATGGGCCGAGGGCTGAATTTAGGGTTTAGGTATTTTAGGATATTTAAATAAATAAATAAATAAATAAATAAATAATTAGTTAATAGTTTTTAGGTATTATAAATTAGGTCTGGGGCCCAATAAATTCCAGAAAAATTACCCTAAGTCCAGTTTTTTAATTCTACACCATAAAATATTATTTCCATAATATTTTAATATTATTTATTAATAATTAAAAATCATTTAATAATTCAAAACCCTGAATTTAATTACAGAAAATTTCCAGAAAATTCCAGAAAATTATGAAAAATCTAATTTTAATATTTTTAAAAAATTAAGGGTTTACATGGACGAGCACTCCTCTGTAACATGCGCGTCGAGCTTTGGCGTGGCCGCATGGATGGGGGTCGTCTGCTTTTATGCGCGCACAACTTTATCGCTGGTTCAACCGCATGGATGAGATCTCCTCTTGCTCGCGTCGCTACGGTCGGGCAGCAGTATGCGGCCGTTGTGTCTTTATGCGTGTCACATCCCGGTCCCGCAGGGGGTCCGTTCGTCCTCGCTTGGGTCCTTGCGGGACCGATTCGTCCTCGCTTGGGCGTGATACCGTGCAAGCCTAAGCTGCGCTTGCACAAGGCCAATGCTTTGAACAAGGGCAAGTAAGATATTCAAGACAGGAGTAGCAGCACAATATTGCAGAAAAGTAAAGAACACAATGGCATATGAAAAATAAGCTCTTTATTGATAATCAAGATTTGTTACAAGCGGCGCTTGGCCGAGATTACAGTTCGCTCTAGCTCTCTTTCTCTCGATTACAATGACATCGTTCCATACAATATATCCCTCTATACAAAAGCAGCTCAAAGCAATTTTGATACGGCTCAAGACATCGACCCTAGATTTCCGGGTCCTGGGGATGAGGCAAGGCTATTGCTTCCTCGGACAATCCAGCACCTGCGAACAAGCAAACCGTTGGTGAGTCAGCACTTTGGAGAAAGTACTGGTGAGTCTAAAATCAACGAACAAAAGCAATATTTCCTGAAACCAACACTAAGTAAGCATGTGGCAAAATATTACTTTACTTGTGATCTTTCTAGTTTTACCTATGTTCGTTTCATGCAGTACAAGAACAAAGTCATATTACTTCTTTTTGGAAATATCTTTGAAAATAGAGTTCTTGTTCGATACAAGCAAGCAGGCAAGACAAGCAGTTTATATACGATAAGCAAATTCATTTACTATCTCTGGTGCGCAGCGTGTCTCGTGAGTTATATTCATTTCTTTAAAGACTATAGCATATGCATCTAGTGGACTTTCTTCTTAGCATCTTTCTCTTTCTCTTTCTCTTTCTCTTTCTCTTATCATAAGTTAACATCTTATTGGGGGCACGAGATAGATGCATATACGAAAGTAAGACTTCTCTATGAAAGCATTCAATATAGGAGAGCATGTTCAATAGCATGCATATCACTTATTCAGTAATTCTTACCCTTTCGTCGAACGGTTATCCCTGCAGCAGACATACAAGTTAGCAACAATTTGCATAAACATATATGTATAAGGTCCTTTTTTCTCTATCCGTCTCTGCATCAAACAGTTAGGTATGCAAGAAGGCTAACCTAGCATGCGCCCTAACTATATGATGGTCCATGGGTAGCCCATGCTCTATAGACGTGAGCACCCCCCTGATCTCGAGGACTTTATTGCCTCAGGGTGCTCCTCTAATCCCCCCAGGGTGAACGATCCCTAGTGCCTCGAGAACCGTTCGTGGGATTTTTCCCTTGTGCACAAGTTGTCTAAAGACCGATGCATGAAATACAGCTCTATCATATAAACTCTAACTATGCAGCAGTTCAATGAACAAGTATCTAGTCAATCTCTTATATCTTCTGTCTCTGTCTCCGTCTCCGTCTCCGTCTCTGTCTTAGTGCGGACAGGCCACCATTTCTCTGATACCGTTCTAACATTTCAATAACTTCTATGAAAATACGTAATAGTCTCTATTTAAGCAAGCAAGCATAGAAAAAGTTCTCTATCTCTTTTTAACTAAGCATGCAGTTCTACTCTTTCTTTCTTTAGCATACGATGGAAACATATGAACATTCTTTTACTCTTGTTTATTAGCATGGAAGCGGTTTGTTCGATAGCGGTGTTTGTGTAACTAAGCATGCAACAATTCTATCTTTTCTTAGTATGGCAATGGTTCTATCTCTTTTAGACAAGCATACTAGTTCTCTAGCAATCTCTTACTCTTTCTTATTAGCATATCAATGGTTCTTCTATTGACAAGCATTCAAGTTCTCTAGTTGGGCAAGAAGATTATTTTCAATGACAAGCTATACGAATTCTCTTATTAAGCATGCAAAGGCAGGTTCTATCATTCTTCTTATGAAACTATCTTCTTAGAACAAGCATTCAAAAACTCAGATTCATTATTAAGGCATGCAAGAATCAGAGAATGAAGTTCTGCCCACTAATTAGATCAATCGTCTTGTGTTTCGATCGGAAACTCTCCGAGAAGCCTTCCGCTCGAGCCAGCAAAGCAATATCTCTTGTACATAGTGCCTACGCGAAGCGGATAACTACATACTTACCCACCAAGAAAGAGTTTCATCCTCGAAACTCAAGGAGAAACTTTCGATATCCAGAGCTGTGATAGTCCTCATCCCTCACCATCCTCAATCGAAAACTCTAGTAATAAAAAATGATCACTCTGGCAAACAGAAATTAAAAGCTATAACTCTCAAGCGATAAATCAAATCCAGAAAACTTTTTGCTAGCATCTTTGAGAATATCTATGGACTTATTGTATGGAACGTTCATTGCAACACAACGTCTGGGACATCTCTGAGTTGAAGGCAACATAATGGGCAAAGAATCGAGTAGCTCTGATACCACTGTCACACCCCGGTCCCGCAAGGGGTCCGTTCGTCCTCGCTTGGGTCCTTGCGGGACCGATTTGTCCTCATTTGGGCATGATGTCGTGCAAGCCTAAGTTGCGCTTGCACAAAGCCAAAGCTTTGAACAAGAGCAAGTAAGCTATTCAAGACAGGAGCAGAGGGACAATATTGCAGAAAAGTAAAGAACACAATTGCATATGAAAAATAAGCTATTTATTGGTAATCAATATGTGTTACAAGCGGCGCTTGGCCAAGGTTACAGTTCACTCTAGCTCTCTTTCTCTCGATTATAATAATATCATTCCATACATTATGTCCCTCTATACAAAAGCAGCTTAAAGCAATCTCGATACGGCTCAAGGCATCGACTCTAGATTTTCGGGTCCTGGGGATGAGGCACGGCTATCACTTCCTCGGACGATCCAGCACCTGCGAACAAGCAAACTGTTGGTGGATCAGCAATTTGGAGAAAGTACTGGTGGGTCTAAAATCAACGAACAGAAGCAACATTTCCTGAAACCAACACTAAGTAAGCATGTGGCAAAATATTACTTTACTAGTGATCTTTCTAGTTTTACCTATGTTTGTTTCATGCAGTACAAGAACATAGTCATATTACTTTTTTTGAAAACATAGTTCTTGTTCGATACAAGCAAGCAGGCAAGACAAACAGTTCATATATGATAAGCAGATTCATTTACTATCTCTGGTGCGCAGCGTGTCTCGTGAGTTATGTTCATTTCTTTAAAGACTATAGCAGATGCATATAGTGGACTTTCTTCTTAGCATCTTTCTCTTTCTCTTTCTCTTATCATAATTTAACATCTTATTGGGGGTACGAGATAGAAGCATATATTAAAGCAAGACTTCTCTATGAAAATAATTAATATATGAGAGCATGTTCGATAGCATGCATATCACTTATTCAGTGATTCTTACCCTTTCGTCGAACGGTTATCCCTGTAGCAGACATACAAGTTAGCAACAATTTGCATAAACATATATGTATAAGGTTCTCTTTTTTCTATCCGTCTCTGCATCAAACAGTTAGGTATGCAAGAAGGCTAACCTAGCATGCGCCCTAACTATATGATGGTCCATGGGTAGCCCCATGCTCTATAGACGTGAGCACCCCCCTGATCGCTAGGATTTCATTGCCTCAGGGTGCTCCTCTAATCCCTCCCAGGGCAAACGATCCCCAGTGCCCCAAGAACCGTTCGTAGGATTTTTTCCTTGTGCATAAGTTGTCTAAAGACCGATGCATGAAATGCAACTCTAACTATGCAGCAGTTCAATAAACAAATATCTAGTCAATCTCTTCTATCTTCTGTCTCTGTCTCCATCTCAGTGCGGACAGGCGCCATTTCTCTGATACTATTCTAACATTTCAACAACTTCAATGGAAACATGTAACAGTCTCTATTTAAGCAAGCAAGCATGGAAACAGTTCTCTATCTCTTTTTAACTAAGCATGCAATTATACTCTTTCTTTCTTTAGCATACGATGAAAATATATGAACATTCTTTTACTCTTGTTTATTAGCATGGCAGCGGTTCGTTCGATAGCGGTGTCCGTGTAACTAAGCATGCAATAATTCTATCTTTTCTTAGCATGGCAATGGTTCTATCTCTTTTAGACAAGCATACTAGTTCTCTAGCAATCTCTTACTCTTTCTTATTAGCATAGCAATGGTTCTTCTATTGACAAGCATTCAAGTTCTCTAGTTAGGCAAGCAGATTCATTTTAATGATAAGCTATACGAGTTCTCTTATTAAGCATGCAAAGGTAGGTTCTATCATTCTTCTTATGAAACTATCTTCTTAAAACAAGCATTCAAAAACTCAGATTCATTATTAAGGCATGCAAGAATCAGAGAATGAAGTTCTGCCCACTCACTTAGATCAATGGTCTTGTGTTTCGATCGGGAACTCTTCGAGAAGGCTTTCGTTCGAGCCAGCAAAGCAATATCTCTTGTACATAGTGCCTACGCGAAGCGGGGTACTACAATACGGTCTTTGCTGAGATTGATGCATGTCTTCTTTTTGCAGGTTCTGTCCTCGCTCGTGATGCTTATGATGGAGCATGGAAGTATATCATAACACCCGTCATTCGAAGAGAATGTCACCCTTATACGGCGGTTCCTCGTCAATTGCTAATCCAGAAGCCTAGGACTGATCCCGAAGATGAGGACAGTTCGGCAAGGATTGATCCAGTAGATGAGGATGAACATCTTGCGTCACGCGCTGAGTCGTCATTGTTCATGCAGCGTGCTAGCTATGTTTCTTCCCTCTATGCGGCTTGCTACCGGCTGGGGGCTTGTGGGGGCAATGGCAGGATTTGGATTAATTACCATTCCTATCGTCGGTCTGCCTGCCTGGTTGTAGAGCGTCTGCTCCTGATCTTCCCTTGCTACCCATCAGTATGGATTCCATATACTGAGGTTTGCACTGTGGAGTGGTGAGCCAGAAAGCATTGAGCTCTGATATTGGGCCCACTTGTGTCCGTGGCAGAAACAACACATGGGCTCCTTTTAATGGAAGAGGTTCTTGTTGGCTAGAACTCATGGAAACCCTTAAAAGGAATTTCCATTATATGTACTCAAGACCTTGAATATTAATGAAAACCCTTTAAATGTAACAGATTTCCATCATATGTACTCATGATCTTGAATAAAAGTTTCTCCTTTTTTGGAACTTCTTCCTGCATTTGTCTTGTTGTGTATGAATTTTATGTGATATTTGGATATTGTACTAGAGAAAATATGGATGTAGTACAATATCGTGTCTTTTTTAGGATATCTCGCTAGGGGACTTTTGATGGACCTATTATTTGTTGCGCATGTTGAGTGCAAATAATAAATTCGAAAACAACCCCTATCAGAGGTAATATGGACGTGATAGATTTTGTGGACCAATTACTTTTTGCGCACATTTGTACAAGTAATAGATTTGGAATAAGCCCTGCCAGAGGTAATATAGACGTGACAGTTTTTGTGGACTTAACACCGTTTGTGTATCTTGGTGAGTACCGGTGAAAAGTGGGAATGACAATCGATATCAGAGGTTATGTGGACGTGATGATCGATAGCCAATACCCGAAAAGTTTGCTCAGAGGTAATATGGACATAGAAAACTCAGACGAAAAAAAATATTAGGACGATAGTTCAGAGGTAACATGGACGTGAACCGATGTTCGAAAAACTCGCTGAGGAGTGATTTGTTGAGTGTGGTCTATCTGAACATAAAAATAGACCTGAGGATTGCTCTGCTGGTGAGATTGGTGGAACGATAGCTCAGAGACAAATATGAACATGGCTAGCGTCTAACGAGATTGGTTTTTGAGTGGTTACTGCGGGAGTATGCAAGTGGATCTGAGGACTGCTCCTCTTGGGAGACTTTGAGGATCCATCATCCGTTGCGTATCCAGGACTCCTGGATACAGATGATGGCTTTTACAAGAATTTATAACAAAGGAGAAAGTATTGCATACAGGCACTTGCTGGGGATAAAGAACCATGAGTGTAGAGATGTACATCTGGGTTGTCCCACTGGGGATGAGGAGAGTACAAGTCTAGTTTAGACGTAGTAATTTTTTAAGAACTTACCGTTGATAGGCATCATGAGCAAGTCGCCGTTGGGTTTCAGTAGCCGGTAGGCGCCATTGGAGAATACGAACTCCATGATGAACGGGCCCTCCCATTTAGGCTGGAATTTGCCGCTCATCTTGTGGGTCATAACCATCGACCTCCTTACGGTCAAGACGAGATCATCCACTTGGTAGGTCCTCTTTTCACCCGTTTGTTGAAAGCTCCAGAGAGATGTGCTTGGTATAGCTCAATGCACTGTTAAGCTAAGAGGCATTTCTCGTCGAGTGCTTATAACTCTTGTAGCCGTCGGCGGTGATTGTCATCGACGGTTAATTGGTTGGCGAGAGCTACTCGGAGTAAAGGGATTTGGATCTCGAGCGGAAGGATCGCTTCGCTTCCATACACCAGAGAGAAAGGCGTATTGCCAGTAGCTGTCCGAACAGTTGTACGGTAGGCCCGGAGATATTCACCTAGCTTCTCGTTTCAGTCTCGTTTACTGGAAGACAAAATTTCTTGAGGAGCTTTATGATGGTCTTGTTGAAGGCTTCTGCCAGACCATTCATTGCTGGGTTGTAGGCATTCGACGCTATATTCTGAATTCGGTTTTTATCACAAAACAAGTAGAACGCATGGCTTGCAAACTGTGGACCATTGTCGTGAATGATCCTTCGTGGCAAGCCGAAGCGGTATATGACGTAATGCTTGACGAAGCTGATCACGTTGGACGTCTTGACTTTCGCGAGTGGTACGGCTTCCAACTACTTGGAGAAGTAGTCGGTGATGGCGAGGATGAAACGATGTCCCTTGGATGAAGGTGGACTAATCGGCCCAATGATATCCATACCCCAGGCTTCAAACGGCACGACGCAACAGTCAGGTATAGGAACTCCGAGGGTTGGTGGATAAAGTCTACGAGGATCTGGCATATCTGGTATTTCTTCGCGTAATCAACAGCGTCTGTTACCATCGTAGGCCAGTAGTAGCCCATTCTCTGAAGACGGTCTTGTAGCTTCGGACCGGGTTGATGTGCACCGCAGACGCCATCATGGGCTTCCCGAAGCGCCTGTTTGGCTTCTGCGTTCGATAGGCATCGTAGCAGAAGGCCATCGTATGAGCGGCGATAAAATATTTTAGTAGTCGTATCGTAGTAGAACCGGAGGGAACATCTCCTGATGGACGTGGCTTCCTTTGGGTTCTCGGAAAGAATTTCATAGATCATGTAGTCAATGAATGGAAGCCTCCAGTCTTGGACATCAGTGTGTACTTCTGCCGCGTAGCTCAGACATAGGCAACGATTATTTTTGGAGCAGACCAGCTCTTGACCGATCACTGTGATTAGTTGATAGGTGTTGTTTGAAATTGCCAAGGAGGCAGTAAGGCCGGCTAAGGCGTCAGCCTCAATATTTTGCAACCGAGGGACGTGCTCTATGAAGAACATCTTGAAAGTTGCGATAATGCTAAGCGCAACTTGGTGGTAGGAATTCAAGTCTTCGTTTCAGACTCCATACTTGCCCCAAACCTGTTTGACTATTAGCTGAGAATCATCGTAAGCCTCCAGGTATTCTACTCTAATTTGTTTAGCAAGTTGGAGCCCGATGATTAAGGCGTTGTAATCTGCCACATTGTTGGAGCACGGCTCGTGTGAGAGTAGGCACGATTGATGACAAGGCCGTATGGGAAGATCAACACTATCCCGACCCCAGCGATGATGCCGCCTTTGGGCCCTGCTCTTGAAGTGCCGTCAAAGAACATTCACTACACAGCTTCATGTGAAGTAATGTTAGAGTCCGCCGCCTCGTCTGGAATCTCCTTATAAAGCTTCGAGATTTTTGACCCCGGATAGGCTGCTAGAAAATCGGCCAGTGCTTGACCCTTGATGGCCTTTTGTGGGACGAACACCATATCATATGGAGATAATAGTATCGCCTAAGTAGCCATGCGAGAACTTAGTGCCCCTGGTTTAGTCATGAGGACCCTGAGGGGGGTGACTCACGAGATTACATGAATGGTGTGAGCACCCTGATTTTTACATAGGGTTAGTTCGGTTATTATTAATTATTTTTTTATTTTAATATTTATTCGATAATTTAATTGAACTTTGGAAATCAACCCCCATGGTTTTAAGATCTTGAGTGCAACACTAGCCTTTTCCTTTCAACCAACCTAGCATGCTCGACTTAGATGAGTCAAATTAGGCTTCTGCTATGACTGTCCCTCACAAATTCGTAATCCCATGCCTTATTTTGGTCGCACAACTTTCACGACACAATTACGAAAAACGATGATTAATTAACCATTTAGTCGTGGCGTACAATTTTAACACGACACACCAACCAATTGATCCCAACTAAATTCATGCTATGAGCCTAACTAGTCCTATTACGCACATGACCCTCGAGTTACGTTATTTGAACCCCCTGCATGCTCCCAATTTAATATTATGTAGAAAATAGAATTTATAGATTTATTTAATTATTTTAATATTCATTAATATTTAGTAAATATATTTTTTAATTAATATAAATTGGTTGTAGATTATTTATTGGAGGAAATATAAATTTTCTAGAATTTTTACAAGTGCCTAACTATTTTTGAAATTTTTTTGCATTTAACTATTCAATAAATACAAGAAATAAAACAAAAAAAAAGAAAAAGGAAAATAGAAATTTAAACCCAATAACCCAAACCCTGCCCAAAACACAATCCTAAAACTAATTCCCCTACCCATTTCCTACGCACAGGGAACCATCATCCCCTCTTCTCTATTATTTATATATATATACTACTACAACCAAACCCTATCTCAAATCCCAGACCACCCATGCCCCTACGCCTCCACCCACCGGCGACCGCCCGCCGCCGACCGCCGCACCGCCGCCGCGCTGCCGCGCCGCCGTCCGCCCCCCACGAGCGCACAACAGCAGCAACTACGACCCTTACTTCGCGCGTAGCCTTCGCCCTCCTCGCTAATCCGATTTACGTTCCGTCTTTGCTGGTACATTCACAACCTAACCCTCTAAGATTTTCTTCAAGTGGAACGAGTTTAGGCACCCTGTTTTGATCGAAAAAGTGACAGGAAGTTGGCCGAAAAACTGTTCGAAAACAGTCCAGAATTTCAGTCAAGTACCCATGTTCATGCCCAATTTGCCATAAACCCATTTAAATATTTTTAAAATATAATTAAAGGGACTTCTTCACAATATAACTAAGATTTTTACTGTTCTTTTAGTTTTTATTAGTTTGCTTTAATGGTAAAATTATTCTTGTTCCAAAATGACCAAAAAATTATTTTTAAAACACCCAAAATCTCGCGATAAGGGGTGCGTCCCGCCAAACGAGGCAACTTTATCGTGTGCGAGTTGCATCAAAAGGCGTTTAACATAAACACGGACGTATGAGCTTTCGCAAAACTTAATTTGGACGTGCGTGCACACCGAAATCAACGCGTATCCGCCAAAAAGTCCCGTATCGGCCTGTTCTGACACTCGCGATAACTTTGTGTGTACTTGTCATTTCATAATGAAACTTGTGCAATCGGATTCCCAGTGCTACGCTGGTCATGTGACCCAAGTTTGGTTCGATTCTAAGAACGTTGATGAAACGTTGTTTCGTGGGCCCTACGGTTCCACATGACAGACAATTTCGTGATGGGCTCATTAGAATTCAGTTCTGGATATTCTGTTGGATTCATGCCATCGTTCTGGATTCGTAGACACTAAGTTTGACAAATTTGGAGAACTTAGTCTCTGGTACATTTTTCGGTACGAAGTGGGCCACATGTGGACCCGCTTTGACCCAAAACTGTCAATTTTGCCCCTGTGTTCAAATTGGACTTATGGGTAGTCAATCTTAGCTATTTCAAGTATTCTTAAAATAATGGTGATATTTGTTTCAGCATCCGAAGGGGTACGTGCAGATTCCACTTTTCCAGTAGCAGTTGACGGAGTTCAGAATCCAGACAAGTGTATCTTGCCAAACCTGCAGAGATTCTATTATATTACTTGATTGTGTTCTTTTATTATATATGCTTATGTGATGTATCATGTTCAACCTAGGACCGTAAGACGTTGCTTAGCGTCCGAACAAGATTCAGGTGTCGACACCTTACGCGGAGTCGTGCAACGTCACTTAGAGAGTTGATTCCGCGATCCTATATTTTTACGTGCTAGCTTTACCAAGTATGCCATACCGTAGGATACTTGACACTATTTCATATGACAGAATCTTTCCTGAGATATTCATGGTGATTCTGTATAGGCTTGCAGGATTCGTGACACGAGACTTGCATATTACATGGATATTACTATGTCTCGTTGTACTAGCTAGAGGTCATGATCTTGCGTGTTATGGACATGAGACGTCGTTGACATGAGACATGAGGTTACATTGGGTGGGAAGAGACACACAAGCTATAGGATGATTACATACATATATATTTATTATTGTGGTGCTTTAGCCTCTGTTCCAGAGCTTGGCCCATTACTTGATATTTCTGCTACCCGGCTCCCCCACACAGAGCTTGTAGTGGTTTCAGCCTGAGTATTAGTGATGCTCTCATTTGTATTTCACTTAGCTGGTTACATAGCTTGCCCTGAGGATCTGTTTATATTTACTTGCTGTATTTTATTTGGCTTGAGTGTTTATTGTACCTTGCTATGTCCCCTGAGGACCTAGATCTGGATTATGTCCCCAGGTGTAGACGATGAGAGCTATCCCGTGGTTTACGGGACAAGTGATACTATTGGAGACGTACAGGTTGCAGAGGACGAGGTTATTCCGGAGGACTTCTCTTGAGCACACAGTATTCTTACCATTCATTATTTATTCTTAGTGTTCTTGGATATTTGATCTTGTAGTGACTCTGGATATTGTACTTGGATTTATTTTCTTTTCCATTTTGATGACGGGTTATTCCCCGTGACATTATTTATATTGCTTTGATTGGACAGATCATTTTATATTATTATGACTTGACTTGTCTCTTTGTGATTTTGTTACTATTTGTGGATGAGATTTGATATATAAAATGTGACAGGTATTCGTAGACCATTTTTATGTATTACAGCTTAAGTGCACTCTAACGGGTCCACTAAATTAGGTTTGCCCATTGGAGTTGTGTTGCTGGACATTGCCATATGGCTAGTCCCTGGATATTTTGGGACTGAGACGTGATAAATGGTCTGTCCAGCCACGTAATGTCGAGTTTTCTGAATAGCGAATACTAAAGAAAGACATTCCTTCTCAACGGCGGTGTACTTATGCTCCGCGCCGATCATCATCCGGCTAAGGTAGTATATGGTCTGCTCGTTGCCAGCATCACTTTTCTGGACTAGCAGGGCACCGAGAGAGTGCTCCATCGCGGGTACATAGAGCAAGAAGGGCTTTCCCATGACCGGGGCCACTAGCACAAGAGGGTTTGATAGGTACTCCTTGATGTCGTCAAACGCACGTTGGCATTTTTTATCCCAGAC
Source organism: Iris macrosiphon (assembly GCA_036927795.1). Classification (NCBI taxonomy): domain Eukaryota; kingdom Viridiplantae; phylum Streptophyta; class Magnoliopsida; order Asparagales; family Iridaceae; genus Iris; species Iris macrosiphon. The sequence continues at coordinate 35,349,302 of JAYESA010000020.1, read as the reverse complement.
AAAGGAGATACCTTTCTTCATGAGCTGGGTGAACGGCCGATAATATCCAGAGAGGTTTGATATGAACCTCTTGATGTATGCCAGCCTCCCTTAAAGGTCGCGGAGTTCCCGGAGGTTCTTTGGCGGGCTCATCTCCAGGATGACCTTGGTCTTGTCGGGGTCTATGTGAATACCCCGGGAAGTGATGACGAAACCCAGGAATTTGCCACTTGAGACTCCCAGGAAGGACTTGGTAGGGTTCATCTTGAGGCGGTGTGCACGCATTAAGTCAAACGCAGTCCTCATATCTTGGAGGTGATCATCTTTAGAGTGACTCTTGACGGCGATGTCGTCGACGTAGCATTCCACCGTCTTGAGCATATGTTTACAAAAAAATGGTGCTCATAGCTCACTGGTATGTAGCACCTGTGTTCTTTATACCGAAAGGCATGATCGTGTAGCAGTATACGCCTATTGGGGTCCGAAATGATGTATGCTTCTCGTTGTTAGGAAATATCTTAATTTGGTTGTAGCCCGAGAAGCCGTCCATGAAGGACATGCGTTCAAAGCCACATGTATTGTCGATCATTATGTCGGTGATCGGAAGGGAGAATTTGTCTTTAGGATATGCCACGTTTAGATCACAGAAGTCGATACAGATTCGAACATTCCCATTCTTCTTGACGACATGCACTATGTTGGCTACCCAATCAGGATGTTGTTCCTCGCGGATGAAGCAACTAGCTATCAGCTTGTTGACTTCAGCTTTAATAGAATTTATTATGTCCGACTAGAACCATCGTTGTTGTTGCTTGACCGGTTTGGCGTTCGGCAAAATATTGAGTTTTTGGACCGCAATTTGAGGATCCAGCCATGTCATGTGTTCATAACTCCAGAAAAAGATATCAATGTATTCCCTAACGAGCTGTAGCAGGAATTTTCGTTCTTCTTCGGATAAACTTTTGCTGATGATGTGAGCAACCTGATTTTTTCATAGGATTAGTTCGGTAATTAATAATTTTTTTTAATATTTATTCGATAATTTAATTAAACTTTGGAAACCAACCTCATGGTTTTAAGATCTTGAGTGCAACACTAGCCTTTTCCTTCCAACCAACCTAGCATTCTCGACTTAGATGAGTCAAATTAGGCTCCTGCCATGATTGTCCCTCACAAATTCGCAATCCCATGTCTTGTTTTGGTCGCACAACTTTTACGACACAATTACGAGAAAACGATAATTAATTAACCATTTTATCGTGGCGTACGATTTTAATACGCCACACCAACCTATTGCTTCCAACTAAATCCATGCTATGAGCATAACTGGTCCTATTACGCATATGACACTCGAGTTGCATTATTCGAACCCCCTGCATGCTCCCAATTTAATATTAAGTAGAAAATAGAATTTATGGATTTATTTAATTAATTTAATATTTATTAATATTTAGTAAATACATTTTTAATTAATATAAATTGGGTTGTAAATTATTGTTGGAGGAAATATAAATTTTCTAGAATGTTTCCAAGTGTCTAACTATTTTTGGGAATTTTATACATATAACTATTGATAAATAAAATAAAAAGAAAGAAAAAGAAAAGAAATAAAACACCTTAACCCTACCCGTTAACCCAAATCCATTAAATAAAATACTAACTAAAACCAAAACTCTAAGCATTCCCTCATCCACGTACATGAGCACCCCCCTCTCATATATATAGCATGAATACAAAACACTAATCCTAATCCCACCTCCACCAACACCCTGCCGACCGCCGCCGACCCCGCCGCCCCGCCGCCAGCCGCGCCGAAGCAGCGCCGCCCGCACCGCTGACCGCACGCGAGGAGCAGCACACAGCCTTGCAGCCCCCCCTTCGCGCAAAGATTTTGCCTTTCTCGCTCGTCCGTTTCGCGTCTCGTCTTCGCTGGTATGTTCACAACCTAACCCTCTAGGATTTTCTTCAAATGGAACAGATTTTGGCACCCGAATTTGATCGAAAAATCGACCGAAAGTTGGCCGAAAAACTGTTCAACAACAGTGCAAAAATTTAGTCCAAGTATCCCTGTTCATGTCCAATTTTCTACTATATCGTTAATTATTTTCAAAATATAATTGAATGGACTTCTTCACAATATAACCAAGATTTTTACTGTTCTTTTAGTTTTTATTATTTTGGTATAATGGTTAAATTATTCTGGTTCCAAAATGACCAAAAACTTATTTTTAAAATACCAAATATCTCGCGATACGGGGTGCGTTCCGCCAAACAAGGTGACTTCATCGTGTGCGAGTTGTATCGAAAGGCGCATAACGTAAACGCGAATGTGTGGGCTTTCGCAGAATTTGATTTGGACGTGTGTGCACGATGGAATCAACGCGTATCCGTAAAAAAATACCGTATCGACCTGTTCTGACACTCGCCATAACTTCATGTGTACTTGTTGATTCACAACAAAACTTGTGTCATTGGATTCGCAGCGTTACGCTGGTCCTGTGACCCAAGTTTGGTTCAAATCGGAGAATGTTGATGAAACATCATTTCGTGGGCCCCACGGTTTCACATAACAGGCAATTTCGTGATCGGCTCATCGAAATCCAGTTATAGATGTTTCATTTGGTTCGTATCATCATTCTGGACTCATAGATACTAAGTCTGATAAATTTGGAAAACTTTATCTCTGGCACATTTTTTGGTGCGAAGTGGGTCACATGTGGACCCCGCATTGACCAAAAATTATCAATTTTGTCTATGTATCCAAATTGGACTTATGGGTAGTCAATCCTAGATATTTAAAGTATTATGAGAATAATGGATTATGAGAACAATGGTGATATTTGTTTCAACGTCCGAAGGTGTACGTGCAGATTCTACTTTCCCAGGAGCAATTGACGGAGCTAAGAACCCAGGCAAGTGTACCTTGCCAAACCTGCAGAGATCATGTTATATTATTTGCTTATGATCTTCCTATATATACATACTCTTGTGATGTGCTTGTTCAACCTAGGACCGTGATACGTTGCTTAGCGTCCGAACAAGATTCGGGTGTCGACGTCGTACGCGGAGTCGTGCAACGTCACCTAGAGAGTTGATTCTACGATCCTATTTTTACGTGCTTATTTTACCAAGTACGCCATACCGTAGGACACTTGACACAATTTCATGTGACAAAATCTTTTTTGAGTTATTCATAGTGATTCTGTATAGGCTTATAGTATTTGTGATATGAGACGTGCATATTACATAGATATTATTATGACTCGTTGTACAAGCTAGAGGTCATGATCTTGCGTGTTATGGATATGAGGCATCGTGGACATGAGACATGAGATTACATTAGATGGGGAGAGACACACAGGCTACAGGCTGATTATTTATATATATACTACTGGAGGTACCTTGGACTCTGTCTCATATCTTTGGCGCATATACTGGAGTCGTGATACTACTTGCTGCCATGGGCTCCCCGACACAGAGCCTGTAGTGGTCTCAGCCTGAGTACTAGTGATGCTCTCAATTGCATTTCACTTAGCTGGTTACATAGCTTGTCCTGAGAATCTTTTTATATTTACTTGCTGTATTTTATTTGGCTTGAGTATTTATTGTACCTTGCTATGTCCCCTGAGGACCTGGATCCGGATTATGTCCCCAGGTGTAGACGAGGAGAGCTAACATGAGGTTTACGGGGGAGATGCTACTATTGAAGACGTACAGGTTGCAGAGGACGAGGTTGTTCCGGAGGACTTCTCTTGAGCACACAGTATTCTCACCATTCATTTATTATGCTTATTGTTCTTAGATATTTGATCTTGTAGTTACTTTTGGATATTGTACTTGGAGTTATTTTTCTTTCCATTTTGATGACGGATTGTTTCCCGTGACATAATTTATATTGCTTTGGTTGGACAAATCATTTTATATTATTGTGACTGGACTTGTCTCTTTGTGATTTTGTTACTTCTTGTGGATGAGATTAGATATATAAACTGTGACAGGTATTCGTTGACCATTTTTATGTATTACAGCTTAAGTGCACTCTAACGGGTCCATTAAATTGGGTTTGCCTATTAGAGTTGTGTTGCTGGTCATTGCCACGTGGCTAGTCTATTGGTATTTTGGGACTAGGGCGTGACATAGTTTTTGTGGTGGCCTATGCCGGTCTACGAATATATTACTTTGGTTTCAACTAAGAGGCCGAGCAAGCCTGCGATTAGGATAAGAATTAATTATAGGATCTCATCCACATATTGACATATTCTTGACATCTACATCGGATTCGAATTAATTTCTTGACTTACATCATGCTTGATTCAACTGTTCGACCCTACACTGATCCCGACAGAAGAAGAGAAGGCAAAAAAATTTTTTGACGGGCTTGAGCTTGGAGTTACAGAGATTGATTGGCGCAATTGCACCTACTTCTTATACGGACGTCCTTGTGCAGCTCGACGAATGGAGCGCATCCATAGGAGGGAGTCCAGCCAGAAGAGACCGTAAGCATTAGTACCAGCTCGAGCACCACACAGGGAGCCTGCAAAGCGACCCCAAATGAGTCCACCACAGAGAACAGCATTACGAGCCCCATCCCTTCCTACTTGTCACTACTGTAGCAAGCCATATTGAGAGAGAAAGTGCAGACGCAAATTGAGATTATGTTTAGCTTGCGGATCTAGTCAGCATTCAACCAGGGATTGCCTTGAGCGTCGAAAATGAACACCGATGGTTCATTGACCCGCTTTACCAGCACCGGAGCCAGTCCAGTAGCCACATCGACCAGCTTATCCAGCACTAGGAGCATCACAGACGAAAAATGGAGGATTCATACCACCAGCACCGGGAGGATATCAACCGAGGCCACCCTTGGCACCACAGGCAACACTCTTCCAGCAGGCCCAGCAACAGCAGAGGGCACCACCACAGGGACGAGGACAGGCTTTTGTGATGACCGTGGAGGAGGCATGGACTCGAGGAGTAGCGAATATGGGTAAGATTTAGTCTTATCATAGCTAACTATAGTAACGAATATTTCTAGTAATACTTTAGCATGTGCCTGTTAGTTCTATTTTTTAGTCTACCCCTAGTATTATGTTAGCCAGAACTTGTTGGACTAGAGTAGTAATATGTAAGTGGTACCCAAATTTTCATAAGTTGTAGTTGATCCTCACTCTAATCAGACTCCTTTACTCTTGAGTTACTTATCTCTTATTGCCTAGAAAAAAGTTTTTATTGCTTCCCTACGTATTCTGCTAGAACAAAACCCTCACCCTTCCTCTCGATTTTTTTCCTTGTTCATGGTCCTTTATCCTTTATGTCATGCTTCAATAAATGTCATGCAACCGCGTCATCTCTTCTGAAGCAAATCTTTCCTGACCGGTTATGTTTTATTTTTCTTAATTGCGAGGACGTAATTCTTTTAAGGTGGGTAGATTGTGAGCACCCTGATTTTTTCATAGGGTTAGTTCGGTAATTGATAATTTTTTTATTTTAATATTTATTCAATAATTTAATTGAACTTTGGAAACCAACCCCCATGGTTTTAAGATCTTGAGTGCAACACTAGCCTTTCCCTTCCAACCAACCTAGCATGCTCGACTTAGACGAGTCAAATTAGGCTCATGCTATGACTGTCCCTCACAAATTCGCAATGCCATGCCTTATTTTGGTCGTACAACTTTCGCGACACAATTACGAGAAAACGATGATTAATTAACCATTTTATCATGGCGTATGATTTTAACACGCCACACTAATCCATTGCTCCCAACTAAATCTATGCTATGAGCCTAACTGGTCCTATTACGCATACTAGACTCGAGTTGCGTTATTCGAACCCCCTGCAGGCTCCCAATTTAATATTAAGTAAAAAAATAGAATTTATGAATTTATTTAATTTATTTAATATTTATTAATATTTAGTAAATATATTTTAATTAATATAAATTGGGTTATAAATTATAGTCAGAGGAAATATAAATTTTTTAGAATTTTTTCAAGTGCCTAACTATTTTTGGGAATTTTATACATATAACTATTGATAAATAAAATAAAAGAAAAGAAAAAGAAAAGAAATAAAACCTAAACCCTAACCCTACCCGTTAACCCAAACCCATTAAATAAAATCCTAACAAAAACCTAAACTCTAAGCATTCCCTCATCCACGTACAGGAGCACCCCCCATCTCCTATATATAGCATGAATACAAAACACTAACCCTAATCCCACCTCCACCAACACCCTGCCGACCGTCGCCGACCCCCGCTGCACCGCAGCCCGCCGTGCCGAAGCAACGCCGCCCGCACCGCCAACCTCACGCGCGCAGCAGCGCACAGCCTTGCGGCCCCCCCATTCACACGAAGATTTTGCCTTCCTCGCTCGTCCGTTTCGTGCTCCGTCTTCGCTGGTATGTTCACAACCTAACCCTCTAGGATTTTCTTCAAGTGGAACGAATTTTGGCACCGGGTTTGATCGAAAAATTGACCGAAAGTTGACCAAAAAACTGTTCAACAACAATTTAGAAATTTAGTCCAAGTACTCCTGTTCATGTCCAATTTTCTACCACCTCATTAATTATTTTCAAAATATAATTGAAGGAACTTATTCACAATATAACCAAGATTTTTACTGTTTTTTAGTTTTTATTAGTTTGCTATAATGGTTAAATTATTCTGGTTCCAAAACGACCAAAAACTTATTTTTAAAACACCCAATATCTCGCGATACGGGGTGCGTCCCGCCAAATGAGGCGACTTTGTCATGTACAAGTTGCATAGAAAGGCGCGTAACGTAAACACGGACGTGTGGGCTTTCGCAAAATTTAATTTGGACGTGTGTGCACGCCGGAATCAACGCATATCCGTCAAAAAGTACCGTATCGGCCTGTTTTGACACTCGTCATTACTTCGTGTGTACTCGTAGATTCGCAACAAAACTTATACCATTGGATTCGCAGCGTTACGCTGGTCCTGTGACCCAAGTTTGGTTCGAATCGGAGAATATTGACGAAACAGCATTTTTTGGGCCTCACGATTTTACATAACGGGAGATTTCGTGATCGGCTAATCGAATTCAGTTATGGATATTCCGTTTGGTTCATATCATCATTCCGGACTCGTAGACACTAAGTTTGATAAATTTGGAGAACTTTATCTCTGGCACATTTTTCGGTGAGAAGTGAGTCACATGTGGATCCCGCTATTTCAAGTATTCTGAGAACAATGGTGATGTTTGTTTCAGCATCCGGAGGTGTACGTGCAGATTTTACTTTCCCATGAGCAATTGACGGAGCTCAGAACCCAGGCAAGTGTACCTTGCCAAACCTGCAGAGATCCTGTTATATTATTTGCTTGTGATCTTCCTGTATATATATACTCTTGTGATGTGCCTGTTCAACCTAGGACCGTGAGACGTTTTCTAGCGTCCGAACAAGATTCGGGTGTCGACGTCGTACGCGGAGTCGTACGACGTCACATAGAGAGTTGATTCCACGATCATATTTTTACGTGCTTGCTTTACCAAGTACGCCATACCGTAGGACACTTGACACTATTTCATGTATCAGAATCTTTCTTGAGTTATTCATGGTAATTTTGTATAGGCTTACAGGATTCGTAATATGAGACGTGCATATTACATGGTGTCACTACCACATCCTGAAAATATGGATATTTTTATCATTTTATATATTATAGGTATTGTGTGTATTTATTTTAAATAATTGTATGATATGTGTATATATATATGTATTATATATAGTGTTCATTAATGCATGAGTTAGTAGACTAGACCTAGATGCCCACTAGATGGAGCCATGACCGAAATATAGTGTTATGGATTTAATTTATAATTTTTGGGATTAATTATTTAGGGTTATAATTAATTATTATGATTTTATTTAATTGTTGTGCCTTACCGTTGCTTCGATATTTGGAGCGCTACCCTAGCTTTTGCCTTCCAACAAATTTTACACCCTTGTCCTAAACGTGCCCGTCCTTCATTCTGATCCTTGTGTGACTCGTAAATATGCTTTCTTGTGCTTCATTTTAGTCGCACAACATTCGTCGTAAATAATTTTATTTAATTCTAATAAAATCTAACTTTGTATCCTTGTGCGTTCCAATCGAAATTGGAGACACAATCTCGACCCATTTCGTGCAACCCAAATTATGATAATATTCTGAGTTCTCTACGTCTATGACACTTGCGTCCCACCTAATTTTAATCCCATGTACTTCCAATTAATTTTAGAACACCATTTACATTAATTTTAATTAAATTGGTGTAAAGATCCAACTTAACCCAAAACTAGACCCAACACCAAACCAAACCCTCATTCACACCCTCAAGTTTTATCCTAAACACCAAACATCTTTTTCATTCAATACATCACACCAAATATGGTGTTTTCCCTCATTAAATCCCAAAATCCACTTTCTGTGCAATTTTTTAATTGTTGGGGACTTATTTGCAAAAGTGCAATGATGTGTCACCATCCTATTGGTCAAGACCCATGAAGAAATTAACCCCCTCCCCTTTGACCGTTCAACTCTTTCTCCCTCTCTCATCTTTTTGTTTGTTTATTTTTCTCCATGATAAATCTAGGCCATCCATTTTAAATGGAGCCATCCTCACCACACAACACCCTCACCATTATATATATATATATATATATATATATATATATATATATATATATATATATATATATATATATATATATATCCTCAACCCCTTTTCCCAAAGCAACCCCATCCCAAGGTGTATGGCCGGCCCTAATCCCTAGGAGGTCAACATCAACCCTCTCTCTCCTACGAGCAAACCATCACCCTCTATATTATTTTTATTATCATCACCACCTACATCAACTCAACCCTAACCTATACTCATCTTCTCCATCCCCAAGCACACCACCAGACTCCATCCCCGTCGACTCCTCGACCGGACCCTCCACCAACCCGGCTCGACCACCCATCCCGTCCCCGTTCACCCGACCTCCTCGCCTGAACTTCACCGCCACAGCAACCTCGCCCGCCTGAGAATCATCCTCCACCGCACCTACGACAGACCTCCACCGACGAGGAGCGACTTCATCCCATTCTCCTCCTTCTCGACTGATCCAACCCGCGGACGAGCAGCTCTACCCACCGGCCACAGCTCCCAGCCACCCCCACCGTTCACCTCTTTGCATGAACCATCGTCATCTCCCCCAACGCCTCACCCCGTCTCGACTTTCCCCGTCAACTCCTCCGCCGGATCCCTTCTTCGCCTGCACCTCTCCATCCCGAGCACTTCCCTCCTTCCTCGGTGATCTCCCTGGCCGCCAGCACGACCACCACAGTCCCCCGAGTCCTCCACCGTGACAGCACGACTCCATCCACAACCACCAGACTTCTCCTCCTTCTCTGCCCCTCCGGCAGCCTCGCCTTCATCATCACCATCATCTTCATCATAATCATCATCATCATCATAACCATCATCATAACCATCATCATCGTCGTCATCGTCGTCATCGTCAAGATCGTCGTCACCATCGTCATCGTCGTCATCGTCGACGCGTCCCACCTCGCCGGAGACGAACCACAATAGCCTCCCTCGACCCCGTGTACGCGCAGGTTCGTACATGTCCCCTCCTCCTTCATGATTTTTTGTGTACGTATGTGTGAATAGTGTAGGGTTTAGTATCGTGTCATGACAGGTTCAGTTAGTTGGTTCCAGACCCGTGTCGGTGAACCCAGTGACTCGTATGTGTATACGTACGCGTATGTGTTTTATGATCAAATTGATATATATATATATATATATATATATATATGGATGTATTTATATAAGTAATTATATGCTTGTAATAGTTATGACTATATGTGTATTTATACCGTATGACCCTAGGTATAAATATGGGTATCATGTATTTGCATTTGACTGTGTGACCCTGAACATTAGTGAATTGACTGCCTTATGTACACTGACGTACTGGCGAGACCCGTGTTATTTTGACTGTCTGATCTTGCACAATAATTACAGACGCGATACCCGCACAATTAGACGCACACTTGACCCTAGTTGACCAGTGTCATACCTAGCGTAGCCCCTGAGTTCAGAGTATTTATGATTGTGTGTATGTTAGTGTGATGTCTGATACAATATTGTATTATTTAATAATATTTATAGGACTATTGGATTATTCAGACAAGACCTCGGAAACCGAACATTGGTATTGCCAGCTAAGGACCACAGGCAAGTACATTCTCTAACAGTTTTTATTATGTTGATTATCTCTATAATTTTAGTTGTATAGCGTACATGATTCTGACACTATGTATATACAAGTTGGCATCATCGAGACCTGTCACGAGGAGTCGTGATTGGGATCCATCGTGCTAGCTGGGGATGGGGAAATATTAGTAGATTATGTGATCATACCCAACTCTACATGAATCATAGCTCACCCACACCTCACATCGGTGCAGCCAAACCATTACATGCCTCATAGCCTGTTATGTATGATTAGCCTGACTATTGCTTGCATCATAGCTATCCGGATGGTTAGCCTGACCTTACATGAATCATAGCTAGTCATACACAGCAAGCCTGATCAGTCCCAAGCCGATCACATGATATGCTGATGTTTCACACACTTAGCTACATAGTCTCTACATGTATCTCTAGTATATTGATCTAGCATTCCTTATGTTCTAGTCATGGTTCTAGCATTCACTTATATACCAGTTCATTGTTCTAGCGTGCACTTGTATTCTTGTTTATTGCTAGTTGTACCATTGATGATGACATATGCTCCAGTATTTCTATTTCCAGTATCTCATTATTCCAGTATTGTTTATTGCCAGTATTTATATCCATCTTGTATTTCTTTATACTGTGTTATAGTTTTGTCAATATACATAGAACTGCTGTTAGTGCTTGTACTTCGCTCCAATCCTGACTGGATATTTTTTTCAGACTATGACATAGTGGACTTGTTTCCAGCATACTTGGAGACTTGGATGTTATTGTTTGCAGGTTAGATTATTTTGTTGTTTAGACTTGTATTGTGTTCATTTATTTTTCTTTGATATCTCATCGTGCTCTAGTTTCTGTGATTGAGTATTTCATATTATATTGTGATATCTGTGTCTCCTTATAGAGTTGGATATTCATGTGAGAGTGATTAGCTAGTATTATGACCTAGACAGCGTTCTACCGCCGATGCTGCGGCGTAGACTGGACGTATCCGCGTACTCGTGTCCAAATTCTGGGTGCGAGTCGTGACACGTTTTTAGTGGTGGTCCATGCAGGTCAGACTTCACAAGTTGTGCGATGTCGTGGTAGTGCGACGTCTTAGTTGTACTACTGTGTGCCTGCGATAGGATATAGGACATAGGATACTAGGATGAGAGAGGATACTCAATCACAAATTATTGGAGAGATTCCTGAGATGACCCTTGAGAATCTTATTATAATTTCTAATTTAAATCTTTTCCTTGTTTCTGTCCGTTCTCACTTGTTGTTATTGAATTTGATTCTCGTTGATCAGTTGTTAAATTTAATTCTTAGTGTCGTTGTTGAGTTTGATTTCATATCGAGATAAATTTTTACGGACTAAATTACGGTATCATCTGATGACATATGTTGATGAGGATAGTGAGAAAGGTAAAACGTCTACTTTGGTTATGGAGCCTAGAGTTTATCGCAGCCACATTAGCTGTCATGGCGGAAACGTATGAACCTGACCTTGGATGTACATATCTTAGTTATGAAATTTAGAGTTTCTCGCAGCCATACCGGTTGGCGTGACGAGGATTCTAGATGACATAATTATAGAGTTGCATACCTTAGTTATGGAACCTATCATTTATCGCAGCTATGCTTACTGGCGTGGCGAGGATTCCGAGTGTCATAATTTCGGACATACGTGTATGATTATCAGATTGTATCTTAAATTGGTTCTTAAAGTATCATCTTAATAATTATCTACTTATGTTATTATAGGACTTGTTCCATCATTTTGCTTAGCAGTAGAGTTACCTTCAGTCCTTAGTCCAGTTCCTTTTGAGCTTTATTCTTTAAGGATCCCTGTTAGTGTGATAATTGGTGACTTGCAATTAGGTCCGTGTCTTGAGTATCAGTATTGACTGTTGGAAGTGTGGCTTGTGAGTCTGTAAGTGTTCATGGTTGGACATGTGAGCAGTAGGCATTAATCTAGAGTTAACCCATAGCGTAGTACCTTGTATCAATAGTTCTATAATAGGTGTCATTATAGTTAGTATTGGTACTATAGGTAGAAGGAGGAGTAAAGAGTATCAGTGATGGTTCCAGGAGTTAGTATCAGAGTCAGCATGCCAATCCTGGATAGTCATGAATTTATGTAGTTGGGTGATCCATGTAAACAATTAAGCATCGAGAAAATTGTATTAAAAATTAATGGAGCATAATATTCAATTTGATGGTGGATTACTTGGGTGTGTCAAGAGTAAAGAAATGTATACGCATAAAAGGTATTAATGAGATGCCATGGGTAGAGAAATATCAAGATTGATCATGGAAGATATATAGTATATCACTGATTAGTGTATCAGTCTGTAAAAGGTTTAAGAGAAAATACGTATACATCAATCGAGATATGGAACCATATGCCTGCCTTTGAGCGTGAAGTAAAATATGTGTATTATAGAAAGTGCAAGTGATCATGAGTTCTAGTGAGTGTGATGAGGTGATCTAATGATGAAGCTAGTGTTATTATACCAGGAGTGCTAGTATTTCTACGCCAAGGATTAGTTGAGCAAGGTGCTAATAACAGTAAGTACTCCGTGTGATAATATTAGATGGGTGTATCAGTTAATATGGATAGAAAATTATTGGGAGTAATAGTGCAAGTAATCCGGGCAGTGCAAATTTCAGTACACAGTTGAGGGTTTTAGACAATTGGTGTATTTGTGTGTATCTTGTGTGTTATAGACTGTGAGTATATATATGTATACTTAGATAGATGTGGATTTAAATTTATAATTTAAAGATTGTAAATAAATTTTAATTTTTAAGAATTTTTGAGGAGTCAAGATTTATGTTATTAAAATTTTTGAGGATTCAAATTCAATTCAATAAACATAGTCAAAGCTATAAAGATTTTTGGAAGTGATTAAAAATTTTATTTCAATATTTGAATTTTGAGGAAAGTATATGCATTTTATTTTAAATTATTCGAGAAGTTAAGTTTTGAGGATTTTATTTTGAGGATAAAATTTTATGGTGGGTAAGAAATGTATAACAGTATATGAGTGGATGAAGTGCATATGTAAGGATCTGTTGGCTTGAGCATGCCTGAGATGGCACTGCAAATTGACTTTGGTGTCCATCTAGAGTTGTATTAGAGGGAGCAGTACTTAGTGTGGTGTGTTGCACTTAGTGTGCACTTGAGTGATAAGAACAACTAGTATAAACAATTACAGTTGGTAAGAGAGCTAGCAGTGATTGTGCTAGTAGTAGAAACAGTGGTACCTAAAGGGATAGATGTATCAAACTTTGGATGCATTATTAAACCATGGTTGTGTTAGCAGGTTCAGTTCTGTTCTTTCCTTCTATTTTTTTTTATCTATTTGATTGATTAATTAATTTTCTAGTACCATAGCTTGTATCAATGATTCTCTTGCTAGAATGTAGTTAGTAGTACACCCCGACAAAGACTACAATACCATGACAAAAGTGACCATAACCATGTATATTTTCCCTAGATTGCATGTTGTATGACTGTAGGTAGGATTTTCTTATACCTTGATTGTTGGGAGTTTGACCTTAGTGAAGAGTTAATGAAGAGGTTATGATTTGACAAAGAGAGACAATGTGCCTTAAATTTCGAGGATAAATATTAATTTAAATAAAGAGTTAAGAATTTAATAGGGCAGGATTGACGATTTTGTTAAATCATTAATTTTTATGAAGATTATGATATGATTGAATTTGTCATTAAATTTAAAAATTTTAAGAAGATTATCATTATATTTATTTGACTGCAAGGTATGAAATTAAAAACTTATGATTTGAATGTTGTATTTGAAGATTTTATAGGTATTACATTGTTTGAGTATTGTGTGGGAAAAGAATAGAGGAATAAGGTCACTAATGGGTTAGTATTTGATTTCAAATTTTTGGGATGAGGATTTAATTTTATAAATATGCATCAATTGGATTTAAATTAGAGTAGTAAGATGATTAATGGATTAGTATTTGAATTCAAATTTTGGGATAAGATTTTTAAATTTTATAAATATGCATTGATTGGATTTCAATTAGATGATTGGATAGTAAATTTTGTATTTAGTGATTAACTTAAAATTTTAGAGGAGATTGTGATAAGAATGAAATTTGATTTTATATTTGAAGATTTTTAGGAATATGATATTTATAGAATTTTGAAGATCATAAAATAACAATATGGATTTACTTCATGATTATGTGATTTGATGAATTTAAATTTTTGATGGTAAAATAAATAAATAAATACGACTATTGAGGATTTTAAATTTCAAGGACGAAATTCTTTTAAGGAGGGTTGACTTGTCACTACCACATTATGAAAATATGGGTATTTTTGTTATTTTATATATTATAGGTATTGTGTGTATTTATTTTAAATAATTGTATGATATGTGTATATATATGTGTGTATTATATATAGTGTTCATTAATGCATGAGTTAGTAGACTAGACCTAGATGCCCACTAGATGGAGCCCTGACCGAAATATAGTGTTATGGATTTAATTTATAATTTTTGGGATTAATTATTTAGGGTTATAATTAATTATTATGATTTTATTTAATTGTTACGCCTTACCGTTGCTTCGATATTTGGAGCACTACCCTAGCTTTTGCCTTCCAACAAATTTTACACCCTTGTCCTAGACGTGCCCGTCCTTTATTCTGACCCTTGTGTGACTCGTAAATATGCTTCATTTTAGTCGCACAACATTCGTCGCAAACGATTTTATTTAATTCTAATAAAATCCAACTTTGTATCCTTGTGCGTTCCAATCGAAATTGGAGACACAATCTCGACCCATTTTGTGCAACCCAAATTATGACAATATTCTATTCTGAGTTCTATACGTCTATGACACTTGCGTCCCACCTAATTTTAATCCTATGTACTTCCAATTAATTTTAGAACACAATTTACATTAATTTTAATTAAATTGGTGTAAAGACCCAACTTAACCCAAAACTAGACCCAACACCAAACCAAACCCTCATTCATACTCTCAAGCTTTATCCTAAACACCAAACATCTTTTTCATCCAATACATCACACCAAACATGGTGTTTTCCCTCATTAAATCCCAAAACCCACTTTTATGTGCAATTTTTTAATTGTTGGGGACTTATTTGTAAAAGTGCAATGATGTGTCACCATCATATTGGTCAAGACCCATGAAGAAATTAACCCCCTCCCCTTTGACCGTTCAACTCTTTCTCTTTCTCTCCTCTTTTTGTTTGTTTATTTTTCTCCATGATAAATCTAGGCCATCCATTTTAAATTGAGCCATCCTCACCACACAACACCCTCACCATTATATATATATATATCCTCAACCCCTTTTCCCAAAGCAACCCCATCCCAAGGTGTATGGCCGGCCCTAATCCCTAGGAGGTCAACATCAACCCTCTCTCTCCTACGTGCAAACCATCACCCTCCATATTATTTTCATTATCATCACCACCTACATCAACTCAACCCTAACCTATACTCATCGTCTCCATCCCCGAGCACACCACCAGACTCCATCCCCGTCGACTCCTCGACCAGACCCTCCACCAACCCGGCTCGACCACCCATCACGTCCCCGTTCACCCGACCTCCTCACCTAAACTTCACCGCCACAACAACCTCGCCCGCCTGAGAATCATCCTCCACCGCACCCACGATAGACCTCCACCGACGAGCAGCGACTTTATCCCATTCTCCTCCTCCTAGACTGATCCAACCCACGGCCGAGCAGCTCTGCCCCACCGGCCACATTCCGACTTCCCCGGCCACAGCTCCCAGCCACCCCCACCGTTCACCTCTCTGCCTGAACCATCGTCATCTCCCCCAATGCCTCACCCCGGCTCGACTTCCCCCGTCGACTCCTCCGTCGGATCCCTTCTCTGCCTGCACCTCTCTATCACGAGCACTTCCCTCATTCCTCCGGTAATCTCCCTGGCCGCCAGCACGACCACCACAGTCCCCCGAGTCCTCCACCGCGATAGCACAACTCCGTCCACAACCACCAGACTTCTCCTCCTCCTCTTTCCCTCCGGCAGCCTCGCCTTCATCATCACCATCATCTTCATCATAATCATAATCACCATTATAACCATCATCATCGTCGTCGTCGTCGTCATCGTCTTCATCGTCAAGATCGTTGTCACCATCGTCATCGTCGTCATCGTCGACGCGTCCCACCTCGCCGGAGATGAACCGTAGTAGCCTCCTTCGATCCCGTGTATGTGCAGGTTCATACCTTTCCCCTCCTCCTTCATGATTTTTTGTGTACATATGTATGAATAGTGTAGGGTTTAGTATCATGTCATGACAGGTTCAGTTAGTTGGTTCCAGACCCGTGTCGGTGAACCCAGTGACTCGTATGTGTATACGTATGCGTACGTATTTTATGATCAAATTGATATATATTATATATATATATATATATATATATATATATATATATATATATATATATATATATATATATATATATATATATATATATATATATATATATATATATATATATATATATAAGTAATTATATGCTTGTAATAGTTATGACTATATGTGTATTTATACCGTATGACCCTAGGTATAAATGTGGGTATCCTGTATTTGCATTTGACTGTGTGACCCTGAACATTAGTGAATTGACTGCCTTATGTACACTGACGTACTGGCGAGACCCGTGTTATTTTGACTGTCTGATCTTGCATAGCAATTATAGACGCGATACCCGCGCAATTAGACGCACACTTGACCCTAGTTGACCAGTGTCATACCTAGCATAGCCCCTGAGTTCAGAGCATTTATGATTGTGTGTATGTTAGTGTGATGTCTGATGCAATATTGTATTATTTAATGGTGTCTATAGGACTGTTGGATTATTCAGACAAGACCTCGAAAATCGGATATTGGTATTGCCTGCTAAGGACCCCAAGCAAGTACATTCTCTGACAGTTTTCATTATGTTGATTATCTCTATAATTCTAGTTGTATAGCGTACATGATTCTGACACTATGTATACACAAGTTGGCATCATCGAGACCTGTCACGAGGAGTCGTGATTGGGATCCATCGTGCTAGCTGGGGACAGAGAAATATTAGTAGATTATGTGATCATACCCAACTCTACATGAATCATAACTCACCCACACCTCACGTCGGTGCAGCCTGACCATTACATGCCTCATAGCCTGTTATGTATGATTAGCCTGACTATTGCTTGCATCATAGCTATCCGGATGGTTAGCTTGACCTTACATGAATCATAGCTAGTCATACATAGCAAGCCTGATCAGTCCCAAGCCGATCACATGATATGCTGATGTTTCACACACTTAGCTATATAGTCTCTACATGTATCTCTAGTATATTGATCTAGCATTCCTTATGTTCTAGTCATGGTTCTAGCATTCACTTATATACCAGTTCATTGTTCTAGCGTGCACTTGTATTCTTGTTTATTGCTAGTTGTACTATTAATGATGACATATGCTCCAATATTTCTATTTCCAGTATCTCATTATTCCAGTATTGTTTATTGCCAGTATTTATATCCATCTTGTATTTCTTTACACTATGTTATAGTTTTGTCAATATACATGGAACTGCTGTTAGTGCTTGTACTTCGCTCCAATCCTGACTGGATATTTTTCCAAACTGTGACATAGAGGACTTGTTTCCAGCATACTTGGACACTTGGATGTTATTGTTTGCAGGTTAGATTATTTTGTTGTTTAGACTTGTATTGTGTTCATTTATTTTTCTTCGATATCTCATCGTGCTCTAGTTTTTGTGATTGAGTATTCCATATTATATTGTGATATCTATGTCTCCTTATGGAGTTGGATATTCATGTAAGAGTGATTAGCTAGTATTGTGACCTAGACATCGTTCTACCGCCGATGTTGCGGTGTAGGCTGGACTTACCCGCGTACTCGTGCCCAAATTTTGGGTGCAGATCATGACACATGGATATTATTATGACTCGTTGTACTAGCTAGAGGTCATGATCTTGCGTGTTATGGACATGAGACATCGTGGACATGAGACATGAGATTACATTGGGTGGGGAGAGACACATAGGCTACAGGCTGATTATTTATATATATACTACTGGAGGTGCCTTGGACTCTGTCTTAGATCTTTGGCACATATACTGGAGTCGTGATACTATTTGCTGCTATGGGCTCCCCGACACAGCGCCTGTAGTGGTCTCAGCCTGAGTACTAGTGATGCTCTCATTTGTATATTACTTAGCTGGTTACATAGCTTGTCCCGAGAATCTGTTTATTTTTACTTACTGTATTTTATTTGGTTTGAGTGTTTATTATACCTTATTATGTCCCCTGAGGACCTGGATCCGGATTATGTCCCCAGGTGTAGACGAGGAGAGCTATCCCGAGGTTTACATGGCAGGTGCTACTATTGGAGACGTACATGTTGCAGAGGACGAGGTTGTTCCGGAGGACTTCTCTTGAGCACACAATATTCTCACCATTCATTTATTATGCTTATTGTTCTTAGATATTTGATCTTGTAGTAATTTCTGGATATTGTACTTGGAGTTATTTTTCTTTCCTATTTGATGATGGGTTGTTTCTCGTGACATTATTTATATTGCTTTGGTTGGATAGATCATTTTATATTATTGTGACTGGACTTGTATCTTTGTGATTTCGTTACTTATTGTGGATGATATTTGATATATAAAATATGACAGGTATTCGTAGACCATTTTTATGTATTACAGTTTAAGTGTACTCGAACGGGTCCATTAAATTGGGTTTGTCCATTAGAGTTGTGCTGCTGGCCATTGCCACGTGGCTAGTCCCTTGGTATTTTGGGACAGGGACGTGACAGATGAAGATAGGTTTGGGGGAGGATTCGTCGCCCATATTGACTTATACGACTTCGTCTTCGGTAAATAGTTTTCGTTGTTCGAACCGCATCTCCTATTGGACGTCTAGGCGTTGGGCCCATAGTTCTACTTCAAGAAGTTTATGTGGATTTTTGTCGTCTTCCTCAGGGTCAGCTGACACCATATTGGAAGACAATGTTTGCTTGAGTATCTTTTCGATACTGACGTCGGAGTCCCAAGCGAAAGATTGCGAAGAGTGGGAGTGAACCTCATCTTCTTTATCTGAACCTTCGGAGGTTGTGGGAGGCATTATGTACCCTAAGCCATGCTTGATTTTATGGTAGAAATCCTCGGACTTGCATGCGGGAGCAGGTAGACGCAGGGGCAGCCGTCGACCCTTGCCGTTGTTTAAACCTCGATTATTTTTAAGGTCATAACCCATGTTCTGGATGATATGTTTGGCTTGACCGCTGAACCGGTAGAGTTGTATTTTGCCGGTGTCGGGTTCTGTCTTTTGTTCCTCCGGGGAGAAAGACCGAGGGCATTCAACCCTGCCGAAGATGATAAGTTTGTCTCCCCTCCTCCTTATTGGAACCGTAAAGTAGGAACCTTATCTAGGGAGGATCTGATTTACTACGTAGGTGGTAGTCACCTATGTTTGCAGGTGTAAGCCTTGGTCGTGCTCCATAGAGTACAATGTGTTGATATGTGTACGCTCACAATAATTCAAAGATAACCCTTTATTGATAAAATAAGGTATCTCTTCCGAAGGAATCGTATCATCGAGGGAAGGGACGTTGGCCTGAGCGGCCATATATTCTTTCAGTTCGTCATCCTCATGGGCTACCCCCAGCGCGGTTACAAGCGTTGGTGGCTTCCTGTACAGTTTTACTACAAGAGGCTCGAAGGCTGCAACCGTGGCCGGGTCTTCTTTTGGCGGTCTGCAAAGATGAATGACCATAGGTTCTGAAGGAGAAGATGGAGCGAGATCCTTCTTCTGCAGTTAATTTGGCCTATGGAGGGGATAAACCAGAGGTCCGGAAAGAGCAGATGGTGTGGGGTCCTTCCTCTGCGATCGATTTGGCCTATGAAGACGAACGACCAGAGGTTCGGACGTTGTGGAAGGTTCCAGAGATTCTGGTGCCTTCCTATGCAACTTGACGACGAGGGGAGTGGCTGCGTCGGGAGTGCAAAACTTGATACGGGTTCTCATGGGCTCCTCCGGTGTTGTCATAACCTCGACCTCATCATCGACCTCATTGTCACCTTTGTCTCGATGGGTTTGTTTGTAGAGGATGGCGTCGGAGTAGTATGTCTCGACTCCCTTAAATGGGTCGATGTCTGCAAACTCTGTTCTGAAAATGCCATGATCGTAGACGTACTTTAAGCATTGGTGCAGGATTGACGGCACGATCATATATTGGTGTATCCAGGGGCGTCCGAGCAAGACATTATAGGATACATCTACGCCAATGACGTAGCAAGTGACCTCTGTTTTTAGGTCGCCGATTTGATACTTCAGGCGAATCTTGCCCAGAGGGTAGCTTCTTCCTGCCTTGAAGCCACTAATGACAGTATTGGTAGCTGCCAGGCGATGCATCGGGATGCCCAAGGTTTACAGCAGACTCCTCGGGATGATGCTGATTGATGAACCAGTGTCAATGTGCATCCGGTCCACTTTTATAGCACCAATATACCGTGTGTAGTATAGGAGACAATCATGCTTGTTGTTCTTTAGCAACATGTCTTGTTGCGAGAATGTAATATTGGGTACTGCATCCGTAACGTTATTACAGTGGGAGCATGTCGTCGGATCTTTAGCTGGCGGCTTGACTTGCGCTAGATAGGTGTCGACATTTTGTAGTGCCTCTCTCAGGGCGGCTCGAGTATCTCTGAAAATTCGCATAAGTTCAAATAACGACAACTTTGCAGGGATATTGGCGAGTTGAGCCAAGACGACAAAGTTGTAGGGCTTTTCCAATCCCTGAGCCGTTTCCTTACACAACGGCTTGTCGAAGCGTCCCTCTTTTTGTTTGGACTTGTCCGCTGGTGGGGGTTGAGATGGACCCAGATCAGATGCGACAGGTGTAGTAGTTGGAGGTGCATTAACGTCGGGAGCTTCGTAATCTCGCTGGTAAGCAAGGCCCGACCTGGTTGCCCCTGTTCAGGCCTCCTCAGCGATGGGAGAAACCATGCGGCAAGATTTGGTTTTTCGTATTTTAGGCTTGATGGCAGAAGGCGCTGCTTGCTGCGTCAAGTCTGGGACCAGATCCGGGTGGACCCACATGATCTCGCCCCGAGGGGTAGTAAGAGGTGTCAGCCCGGCTGCTTGGTAGTGAGCTGGAGGAAGATTTACTACCTCCATTGTTGCCCTTGGGATCGATGTGACTCCTTTTGGGCTTTCGTCGGTGGGAAGTTGCCGAACTGGGGGGACACCATGTTAGCGGCAACCGTTACATCGTCGAAATCCAGGGAGAGCCTTGTTATCGATCAACCGTTGGATGTACCGCTTCAAGGTGTAGCACTCCTGCAACGGGTGGTGAACGTACCGGTGGAAGTGACAGTACTTTGGGTTGTTTATCTCCTCCGCTTTAGGCTGACGTTTGAAGTCAGGGAGGCAAATTTTACCTTCCTGCATCAACATGTCGAATATGGGCTTGACATCACCTTCTTCGAAAGAATAGGTCTCCTTTGATTTTGGAGCCTCCGCCTCTTTTGCTCAGGCTTCTTGGTCACATTAGCGACCATGGCTTGCTTCCCTTTCGCGTCGTGGTTACTATTGCCGCTATTGCTTGGGCGCTTGCCCTTTTTCTCAGCAGTAGGGATATGGATTCCCAAGTGCTAAGCATCCTTGAGCTTCTTTTCAGCGTTGATATCGCTTATAATAAACGACGTCCAGTCTTTGAACTGGCTATCGCGCATCCAGAGGCTGACCACCAGAAGCATATTTTTCTGGCACATCTTCATTAGTGTGGCATCGGGATTGCCAGGGGCAACCTTAGTGCTGTTTGTCGGAACCACTCGATGTAATTTTATGTCAGTTCCCTTTCTCTCTGGGCGACATCCATCATATCATTTTCTGCCTCATAGAATCTGTTGAGGAACAGACGCTTGAGGTCATCGAATGATGATATGCAATTATCTTCGAGACTGCAAAACCAGTCGAAAGCTACCCCCGCTAATGTCCCGACGAAGAGTCTAGTAAGGATAGCATCGCTGCGGGGTAGGTGTCCCGTTGTAATCTCGAAGTAACTCATGAACTGACGAGGGAAGGACTTGTCGTCAAATATGTTTATGTTGAAGGGCTTGTATCTGGACAAATACGGTACGTCCCTCCATTCTATCGGGTATGGTTGCCGCACCCCGAGATCGGGAGTGAGTCTCGATTGCACATGGAGTCTAGGAGAGCCCAGAGTTCCCGGACCTCATTCATTGCTTCCTTGGCCTCGTCTCCTGCGGAGGGTGCAGACGGGCCAGGCAGGTGAGGATTACTACCCGTAGGTGGAGCGCTTGTGTTTGAATCTCCGTTGGTCCCTGGGTCCAAGTTTGCTTGTCCAGGGGTTCTTGCTGGTTAAGAAGCCACATTTGCTTTAATTTTCAGCATTGTCTGCGTTAAGACTTGCATTGATGCACCCATCGTCTGCATCACGGCCTAGAGGATCTCGAGGCGCTGGCGGTCGCTGGGGTCTTTATGGTCGTCCCCGGCCATGTATACTATCCTCATGTGGGGAGAGATGGACGGGACAGTAGATGCTGCACTTTCCGTCTCAGACCCATGGCGAGAGTAGTCATCAGGGAAAGCTGGCAGCGTCGTCTCCTCCTCGGACTCGGAAGGAATACTACCCCCATCGTAGGAGGCTACATCAACCTGGCGAGGGGAGCTACCCCCAGGGATCTCGGAGTCCGTTCCTTGGGAATCGCTGTCTCCTCAGAACGCTGGGTTGTTGCGTAAGTCGAGGGGAATACAACCCTCAGCTCGGGCTATCCTCCGGGGTTATGAGGAAGAACTACCCTCATTAGCTGACAGTTTCTTCCTGGAGCGGGTATCCTGGAAAACGTCTTCCGCAGGTCCTGTTGTTAACCCTCCTGGTAGTCACCTTCGCAACGCACTGGCGGACAACGACGGACTGGAGGTACTTGACTTTTCGAGTGGAGTAACATGAGACGGAGGACAGCTAAATAAGAAATGATAAAAGTTAAAAAAACTAAAAACTAAAATGAAAAGAAAACATAAAAAAAACTTAAAATTGTAAAAAAAAAGACAAAAACAAGAAATAAAATAAAAGAGTATAAATTTTGTTGGAGGAAAATTTATGTTAGAGCTATACAATTGGACAAAATAATTTATTATAGTACATATAAATTGATAGTGAAACGGTTCTTCCGTTAAGATTTTTTTGGTGTTCAAAGACCATGCAAAATAAAATTAGCCTTTGAACTATTAGTTGTTGGTCATGCTTAGTATGGCTTAGGACATAAATGTAGAGAATCAATGGATTTCAATTCCTTGAAGTGATGGATCTCATCACAACATATGTCACTATTCAAATTTTCATGTTGAAAGTTTGGCAATCTTATAAATATATAAAATTATTAAAATTTTGGTAGTTTTGAAAACATATTTCTCTGTTTTATGACTGTCAGTACTAAACATGGACTATCAAATTTTGACAGTTCTGAACACATATGTCCATGTCTTCAGGACTGTCAAAATTTTGACAGTCCTATCTATTGTTATGATCGTCAAAAATTTGACAGTCATGTTTTGTCCCCAACGCATCTATCATTGTTCTTGAAGCTTCGAAACTCCTATAATGGAGTTTCAAAACCTCCAATAATACAATTTGAGAAAAAAAAACCAATATACATTAATTAAAATCTACAAATATTTTTTGTTTCAAACAATTGATGTGTTCAATTTAATTTAAAAAAACATAAATTAAGATGAAGAACAAATTGAAAGAAAAGAGTTGTTGGAAAAAGTTATGTTTAAGGGTGGAGAGGGAGGATAAATATAAATAACTAAAAAAAAAAAATAATTAAAAACATAAATTAAGATGAAGAACAAATTTAAAGAAAAGAGTTGTTGGAAAAAGTTATGTTTATGTTGTCCCTAAAATAATATGTTTTGTCCATAACAAATATATATTATATATTTTTTAGTTATTTATATTTATCCTTCCTCTCCAACTTCAATTGCTAATCATATCTCCACTATCCCATTTTTATTTTAATTAGTATTATCTCTCTCAATTCTAAAAAAATAAGCTTTTTTTTTGGGAGAGGGAGGGAGAGAGAGAGGGGATTGGGGGGGGGGGGGGGGGGGGTGAGGGGGGGGGGGAGGAGATAACTACAATTATAATTAACAAATTATGAATAAATTAGGAAAGAGTAGTACTAATTAAAATAAAAATGGAGGATAATAAAAACATAATTAACAATTAAGAGAATAAATATAAATAATTTTATTTTTTGATAAATGAGTTGTGCTAACATATAATAATTTTATGCCTATTTTATCACGTTGTGTCATGTCCAGCCAACCAGTTGGAAAGCCTTTAACCGTTTAAGAGAGACTTCCAAGGACAAAGGAAGCAAAAAAAAAAAAAGATTTGTGATGAGATATTAGTGTGACAGTCGGGACTTGAATTATATAAACAAACCCCATGATTATTAATAAGTCGATCCTCTAATAGAGCTCAACACGTCATAAACCGTTGCCCAAGTGTGCCACGGCCCCACCGCCTGCATTCCGGTCCTTGGCGGGCGGCGCGTGTCGTTTACCAAACAAAGGGACTCTCACTTTTCCTTCACCGTTTTCTCAAACGCTCCTCTCCATCGCCACCGCAATAGAGAGCTCGATGGAAGAAGAAAAAATGGCGGATCCTCGCCACCGACAGCTGAAGGCGATGCTCCGCAAGAACTGGCTCCTCAAGATTCGCCACCCCTTCACCACTCTCGCCGAGGTTCTCTCCCTAAAACCCTAAATTTATACTCTCCAAAACCCTAATTTTCCTTCTTCTTCTTCTTCTTCTTCTTCTTCTTCTTCTTCTTCTTCTTCTTCAGATTATGCTGCCAACGATCGTGATGCTGATGCTGATCGGCGTGAGGACGCAATCCGACACCAAGATCCACCCGGTCCAGTCGTACGTCGTGCGATCAATCGATGATTTCCCCCCCTTTTTTGTTGTTTTGGTTTGTGAATTTATGATTATTTTGTTGTTTGTTTCTAGGTATATAAGGAAGGACATGTTTGTTGAGGTGGGGAAGAGCAGGGTCTCGCCAAGCTTCGACGCGCTCCTGGAGCTGCTGTACGCCGGCAGCGAGCGTCTTGCGTTCGTGCCAGACACGGCCGAGACGAAGCTGATGGTGGATGTGCTATCCTCCAAGTTCCCGCTGCTGAAGGTGATTTGCCGACGCTCGAATTAGTAGAGAAATTCATATATGAATTCGTTCAGTTTTGGTCGAACGCAAACTTAATGTTCTTTGATATGTTCGCTACAGTTGGCTAAATCGTGCAAGTAATGGAAACACTTAAAAGAGTAGAGTACAACTAACTTGGGAACACAATGTTTATAATTCAAGGAACTGTTCTTATGTGAAGTATTATGATGTTTCATGAGTGCAATCCAACTTAAATACATGCTAAAACTTGAGGAAAAAACATAGTATTGACATTATCCCAAGTCTGTATTGGGAATCCGCAATTCGTTCAAACTTGATGGGGAATACAATTCTCAAAAAATTCTAGAACAACAGATAAACGTAGCACGTCGATAATTTAAATGGCAATAGTTGAGATTCACCCTTATCTTGTAGGAGAATTTGTTGTCCCCCACAGTTGATAATTACTTGTTGTGAAGGAAGCATCGTCATAGCATAGATGAATTGAGGAAAACTAAAGCCTAGTGGTTTTTGACTTCCATAATTTGGAAGTAAACTAAGCCTAATGATAATTGGCTTACATCATCCGAAAGAGATTCCTAGAATCATTACTTGCAACTTATGATATGTAGGACACATCTCTCTACTAAAGTTTGGCCTTTCCATCCGTGTCGGAAATGGTATATGTTTGCATCCGTGTCGAACACGATACTGACACTTGTCCGTTCATTTCAGACACTACTGTTATCTACAAGATGAAGTGTATTGTGTCTCTAATTAGCTAGGTTGCATAGTCACGAATGCAGATTCATAGGTATACAACCTTTTTGAAAATTTTAGGATACGGATACGACATGGATAAGAATATATACATATGTACATATTTTATATATTACATCTTAAGAACGTTTAAGCATATTTCGGTGGTAACCAGATTCCAAAATGTTATAGAAATGATTCATTGCAAGAAGTGTTACTTTCTTATATCTCAATTATGTTTGGTATAATTACAAATATGTCAAAATTACTTTTAAGTTTCAATTATTTTTATGGATCTCTTTGGAGCCTAGACGTGGTGAGCCATATAATATATATTCGACTGGAGTGTCAAAGTAAGTATTTGTCCAATCCATGATAGATACTGGCGTGGATATGGTCCTCCCGATGAGTATCCATGCAACATAGCTAATTAGTACATACTCTAATATCTAAACATGCCTTCTTTTGTGCTAATTAAATTCTTTAATATCCAAACACAAATTCAACCTAATATAAAAATTCATGTTAGATATATGTATAGTTACAAGATACATATAAGTAGCCTGTCCTCATGTCTAGATTTTGGAAAGTTACCATGTTATATACCTATGTCTATGTTAAAGTGCAATACCGGTGTTCATGTCCACTAATCATAGCTTGCAACCTACGTAAGTAACAAACTGGTAACATTAAGTTTAAGGTTAATAATTTATCTAATCCCGACAAAGTTCAGGCAATTCTCTTTCAAGCATGTATGCTTAAGACTCAATCATGATCCCAAAAATTTAGCTTCCTAAGAAATGTGTTGAAGCTACTCTTAGCAGCATCTGTTGTCAAATATGTGGAAACATATCTTGATTGAGAGATTTGAATTTCACCATATCACAAGATATAATTGCGATTTTGGTTTTTATTGTAGTACACGGTTGTTAAATGATACCATTGGCCTTTTGTATGTTAGTTTTTGTTGCTTACATATTTGTGTGCTACAAAGGTAGTTATCCTAGGCCGAATGAGAACTATGTCTTCCTTGATCCTCATCATGATGAAAATAAGTAACAAACGGCTGATGTCAAGAAGTCGATTATGGTAGACTGCTTGTACTTTGCTCTTCTTTTTCCTCATTGGAGGCAATAACCGGTAAGTTGATGGAGATGTGATTAAGCGCAAGCTGGTCGTGCTCATCATGAGTTAGGTGCTTGAGCTAGGCTACTAGTTGATGGTAAGTTGGTAGCTCATAGACTACTGTAGGAGTGTTGCTGCATGAAGATCATGGTGGCGGATGAAGCGATAATGAGAGGAGGAATGGGGGAAATATTTGAGGCCAATCAGAGCTTTGATTCCTGTTCATCCTGATCCCGTGCCTCATCATGTTATATGTAGATGGATGCATGTTTGCACACAAACACCCTAATTGAATGGCCGTTAATTTCTTCCCTTAGAAATTCCACCAACTTGTCCCGGCTCCTGAATTGCTTCCGGTGGAATCTATTGCTACTACTTTCTAGACATATATTTGATAAAAGTAAAAAAAACTGCAAGCATCTTAAAACATATCTTGATAGGGTAAATGTAAAACTGGAATCATTTATAGGAACGAGTAGAACTGTTAGATAGTTAGTTTACTTATTATTTATTATAGGAATGAATGGGACTGTTGATCATTTTTACTTGTTCATTTATTGTTCCATATTGGTGTATGTTACAGTTAGGTTTCGAGTCTTTGCTTTTAGTCTAAACATCCTATGATGCTAAATCACATTTTAGGTTCTAAGTCGTTACATGTTTTGATTTCTTTGCATTGCAGAAGTTTTTTTCCCCTTCTTGTTAATACATATTGTTGACTCATTCTTTTCAATATATTTAGATGGTTGGATTAATTTACAAAGATGAGTTTGACCTGGAAACATACATTAGATCAGATGTATATGGCATCCATGACAAAGCGAGGTAAGTCCTTGTTCCTCCCACTTCTTATATAGGATTAATTAGAGTCAGTTATCATTTAAATTTCCTTGATTATCAAAGTTCTTGGGAAGTAATTATCATCTGAGTTTCTTTATATCTATTCACTTTTAATAGCTTAGTTGTCTTTCTTAGGCTGATTTCCTCATCATATAGTAAGTAATATACTAATATCCTATTCATATTATAGATGAATCATGTACTTGAGGTGGAGGTTTCTTTAAACATTTCAATACAATTGTATAACCATTATGAAAAACATTTCTTACTGGATTGAATGCATACCCTCTATTTCTTTTACCAATACACGGTTCCTTGTTTTTATGTCATCGTTATCTCTAGGATGATCTAGAGGCTTCTTCTTGCAACTTTTGCATCAGCATGGAGACATCCCTCTTAATTCCTTGCATCAACCAATGTGGTCTAACCACTTCCTTATTAAAAGTTCTTCTGTTCCTCTCTTGCAATATATGCCAGACACAGCAGTCAAAATCTCTTGCAAGACTATACTTCTTAGTAGCACTTCTGGCCATGTCTTGGATCTCTTTTATGGTTTCTCTCAGATTTTTAGTGCTAGATAGTCCTAAGGAGGTTGCTGCCATTCCCATAACTCCAAAATGTAGTGACACTTGAAGAATAAATGATCTATGGTCTCCTCCTTGTTGCAGAGCACACATTCAGATCCCTGTTTGATAATTGTAATCTTTCCTTAGTAGGTAGTGTGTCCTTTATGCGCTGTATAAGACATTTTAACACAATGTCCTGAGTACCACAATACATCAAAACAGTCCACTAACCTTTGGTTTCCCCTAGCCAGAGCAAATGTTGATTTCAAGGAGAATAATCTTGAGCTTGTAAGATCCCAAACCCAATAATCTTCAGCCTCATTAGTTGCAATGCCAGTACTACTTACTTCATTTGCTAGAGGAGTTGCGATCCTTATTGAAAATGGTAATTGTATTGATACCAGGAATATAAAAATACAAAGTTATTACATCCTTCACTTCTCAGTTACAAAGTCTTCATATATTACCTACCTGTTTTCCAACTATTGGATGCCCCATTATTGAAGAATTTGATAGTTCCCAGTCTCAGGCTTACACAAACTCTTACAGAAACAACTGCAAGAGAAGAAATAAAGGGAGCTCAGGATAATTGAGCTAGATGGCCTTGAATCAGCTGCCGTAGAGGGAAAGATTATTGAACATAATGCCTTAGAGCTTAGTGCAGGATAGTAACCATATGTTAGAGCATAATGCATCCAGTCCATGTTGCTTTGATAGTGGCTTAAAGACCATTATAAGAGTTTATGTTGTTGCTGGTGTATAAGTTTATAGTCTTATCTTGATTTGCATGCACAAATTACTCTCTGCATGCCTTGCTTCCCCTCTTTTAGTGATGATTATTTTCATGGTTCACAGTGTCGGCTGGTACCAATACATATCAGCCGTATTGTATTTTATTTTTTATCCAACAGTTGGATGCCCCATTCTTGAAGAATTTGATAGTTCCCAATCTCAAGCTTAGACAAACTCTTACAGAAACAATTGCAAGAGAAGAATAAAGGGAAATAAAGATAATTGAGCTAGGTTAAGCTAGGTGACCTAGAATCAGCTGTACTGGAGAGAAAATTATTAGAACATATTCCTTAGATAATGCTTAGTGTAGGATAGTAGCCATATATTAAAGCATAATGCATCTAGTCCATGTTGCTTTTGGTAGTGGCTTAAAGACCACAAGAATAGTTTATGTTGCAGTGGCTGTACAAGTCTAAAATCTTATCTTGATTTGCATGCAAAAGTTGGTCTCTTCAAACCTTGCCCTCTATTTTAGTGATGACTATTTTCAAGATCTGCAGAATTTGATATCGGCTGGTACCGGTACGTATCGTGTTGGTTTTGGCATGTCTGATCGGATACTCAACTCCACTGGTACTGGAATTGTGAATCTCTTTCCGGTCAATTTAGATAAAAAAGTTAAAAAAAAAGTATGAAAAAAACAATGTCGACAATGATTTGATCATGCCGAAAATCAACATGCTAGGCAACTAGAGTGTGTCTATAAAATTCCTTATCTACACTACGTAATCATTTGCATCTGTTGAAGTTGTCGAAGTTGTCTACTATAAATTTCCATGTTCGTACATCATAATGTTATTCTATTCAAAATTATCTATTGTGGGTACTTCTTTTAAAAAATGTGTTAAACGAACAACAATATCTATTGCATTTGAATAATTCAACAATGTTTGGGAAGATTCTTATTCGATGATTCTGTATGATTTCCAACATTGCCTGATGCAGTCGGGACTACATGCCCTGGAGAAGTCGGGACATATTTGGACCTGGCACAATAAAGCAGTTCGGAAGAGGGCTGCCTGTCAGCTAGATAGAGCCTTAGGCAACGGTGCTTGGTTCAACAGGTTTCTCTACTCGGTTGCGGTGGGTAGGCCAGCTGGAACGAGCGATCACTCTCCTCTTCGAGTTGGTTTCATAGAGAAGTCTCCTTGGAGATCTCATCCTTTTCGGTACAATAACAGTTGGCACCTTTCCGAGGGATACGCGGAGGCGGTGGCACGGGGGATATAGCTGGTGGGCCAAGGCACTGCTTAATTTAATATGGTGCAGACGCTAAAGTCCACCAAGGCTGAGCTGAGGAGCTGGGTTCAGGACCGTCCTCGTCTGTTCCTGGCGGAAGAGGAGGAGCTCCGCTTGATCCAGGACCGCATGCAGTTAGACATGATGGATGAGAACTTCAGGTCGTGAGAAGAAATTGGCAGAGGAGGTCAACCTGCTACGACTACAGGAGGAGATCCAAAGTCCCCAACGTGCCAAATGCTCGTGGCTGAAGGAGGGAGACATATGCTCTAAATTCTTCTACGATGTGGTTCGTGCTCGCCAACTTCGTAACAGCTTCAACCAGCTACTGGACGCGAAAGAAAAGCTAGTGGATACGCCCAAAGGCATACAGTCAGAGGCTATCAGGTATTATTATGAGTTGTATAATCAGTCCGGTTATATTAATATTTTTTTTGATCTTGTGTGCAAGAGACTAGTCACAACATATGACAATAGTCAATTGCTAGCCCCGATTAGACTAGAGGAGGTTGAGGCGATAGTTATGGGTGTGGACCTCAACTAGGCGCCTGGTCCGGATGTCTTGAACAACAAATTCTTCAAAATCCATTGGAAGGCACTAAAATATCAGGTCCTTGAGGCGGTGCATGAGTTTTTCACAAAGAGCAAGTTGTTGAAGGAGCTGAATCACACGTTCCTGACGCTGGTTCCTAAAAAAGAGGGTGCTACGTCCCTGGCCGACTTCATGCCCATTGCGTATTGTAATTATTTGTATAAATTAATTACACACCTAATGTGTCAGCGGATGGAGAGGATTATACAGGGATTGGTTTCAGCAAATCAAACGGCCTTCATTAAGGGCAGGTCGATTTCAGAGAACAGTCTCCCGGCGCATGAGATGGTACGAAAATTCAATAAAGTAGGGGGTATGAAAGCTTGCGTGAAGCTAGACCTCAGGAAGGCTTATGATATGGTGAACAGTGATTTCTTTTGTGAGCTTATGCTCGTCATGAGTTTTGATGAGATGTGGGTTGCAAGGATTAGGGAGTGCATTACTTCTGCTACATTTTCGGTGCTTATTTGGGACATCCCTTATGGGTTTATGAGGAGCAATATGAGGCTACGGTAGGGGGATACTGTCCCATACCTATTCACACTAGTCGTGGAGTACTTTTCGTGTCTAATGGATATGGCAGTGTATTAGAGGAGGATTATACCGCTCTACAAGAGGGTCACTCCGCACGTGTCCCATTTGATCTATGCGGATGACCTATTGGTCTTCTTGCGTCTATCGATGGAGGGTCTCACTACTATTTCGAAGATCATGGGAGTGTTCAGGAGGCTGTCAGGGCTTCAACTGAACAGGGAAAAGAGCCGGGTGTACTTTAGCTCTCTCTGTCCTCTAAAGAAGGAGCGTGCATTGGTGTTCGGGGTCGAGAAGGGGGATTTGCCTGTAAAGTATCTTGGGCTTCCGTTGTTAGTCAACTATGCAAAGGATTTGGAATGTCACAGTTTAGTTGAGTATGTCCAACGGAGGGTGGAGGGCTGGCAGGCACAATGTCTATCATTTGGAGGACGTATTGAGCTCGTACGGTCTGTTATGTCCGTCATAGTTTTATTCTGGCTGCAATCTATTCTGGTGCCGACGTCTACCCTCCAAAAAGTGGAGCGTATCTGCTATAACTTCATTTGGAGGGGTGGTCTACCTGCTATCGCCTGAGAGCAACTGTGTAGACCTCGGGAGGAAGGGGGTAGGACTTCGGCCGTTGCAGATAGTCCGAGATGCAGCAGGAATGAAGCACACGTAGAAGTTTGTGCGTTGAGGTTCTCTATGGGCAAAATGGACGACAAGTAGGTATCTGAAAGGAGAATTTTTGGTCCTGTAGGTACAACAACAATGTTTCTATTATCTTCAAGCACTTGCTACACAATAGGACATCTATTAAAACTACCATACATTGGGTCCTACGGGATGGTAATACCGACCTGTAGCTCGACCCATGGCTGGCTCACCGAAATTTACTAGAGATATCGGGTCAACAACTGTAGTTGGAGGCAGGTAGGAGAATGAGGATGCAGTCAATTATCTGAAATGGAGAATGTCGGCCTGACCTATATTATTACATGATCATGCATAGAGACAGTATCGGGCGGTCTAAATTGATACTAGCATCGACGTTGACAGATGGGTGTGGAATCCGCCGAGGGGTGTGGCAGGAGGAGGGGACTTCTAGTTTGGGAGCTGTTACAACTTCGTGCGGTCGACACACCAGAAGTAGGATAGCTATGATTTTATATGGTTCAAGGGGCTCGCTCGCAAGATGCAGCTCTGCATGTATCGGCTATTGCTGGGCCGCCTTCTTACCAAGGACAAACTTGCTGACTTTGGCG
The DNA here is from genome assembly GCA_036927795.1 of Iris macrosiphon. Taxonomy (NCBI): domain Eukaryota; kingdom Viridiplantae; phylum Streptophyta; class Magnoliopsida; order Asparagales; family Iridaceae; genus Iris; species Iris macrosiphon. The sequence goes on along the minus strand of JAYESA010000020.1, from coordinate 35,316,146 downwards.
TTTGGCTCCCAAATCAACATTGTGTGTTATGCAACCAAAGCAACGAGTCATTCCGGCATCTATTCATCGAATGCAGACTGACTTGGTTCTTTTGGCATGAGCAATGCCCCAAGCGATTGGGGAGCTGCGGGGAGGTGAAGGACATCGGCGGAATCATCGTGGAAATTCGTGCCAGAAGAAGAAGGATGCTATGGTTTAAGGAGGCACGTCTACGCCTCGCAATGACGGTGTGGCATGTGTGGCGAGAGCGTAACTGCCGCACCTTTGAAGGACTCCAAATTTCTCCCTTTGGGATTTTACACAATATTGAATTTGATGTTGGTGCTATGACATCCCTATGAGGGCTGAAAATGTATGATGTGTAATATGTTTTGATGGATGAATACAGATTTTACCTTTGTTTCAATATATATATATATATATATATATATATATATATATATATATATATATATATATATATATTTCCAACATCCAGTCAATGTTGCTTTCAACAATGGCTTAAAGACCAATTGATTGGAATGTGATACTTGTGACTGATATGAATATAATTAGTATTCGTCATTTTTTGTTGTTGTCATTGTTTTAACAGAAACTGCTGTTTTTCTACCAGTATTACTATATACTTGTGTCTATAAGAGGTTTGTAGCCAACACAATAGATTAGAGGGGAAGGGAGAAAACCTAAGGCATACTTCTGGTCAATAATCTTTAGTGAATCATATCGTGTTTTTTGCTAGGAAGCACGGACACTCCAAACATGGTGCTGTATCCGCGTCTGTGTCATGTCAGAAACATATAGGCTGCTATATTGGTACTTCAGAACAACGCCAGGGTACTCCGCAGCTCTCTGCTCGTGTCACAAATGTCTGTATTCTGTCATGTCATATTTGTGTCATGGACGTTCCTTGGTTTTTAACATTGTAAGTCGAGATGCGTGAACATATTTTCTGCTTCCCAGAGGCATCATGATTGGCTACAGAGGGGAACTTTCAGAAGCTTTGATTGCTGAGAGCAGTCTGATTTTTTGCGAGTTATAAGTTGAAGCATTCCACATAAACTGGTGTTCTGTGTACATTGGTAAGGAGGATTTGTCAATAGCTGAGGTAAGGTTCCAGGAATAGTTAGACCATGAAACTTTACTCCAGAAATGATTAAAAATTTAAAAGTAATGTTCCAGGAAGAAGTTAGTCCATATCAGGAATCCTTCATTCAGATCAACTCATTTCTTTCTGCTCATAGTCTTGCTTTGTTCTTCGGTTGAGATCCATTTTGATCACATGGCAGATGCTACCTATAGTGTTTGTTATATTCGCAGAATTAGTGGCTAGAAAGCTAATATTCTTGTCATAAGTTCATTTTACTTCAGCCTTCTAATCCCGTCACTGCAAATTTAAATGTACTACATCACTATCTACTTTATAGTAAGTTTTGTTGTTGAAATATTCGTGTGGTTATTAGTTCATCACTCTCTTTTATCCAAGTTCAGTGAGAACTGCCCTGAGATTGTCCTATTTGTTTGCAGCACAAAGTGCCTGTGCCTCGTGGGTATTTGAAAGAGTTTCTACTATGTTTCAATGAAGCTGCTCTGTTTCGGTGAAGCTAACATATTTTTCCTTTGTTTCCAGGAATTTGTCGAATCCAAAAGTCAGAGGAGCAATAGTTTTTCATGAACAGGGTCCTCACAAGTTTGACTATAGTATACGTCTCAATCATACATGGGCTTTCTCTGGATTCCCTGATGTTAGAACCATCATGGATGTAAATGGGCCATACCTAAACGACCTGGATTTGGGAGTTAATACTATACCAACACTACAATACGGATATAGTGGCTTTTTAACTGTAAGAGTTCTCCTTTTCACGTCTCATAGATTCACCATGCTACAATAAAAACATGCGCCAAATCTACTCTGACATATGTAAGACACATCTCTACCTCCTGGTACTTGTTAAGTTAGAGAACATGCTCCTCTGTACACTATTATGTTTCTGATTTTTCTCCCTATTAATCTGGATGGTTAATTTGCAACATTGATACCATTTTCTGTAATGTGGTGTGCGCCGGTTACTATTCTTGCCTTTTATACAAATTTTTAACCCAATAAGTGTGTGTTATTCATGTTATAGATAAGTGGTTTAATGATTTTGATAATGGATGTATACATTATTTAGTAACAGATAACTGCTGTAGTAGCATATCTTCCTGCGTGGCTCATATAAATTGTTAATTTTCTATTATGGCAGTTGCCTGCTAATGATTTCAAATAGATCCTTTTGGAACTAATGTGCTTAATTAACTTCTTCGTTTGCTGATGGCTTCAAAATTTCTTAGTCTAATGTTTTGACACTTGAATTTCAACTAGTTTATCTTGTTTGAAGACGACTATTTTAAATTCCCCTTGATTTTCACAACTAAATTTCTCAAGGGAAGGGGTAAGAGAATAAATAATACCTGATAAACACTTATATTGGTATTTGAAACAATTTTAGGATCTGTAATTCTTTTTCTTATCAAGGCCAGAACTTATCTAGCTTTAGAGAATTTCTGAACAGACTGTGGAAATCTATTTAAATGTTGTGATCGAGTTTTGCCTGGCTTTTGACGTGTTCGATGTATTAGTTAACATGATCAATGTATTAGTTGCATCCTCTTCGTTATAAAGTTTATGTCCCTTCTCCATTCTTGCAGCTGCAACAGTTGGTGGATTCATTTATAATACTTCTTGGACAGCAAAGTGTAGATAGTATTGCCCCTGAGGACAAGGCAGTACTTTTGTCTAATTCGTCCATCAACCTTCGCTGGACAAAGTTTATTCCTGCAGACATTAGAATCGCTCCTTTTCCAACTCGTGAATACACTGATGATGAATTTCAGTCTATTGTTAAGAGGGTTATGGGAATACTGTAAGTATATCCTTCGTTTTGTTTGTGGTTTTGCACCATAGATTTCATTATCTCTACTCTCTAGTTGAAGTAATTCTCTCTTGTACTTTCCACACATAAGATATTTTAGATCTCACTGCAATTGCTATATACTAGCAGTTATTTTCTGTACTTCTCACAGCTTAGAGTTCTTTTACAGTGAGCGATCCTTTCCTTTCTGCCACCAGCCCCCTCTTATCTCCCCCTTTGTGCAGGTACGTGTGCCTGCACACATACTTGCTATGTGTGCCTGCCCACATACTTGCTCCCTCCCTCCCTCCCTCCCTCTGTGTGTGTGTGTGTGTGTGTGCGCGCGCGCACGCGTGCGCACGTGTGTATGTAATGAGTGTGCCTGTGTGCTTGCATATGTACAGACGTGTTATTTTATTTTACATTGTAGCCACACGTCTTTGGTTGATTTGCATTAGGTTTACCAGTTAGAAGGTTTCACATGATGTCTTTAATATTTTTTTTACCATCTGGAGACCTTCATTAACATTCTTTTGGAATGAATTGGTTCGGGGGGGAGCAGATACATATTGGGATTTCTCTACCCGATTTCCCGTCTGATCAGCTTTTCTGTTTATGAGAAGGTATTGGACACACGAACTTAACATTTTGTTGTTCTATATCAGTGTTCTAGTCTTTAGTTTACAATTAAATTGGTGGCCAAATATTTAATGCTCAGGAACAAAAGATTAGAGAAGGACTGCTCATGATGGGTCTTCAAGATGAGATATTTTACTTGTCTTGGTTTATTACATACTCGTTGCAGGTAACTGCTACTCTTCGGAAACTCTCTCTCTCTCTCTCTCTCTCTCACACACACACACACTCTCTCTCTCTCTCTTAAATATCTGAAGAGAAGTACTCAACAAATCATAGAACTTGTTTCTTTATACATTTTTAATATATACTTCTGTATCTACATTAGTCTTTTTTACTAACAACCTTAGACATTTTGAAAATGTAAAAAATGTTCTATGATATGGAGGAGATTGTATTCTTCTGCAGACTAACTTTAACCATCCATAACAACAATAGCACTCAATAGGAGTAATGCATCAAATCCCAAGGGAGCTATGGTCTTTTGCTCAATTCTTATCTGAAAGTTCTAAGTTTCTTTGTTATGAATATTTACAAGCAATAGAGAAAATAATCTCAATGGGCGTGCACTTACCAATAACTTTGAATTGGACACAATTCTTAACCTCCTCTACTGTTGACATCTGCAAATAGTACTCGTGGCCTCAAGTTGAGCTTGAAGACTTTCCACATGTTAGAAGTAGAACAATAACGAAACTGTCTCCTGTAGTGTTAACACTAAAGAGATGCTTTTGTCCTCGGTCCAAGCTTCAAATACATTGCACATTGAAGCAGTAAAAGAACAATCAACGAAGAATAGTAAAAGAAAATAAATGAACAAACAGGTGGTTGGCAGGTTGTCTTTGGCCCTAGATAACACAAATCTAAGTTTCTAAGATCAGCCATTACTTCCTTCTAATCATATTACCTCTAGTGTTTTGTTTTTGACTTCCTTAAAGGAACTATTGTCTGTTTTACCTATAAGTCAGTAATGAAATATCCAGAGAACTTAAGTCTAGCTGCATCTCTAAGTCTAGCTGCATCCTTAAGTCGACATATTCTTAATGAAATTTGACCTATTTTTATGATTGCACTTCTACCTGATGTTAAATATTTATGCCTTTTCTAAGGAAATTATATGGCTAAAAAGGAGCACACAACAAAGAGGGAAGATCAATTACTAAGTTGGAAAACCTAGATTCAGGAGTTACAGATGAAAGCAAGAGAGTTTGCTATAAGGAATTGACTTAAGGTAAAATCCTCTATTGGAATTGCATAAATCTTTGCTGCCAGAGATAGGTCTAAGAGAATTTTAGACCGCGCTTCTGTGAAATTCTAAATATGTGTTGAAAAAACTTATGTAAGCATAAAAACAAGCCTTATTTGTTACTTGTTATAATGTAATGAGTAATCTTGTTTATTTGTGAGATGTCCAGCCATTTCCCCACTATTTACACTTATCAATTCTTGGTTTCACATCATGCTGACCAATGGTTGTAAATGTTGGCTCTTCTCCACAATGTGGCTTCTTTTCATCTTTATTATACATCTGTACACAATCTAAGTGATTTTTTTCTTCTCCTATTCCCCTTTTTGCATCTCATAAGTTTCCTTTGATGTATCTGTCACTTATTCATCAAAATCTCCTCCCAAATTTACTTTGCAAACAGATCAGACTTTTCAATAGTGTCACCCCCTTGTAGTCTGCAAACCTTAATATCGACAAATCCTATCCATACTATACTTGTATGGAATTTAAATCTAAACTAGGATTGCTAACAGTAGATGCTCAAGTGAACCAACCAGAAGTGGGTCTATGTTTTAGAGTAGTGTAAGCAGGATTAGTGACCGCTTGAAGATTCTCGTTGAATAGAAGTATATTTGTACTGATCCATGTCCCAGTATAACATTGGACACCATTCTTTAAACAACTTGTGGTATCGGACTTTTAAAATACTTCATTTAGAGTAACTTTAATAATACTATCAATAGTCTAAAGAAATAGTACAAAGGTGTTTCACAGACACCAATATATACAACCTAGAAAAGAAGCAATTTAAGGTAGCATTTAGATATTTTTTGTCCACTTCAGACCACATATTTTAAAGATCTTTAGAAGTAGAATAGTTCAGTTAGTGAGTTTGGTTTGTAATATTCCTTGACTGTTGTCTTTCACAGTTGTTAATATAAATAACTTATCCTTCTATTGTTCAATAAAGACCTACTTAATGGGTGGCTAGCACAATCACATTTCATATTTTCTTACTCTCTTCAATTTCTAGTGCCATAGAAGCTCCAGGGAATCCGTATTTAAGATAGATAATTACCACGAAAAGAAAAAAAAAAACCAGTGGATAACTAAGAGTTTTGCCCACCGGTGAAGGATATAAAGCTGATTAAAAGACTAACTCATTGTCACTGTCAGTCATGTTTACTACCTTAGGCTTCATCTCATTGATTGTCTGCTCCTCAAGTAAGTTTGGGATTAGCTATATAGTTGCAGCCAGAATGTTCAGTAATTGTAATATGAGCAAAGCCAGAAATTTTCTTGTACGTGCCTTCATTTATCATGGAACAAACCTGGAACCAAAACCCAAAGGCCACTTCAAAGAAACTATTTTAATCTAAATAATGGTTTAGAACAGGAATTCTACGGTGATGTTATCAACTTGTATTTGATATGAACTTCAGCATAAATAAAGTCCACTAATATAAGCCCACCAGAAATTGTCTAACTATGTCCCTTTTCCTGTCCAAGTAAGTAACATGTAATATTGATTATTATGAGTGACAAGGACATGGGCTGTACATCTTCTAGCAATACTTAAATTGACTAACAGTATTAGTTTTGTGAACATGTGTTTTCTTTCATTCTTCTTAATACACTTTCATTAAATAACCATTCTTTTTCGCTTGCTTTCATGTGAGTAATCTATTTGTTATTTTGATACATTATTTTATTTTTCAATTTTTCAGTCCTTTTCTATTATTTATTATCATGTTTTCTCTTTAAGGTATAACATGGCGTTTTTCTTTTCTTAATATATTGTCCTGTATTTTATTTCTGATTCTCATCGATCATTTGGTTTACTTATGCAGTTTGCAGTATCTTCTGCGATCATTACAGCATGCACAATGAGCAGTCTTTTCTTGTATAGTGACAAGTCACTGGTCTTTGCCTACTTCTTTGTATTTGCTTTAAGTGCAATGATGCTTTCTTTTTTGATATCTACATTCTTCTCAAGAGCAAAGACAGCTGTGGCAGTGGGGACTCTTTCTTTCTTGGGAGCCTTCTTTCCTTATTACTCTGTCAATGACTCTGCAATCCCTATGTTAGTATTTTCTTGCATCTTTTGGTTTATTTCTGAAAAATGGTTCAATACTATATTCTTGTGAAAGTATTTTAACATTCCTAGATTCCAGGATTTGGAAGGTTTTAGCTTCTCTGCTATCACCTACTGCCTTCGCTCTTGGCACAGTTAATTTTGCTGACTACGAGCGTGCTCATGTTGGAGTTCGTTGGACCAATATCTGGCAGGTTACCAGTCTCGTAAATTCTGTAATCTTGCTCCCTTTCTATGGTTCATATATTATTTAACTTGAATGTGAAATGACAGGCTTCATCTGGGGTTAATTTTTTGGTTTGCCTACTGATGATGATGCTTGATGCAGTTTTGTACTGTACCTTGGGGCTATATTTTGACAAGGTAGTTTTATTAAGTGCTAGCTGTAGCTTATACATTATCAAGCAGTTGGTTATGTAGGTGTTTATGGAATAATTTCAAACAATCAATATGTATGCTTCAATTTGAATAAACATCAGAAAGCTTACATTTGTTTGGGGTGCCGCAGATACTGTTCTTCGTCTTCTTAGTAATATTTTCCTTCTTTATTAACTGTGATAAAAATCCTTTATGTTAATCATTTTATGTTTGTTACAGTAAATATATAACCCCTAATCCTCACTACATTCTCTAGAGTTTTGTTTCAGTGGTAGGGATTTTAATATGCTACTAGAGCCAACCAATGTTCGAATCCTCTGGCTTTCATTTTAAGTAGATTTTAAAAAAGAAATACCTTTGTGTGATGCCGGCTCTCTGTCCAAAATGGGCCTTAGACCTGTGGCAACATGTTAGAATAATTATAAAACCATTAACCCTTCTTACATCTCTAGAGTTTTGAGCTAGTGACAGGGTCTTTAATAGTGTTCTTCTATTTTTTGGGTTTTTCTTCTATGAAATTACAGTCTATAGTTGCTCAATATGGAAGTTCAGAGTTTGCTACTATGTAAAATATTCTTAAAATCAGATGATAATTTATGTGCCAACAATAGCGGAAAGATCGTCTTCATCCAAAATTTTGAATGCTTCTTACATTCAGCTTTGTTCGGACCTAATAAGCATTATTGGTAGATGGATCGGTTTCGGACTCTTCTAATGAGTAAGAGTATGGAAGGTCGTCGGTTTCCAATCAGAGTTTCTGGGTTATTGATTTCTAGGACTGTAAAACGATTCAAACGGTTCATGTTTGGCTCGGTCAAAGCTCGGTTCGAAGCTCGTTCGTGGGATGGTCGGTACTGTGCTCGATCGATTTTTTCTGTTCGAAGTGGTGTTCAAACCGAGTTCGACCATAGGTTGTTCGACTCGGTCTTGTTCGCGAACAGGCTCGAACTCGGCTTGATTTCTCGTATTACGACTTTCCTTAGCTAGTATATGTTATATTTTTTTTAATGGATGTGGATAACTTTTGTCCTAGAAATTTTAGTCTTTTTTTGTTCTTTATATGATGGTAAATTTATGATGTAAAGAGCATAAGTAATTCAACAAAAGAGTCTTTAAGACTTGAGAGTAACAATGTGATGGTTTATACAAGTTTAATAGGGCTTTTGCTCGGTCTTGGCTCGGGCTTGGTTCATGTTCATTTGAGCTTGTGAGCTAACTCGAGTCGAGCTCATTCATTTCGAGTCTTTAATCGAACCGATTTCAAACACCATTTTGAGTTCGATCGTAAGCTTGGCTTGAATCAAACTCGTTCGATAGTTTAGTCGAACCAAGTTCGAACACACTTTGTTCGAACTCGTTCGTACGATTTTAAGCCCTATTGATTTCTACAACAACAACAAGAGTCTTTATTCAAATTTTTTGTGGTTAACTGTTTGAATCATTTTCTTCCATTCACTTTTGTTAAGGGCCATGTCTTCTGTAACAAAAATCCATGTTCATTTTGTCCTACTGGTAGTCCTAACGACTTTTTAACTACTATTTTATCGCTCCTTACGAGTTTCTATTGTTCTATAATGCAGATGACCAAAACCACCTAAGACAATTTTTATTTTCTTTTTCTCAATTGGTGACCTAACTTTTCAGGAATATGCTCATTTCTTATCCATCTTTCAAAGATATATTCCGATTACAAAGTACTCCAGAAGCGCTATTCCATTTCAATCATCTTGTTATAATTTTGTGCATAACAACCTCGTCATGATGATTGATTGATCCTAAATATAGAAAACTATCACTTCTAGGTATTTCTTGTCCATCCATATATGCTCCTCTATTTTTCTGTCTTTTGGTTGAACTTACATTTGATATCAATGTTCTAAAAATCAGGCTAGGCGGCCGCCCGCCGCACTGGAAACCCCCAAATCGGCAGTCCTAGACGGCTTGGCGGGCCTGTTCGGCTCTAGGCGGCGCCTTGGCGGGCCTCTTCGACCTAGGTAGGAGTTGATTTTTTTTTTGAAATTTCAAAATTTCAAAATTGAAATTTGAAATTTGAATTTTTTTTTCAGATTTTAGAAAAAATTCAAAAAATTTCAAAAAAAATTCAAATTTTGAAAAAAGGTTAATTTTTTTTAAAAAAATAAAAAATAAAAAAATCAAACAAATTTAAAAAAAAATTCAAATTTGTTTTCATAAAAATTTAATATTCCAATTTTTTTTTTGCGGCCGCCTAGGCGCTATTCGGCTCTCCACCGCACCAATTTCGTCTAGAGATTTTTAGAACATTGTTTAATATACTCCATTTTTGTCATATACTAATTTTAAAACTATTAGATTCGAAAGTTTTTTTTCACACTTCTATTTTAGTATCCGATCCTTCTCTACTTTGATCGACCAATACAATATCATCGGTAAATATAATATACCATGGAACCTCCTCATAGATATGCCTAGTAATTTCATCCATAAAGGTGGCCTAGTAATTTCATCCATAAAAGTAAGGAGTAAGGACTTAACATTAATCCTTGATTTAAGTCAACGATAGTAGAAAATGGTTTACTATTTACTCTAGTTGCCCGTATGGTCATCGTACATATTCATAGTAGTCTCAATATTACTATTAGAAATTGAGCCCACACATAACCCCCAAGAACTTTATCGTAAGCTTTCTCGAAGTGAAATAAAACCATATGTAAACTCTTTTTTTCTCTATAGATCTTATTAATCTTCTTAATAAGTAAGTGATCAAATGAATTTTCTGAAATTCTAGTTTCTTTTCTTAACCTTAACTCAATTACTCTCTCCCGTAGCTTCATGGTATGGCTCGTAAGCTCTCGATAGTTTTTACAACTTTATTTCTTCCTTTCTCTTCCATGTGGGTACTATAATACTAGTTCAATATTCAGACATCATCTTAGTATTTAGGATTTGGATGAAAAAATTAGTAAGCCATATCATTCTTTTATCACCTAAACATTTCCAAACTCAATAGGAATATCATTATGTACTACCTTTTTTCCATTTTTTATTTTCTTCTGTTAGAGTTATTTTATTTTGTTATTTATTGTCACGTCCCGATCTCCCGCAGGCAATCGGCCGTTCCCGCTAGGCGGGAATCACCCTCGCCAGCGCTCCCGCGGAACGATCGCTTGACCCATCCGGACGTGATGCCGCACGAGCGTGAGCCACGCCCGTGCAAGGCCATGGTTCATTGGCTGGCGGTAAGAGTTCTAAGCCACAGAGTCGCACAGATTGTCCGAGTGCAGCGGAGTCATGAACGCATAGGCGATCGGTAACAGGTTCACTGAGTCGACAAATATAGCGAAAGCATTGAAACACAAGTTGAAGTAAAGCAAGCTCTTTTATTGATATAAACATGTGTTACAGGCGGCGTATAGCCGATATTACAAGTCGCTCAAGCCTCTCTCTCTGAAACAGTAAAAGCGTGCCAAGTGGCTACAATTGTGGAATGATTGTAGAGGCGATGTTCAGGCGATGTTCACAACTTATGTCTTGTATATGTGCTTCAGTTCCGGACGCACCGTTGCTTCGGAGTGATTTTCACGCCTAAGCACGCACGTTGGAGGCATCCGCACCGAACGAGGTTCTCCCTCACCCTGCATACAAACTGGTGGATTATCAGTACATTGAATGCACTGGTGGGGAAGCTACTCGCCCGCTGGACAAATCCAAACACGTAATACAGGTTCCGTGCACAACTATTAAGTTGTCTTTCTAGTTGCCTTAGGATCAGTTTCATGCAAACATTGAATAGCTATCGTGTCGGGCAGTGCGCCGTGCGATGTTTGAGGAAACACGGCGAGACTTACCAACTTACCATTTCTCCTTCCCTGTCCAAGGCAAACATGATTAATTCAAGCACGGGCATGTATAAGCATTCAAGAGGCATAGCATTAGCAAACACGATATTGTTATAACATGATCGTTCAGGTGTTAAGTTATTCAGTGATGCTATGCAATGACTCGCACGCGGATAGCCGCTAAGCGAGAATGACTTGTTTATCTTCCATTTTACAAGCAAGCAGGCAGCAGGTTTAAACACACATGAAAATCACACGATGCATTGCAAGCCATATTCACACGATAAACACACGAGGCATTGCAAGCATATACACACGATGATCACTGGCTTGATGCCATAATGGACTAGTCAAGAACAAGGATAGCATGCAACGTGAAAACACGAGGAGCTCATAAAACACGATTGCGTTGCAAGTTATCCCGTCCGAACACGATTGACTATAAACACGAAGTCTGTCCGGATCGGATCGGTGCCAGTGCCCCAGCACCGTCCGCAGAACTTATATCCTTGTGCACAAGTTGTCCATGATCGAACACGATTATCAATTTACACACGAGCACATGACAAGCAGTAATGCATGATTCATTTAGCTATTGGATATGCACAGTCTTCTGGGCTGCTGTAAGCCCGCACACGAGGGAGACTTGCAGGGAGATCCGAATACCTGAATGAGTCTTGCCACTGGAGTATGGTTCATTTACTTGACATGATGCAGTTCCCTGAATCGGGATCTGCCTTGGTGACCTAACGGTCCCGGATACTTGCAGGTTTATTCAGGCACGAAATGACTACTTGGTAGTCTTCCGGGGTTTGGATGAACACAATGCAACATTCAAGCAGACAAGCATGCGTTTCTAAGGAACATAAGTAAACACGTTTGCTCGGACCCGAAGGTAAGCCGAGAGATGAAACCGTTAGGGACTTAGCATGCGAGGGTCTGAATACAAGCAATATTTCAATTTCCATGTTCTAGCATAAGCAATATGAGTTGGGATTTTTTCCTTAGCTAGGTGCGTTGGATTTATTAGCATGCAGGGGGTGAATCACCTAGCGACTAACATGAATATTCCAGATTTTATGTGTGCTGGCTAAGCAAAGACAAGTTCACCGTAGCCACCCACCTTAGCGATGATTCGCCTCGGTAGAGCGATACGTCAAGCGAGCCTCTGAAGGTCCAAGCCGGATTCCTGTAGGGACAAGTCTGGATATCCTTTGCTTCTCGTTTGAGGCAAGGCGGGTCGGGACAGCTGCACTATTACCGTTTGAGACGGCAGTCCGCTTGAGCAGAACGGGGTGTTACATTTATCATATGAGGGTATAATAGTAATTGTGGGTGAATTGCATATCAATATAAATAGACATGAGATGCAACCTAGGGTTTAAGGCCTTTGCAATCTCTTTTCTCATATTCTCTCTTCTCCTACTTTCCCTTCTCCTCTCTATCTCCAAACTTTACTTGGTATCAGAGCATATATTTTCATGATTCGCCGTTCGTTGTTCGTGGTTCGTTTATGAGATCTAGGGTTTCTACATATCTTCGTTGGTTATTCGTCATCGGTTGAGGTTCGTTGTGAGATCTAGGGTTTCAAAGATCTCGTCTTTCTGTTGCATTTGCAAGTATGGTGGAGACCGAATCTTCTAGCTAGATTAATAGTGGTGATGGTAGCGGAGGTGGTTCTCCTTTTACTGTTATTCATAATGATGAATTGGAAAAGTCGATTACAGCGGTGAAACTCAATGGTGCGAACTACCTTGCCTGGTCCAAGTCTATCAAAGTGGTGTTAAGGGCGAAGAAGAAGTTGAAGTTTTTGACGGAAGAACCCCTGCCTGAAACTTCCGCTGAGTATGAAGATTGGATGAGTGCAGATGCATACGTTATGTCGTGGTTGTGGCATAGTATGGAACCACATATCGCGGCTAATGTTCAGTGGTGTGAATCAAGCAAACAGATTTGGGCATCTCTGGAAGAATCATATTCGCAGAAGCGAAACGTTGCCCGTATCTATGAGTTGTACGAGTTATTGTTCAATACAAAGCAAAATGGGAGGCCTGTGAATGAATATCTGGCTTCAAAGAAGGCTTTGTGGGAGGAACTGCTTCAATATCATCCTGTTACTACTGATTTGAAGGAAGCTCGCAGACAGAAGGAAGAGTTTCATGTTTCACTTATCCTAGCCGGCTTGGATCCTGCGCTCGAACCTTATAAAGCTTAAATCCTTGCTGGAGAGCAGTTACCTACGGTGGCAGATATTTTCTCCCGTCTCAATCGTTCCTTTCTGGGACAGAGTTCTGTGGTGCCGAGTACTGACTCTTCTGCCCTAGTTTCTAGTGTTGTTGGTCGTGGTGGTGGACGTGGTAGTGGACGTGGCGGTAGAGATGGTGGTCGTAGTTTTGGTCGAGGAGGAGGCCGTGGTGGTGGCCGCGGTGGTGGTGGTGGCCGTGGTCAACCACGGAAGTGTAACTATTGTGGAATGCTCGGTCATGTAGAAGACTACTGTTGGGACAAGTGGGGCAAACCAGAATATGCACATCAAGTGCATGCTGAAAATATGCAGTCACAGTTCACCACTTCTGCTCCCAGAGATACTTCGGGTTTCAATCAGACTTCAACGTCCGATACCTCATCTCCATTTCAACAGATCCTCCAGAAGTTGAACGCTTTTGCTAGTACCACCTCCCAACCTACTGCAACCATGGCACATATAGGTAATCCTGCTTTTGTGGCAACCCAGTCACCATCCACCTCTTGGGTCATCGACTCAGGAGCAAGCTCTCACATGTCTGGTATAACATCTATCTTTCATAATCGTAGTTCCATGAAACATAATATTATCTTGGCTGATGGGTCTACTCGTCCTGTGCTTGAGAAATGTGTCATTCACCCTACTCAATCACTATCATTATTTGATTCATTATATGTGCCTAATTTTCCATTTAATTTGTTATCTGTGAGCCAGTTAACCAAATCTCTTCAATGTTCTGTGACATTTTATCCCAATTCATGTGTTTTTCAGGACCTCAAGACGAAGAAGATGATTGGTTCGGGACATGAAAAAGATGGACTGTACTACTTGGATCTACCTGGAAAAGCCTTCACTTCTGTTTCTACTTCTCCGTTGCAGTGACATTATCGTTTGGGACATCCGTCTTTGGCTAAGTTGCGTCAAGTTGTTCCTAGTTTGAGTCATGTTTCTAGTCTTGAATGTGAGGCTTGTCACTTAGGCAAGCATCACCGTAGTTCCTTTCCTCGTCGTAGTGAGAGTCGTCAATTAGAGTCTTTTGATCTTGTTCATTCTGATATTTGGGGTCTGTCTAGAGTCAAAAGTCCGAAAGGATTTCAGTATTTTGTTATTTTTATTGATGATTATTCCAGAATGACTTGGTGTTATTTAATGAAAGAAAGATCTGAGTTTCCAAATGTGTTATCTGTCTTTTATAATGAAGTCTATGTTCAGTTTAATAAACGTATCAAAATTCTGCGTTCTGATAATGCTTTGGAGTATACTCAATCTTCTGTGAACAGTTTCTGTGTTGATCGTGGTATGATTCATCAAACCAGTTGTGTCCACACCTCTCAACAAAATGGTATAGTCGAACGCAAACATCGACACATTTTAGATGTGGCTCGAACTCTCATGTTCAATATGCATGTCCCTAAACAATATTGGGTAGATGCCGTTCTTACTGCATGTTATCTTATTAATCGCATGCCATCATCTGTATTAAATAACAAAGTTCCATTTACCATATTACATACAGATGTCGCACCATTTTTCTTATCTCCTCGAGTGTTTGGCTGTGTCGCTTTTATTCATAACTTGGAACCTAATCGAGATAAGTTGGCTCCTAGATCTCTGAAGTGTCTTTCTTGGTTATCCCCGTACTCAAAAAGGTTATCGTTGTTACAGTCCACAGTCACGCAAATATTATGTCAGTGCGGATGTTACATTCTTTGAGTCTACCCCTTTCTTTCCTTCAGGAGACCGTTGTATTCCTTTTACAACAGATTTGATATCTTTCATACCACTTCCGGTCATTCCTGAATCAATTTCTATCTCCATTCCCCATTTACAGGTTTATCAGAGATCCAAGGACAGGCCAGTGGTTCAGCAAAATTCAGTCTTCAACCAATCATCTTCCGTGCCTGAGGTTTCTGCTCCCATCACCACAGATCCAGATGATCTTCCTATTGCTCTCAGAAAAAGACAACGCCTTTGTACCACAAAGAATAAGCATCCCATTTCTAACTATGTTTCATTACACCGTGCTTCATCATCTTTTCATGCATTTGTTGTTTCATTGTCTTCTACTTTTATTCCCAAAACTTACAAACAGGCTATGTCATCTTCTGGTTGGAAAAGTGCAATGGATGAGGAGATGTATGCTTTACATCAAAATCAGACTTGGGAGCTTACATCACTTCCTGTTGGAAAACAAACAGTGGGTTGTAGATGGGTGTACACTGTTAAGTATCACCCTGATGGTTCTGTTGAGCGCCTCAAGGCACGGTTGGTTGCCAAAGGGTATACTCAGACATATGGCGTGGATTATATGGAGACTTTCTCTCCAGTGGCTCGGCTGAATTCAGTTCGGATTCTTATTTCTGTGGCGGTTAATCACCAATGGCCTATATATCAGCTGGACATAAATAATGCTTTCTTGCATGGTGACTTACAGGAGGAGGTTTATATGGATCAATCACCGGGATATGTTGTAGCAGAAAATAAAAGACTCGTATGTCGATTGAAGAAAGCATTATATGGACTGAAACAGTCACCTCGTGCTTGGTTTGACAAGTTCAGTTCTCATTCAGTATGGCTTTCGGCGTACCACATCAGATCATTCAGTATTTTGCCATTCTTCCTCAGCAGGTATTATCGTGTTGATTGTTTATGTTGATGATATCATTATATCCGGGAGTGATCATGCTGGAATTGTGGACTTGAAGGCCTACCTTAGTCGTCAGTTTCATACTAAGGATTTGGGTCTTCTTCGATATTTTCTTGGAATCGAGGTTGCTCGATCTAAGAAATGTGTGTATCTGTCACAACGCAAGTATGTTCTAGACTTGCTCTCCTAGACTGGGATGTTAGAGTGTCGGCCAGTTGAGACTCCTATGGATTATCATGACAAGCTTGATGCTGACAGGAAAGAGTTATTTGAGGATGTTGGATATTATAGACGTTTGGTTGGCAAACTTATATATCTTACTGTTACTCGACCAGACATCACATATGCAGTTGGAGTAGTTAGTCAGTTTATGCATGCCCCTCGGCAACCACATTAGGAGGCTATCTCTCGCATTCTTCGATACTTGAAGGGTGCACCTGGAAAGAGTTTGTTGTACAAACCTTCCCAGTTGCTTACGGTGACTGGATTCAGTGATGCTGATTGGGCAGGCAGTCGCAGTGATAGGAGGTCTACTTCTGGCTATTGTACGTTTGTGGGTGGCAACCTTGTCACGTGGCGTAGTAAGAAGCAGAATGTTGTGGCTCGTTCTAGTGCAGAGGCCGAGTACCGTGCGATGGCTCATACAGCTTCTGAGATGATGTGGGTGCAATCTCTTCTTCATGAAATGGGAATCATAATTCCTATTCCGATGGAGATGTATTGTGATAATCAATCGGCAATGTTTATCGCAAGTAATCCGGTGTTTCATGAGCGCACGAAGCATATCGAGGTGGATTGTCATTTTGTTCGTGATTTGTTGCTGAAGAAACAGATTGTCACTCCTTATGTTCGGTCAGAGGATCAATTAGGAGATATCCTCACGAAACCACTTGCTCGTGTTCAATTTTCTGATTTATGTAGCAAGCTGGGCATGTCTGATCTATATGCTCCTGCTTGAGGGAGGGTGTTAGAGTTATTTTATTTTGTTATTTATCATATGAGGGTATAATAGTAATTGTGGGTGTATTGCATATCAATATAAATAGACATGAGATGCAACCTAGGGTTGAAGGCCCTTGCAATCTCCTTTCTCATATTCTCTCTTCTCCTACTTTCCCTTTTCCTCTCCATCTCCAAACTTTACTTCTTCAAACCATCCTTAACTTCAAAGATTTAATTTTACGACAATAGCTTATAACCTATTGCTAACTATCTCTGTAAGTACTTCTAAGTAGTTGTTAAATAACTTCCACCTCTCATTAATATTATGTTCTCTTAGTAGTACTTCTTGATTTTCACTATTGATACATTTGATATTACCTAGGTCTCTACTCTTCCTTTTCCTACTCTTAGCAACTCTATAAATATCTTTAGCTAATTTGCAGCTAAGTACCTTCAAAATTTTATATTTTTGCAACTAAATATCCTAAAATTTTTATATTAGCAACGAAATACCTGGAACTATTGGACCGTTTCCAAGTTACTACATTCCTTTAATTGACCGCTTTTTGCCATCTTAGTATTACTATATGTCATGTCGTCATATTGCGATCGCGCGGTTTGCTTGATTATTGTATTGTATCGTGTATCTAAGATACATATCTCATTGATAAATACATAAAAAAAATTAATGGATTATTTACACTAACCTCTCATATGTTTTCAGTTTATTAAACATGCGTTACTTTGAAAATAATTACACGTACCTCCTCTCTGCTTTATGTTGTAAGGGTGGTTAGTGTAAAAACTCTTTACGTAAAACATAAAATATAGGCGAGGCTCGTGTAATAAACATAAAACGTAGGGGAGGTTAGTGTAATTATTTTCAAAATAAGGAAAGTTTTTTTAATAAAACGAAAACATATGTGAGGTTAGTGTAAATAATCTAAAATTAATATAACATATAAGGATAAGTTGAATACGTTAAGCAAACAATAAAAAGTATCATTAAGCATCTAAGTGACAATCATTATAAAATTGACAATTCAATGTAACCCAAACACAAGACAACCGTCATAAATTCTTATCACCCATACATTTATCTACTAAACACCATAAGGTCCATAATAGAAACAATTGGTCAATGAAACACCGAAAAGAAAGAAAAACCAACCCAAAAACAAAGACGAAGAAATTTTCAATAAATAAATACATAAATAGGAAAGGTAAAAAATTGATTTCTTATTTAAATAGAGTATATCTCTTGTTGGGGTATAGTCTTCATTATCTTAGGTAGTTGGATTTCAACAATCGATATTTTCGTGCTTTGTCAGGTGGTATTAGAGCTTCAAGCGAGAGTCAACAAGGGAAACAAACAATGGAACGACGTCCAACTTTTTTCTAACAAAGTGTAGGAGGCTGAAGGCCTCTTTGGACGGTCCGTTGCATCGAAGTCACTCTGCGGAGATTGAATCTATGCGTCCAACAAGTTGAGTGGGAGTAGCTTTCTTAGAACCATGGAGGAAACCGGTTCGAATCCAGAAATAAGGTCATAGATAAGCAACGTCAGGGACCTCCCGGTAGATACCTCCCGATAGATGGTCACACATCGACACGAGGTAATTGTCCATAGAGGGTTTGTATAGATTCGTTAGTGAGAGCAAGGATGGGTACGATGATCTCGTCAGGAGGGGTCGTGATGACTATAATTGTGGTGACATGCTGATTGAATGATAGTGCTATTGCGGTTGGGACGATGTTCGCCTACATTGTCGCTATGACGACTAAGAGAGGAACGACTTCAAGGCGACTAGAGCGTCGAAGTTTGGCTCGACAACGGTCGAAGTTTGGCTCGACAACGGTGACGTTGAACGCTTATCAACATGGCAGCCGTAGAGAGGAATCCAAAAGGAAGAGGTGTCCCATGGCGTGGCAATGAAGATCGTGCTAACACCTAAGCACGATGATTTCGCACCAATGCCAATATGTTCTGAACCCGTTGAACTGTCAACAACAGAAGATGTTCGTGATTGGTGGCAGCAAAATAAACCTAATTAGTCGACTGTTGGTCGAAGATGCAAGGTTGGCGTTGGAGAAATATTCGGACCCCTACTCCATTGGAAGGGTCAAAAAATCCCAAGCGACATGGTGACCGAGTGGTGCTGAATTCCTTTCTCCATCGGCATCTCTAGAGATAAGATTAACTATGATATGGTCGACGGACTTGACATTTGTCATATGTTGCTTGAGAGGCCATGACAATTCGATATTGGCGCGAAATACGATGGGTGCGACAACATGTATCGGTTGGTGAAGGATAGGGTCAAGTACAGAAAAGTACTTCACCAAATCTTTACATGAGAAGGGAGAAGACTTTTCCATCATTGGCGATCTCCACGAAGGAAGCGAACTTCAAGGAGGCCCATGAGGTGCATGATTTTTTAGCGAGGTGAAGATTGGAGACCTAAGGGTCTGCTTGGTAAAGGTGTTTTCACCGGTTTTGGGGTATTTTTGAACCGATCGTTTAAGAAGTATTTTAAAAATCGTTGCTTGTTAATTTTTTTGAGGCACTGGTTTTGGGTTGCTCAAAAATCTCCCAAAACTCGTGTAATATAATTTTGGGTGTCTTTATAAACACCCCAAATCGAGGCGGGTGGTCTGTCGCCTCGCCTCACCTAGCGCCAAGAACGACATAGCTCATACTTTTATCCAAACGTTTCTATTATTTCATGTTTTTTTATTGTTTCATGTATTATTTTTATAATTTTGTGTGTTTATATTATTTTATTTATATATGGGCATATAGATAATTTTATTCATATAAATTTTTTTCAGAACCGTTCGTTAATGAATTACCAAGCAAGAGTTGGACCGGTTTAAAACCTGCTATTTAAAACCATCCAAAATCGAACCCCTCATAGTCATAACCGGTACTCTAAAAACATCTCATAACCGCTACCCCTAAAATTGCCAAGTAGACCCTAAGAGTCAATGGAGGGGGAACAAGTTCAGCAAAGGTATGACCAGTTCTCGACGAATTTCACGATGTTCTTTCAAAAAAGTTTCCTAGAGGGCTACCAACTACGTGCTATGTTCAACACAATATTGTTCTTGCTTCCGGAATGGAGTTGCCGAGCTTACAACATTACTGCATGAGTCCATGAAAGGACAAGATTCTTCGAAAAATGACGGGAGACTTGATGCGGAAGGGACACTTGAAGAAAGTTGTGGACATGCAGGAGAAGAGCACGACAAGGAAGAATTAGCGGACAAGCCCATAGTTCACAAGGAGGTTCATGAATGAGTGCAGAGGACTAGTGCGAGATGTAGCAAGTTGCTACAGAAATTTCCGTACCAAAATTACAGGAGCAAAGTTATCAACGTCAATGATGACGTCATGACGTACTTTCAGAGGAAGGTGTTATCGACTGAACAATACAGTGAGCTTTAACCGATGACATTTGTGTCGGTCAAAGTATTAAGGAAGCATTTGGGGTCTAATTATTGATTTCTCGTGTTCGAGGATACATAGCTATGTAAGGGACAATATGTTATGTTGATATTATTGATTTTTCGTGTTTGAAAATTGGGATTTTAGTCCTCGTTATCTTGGGTCATTGGTTTTTATTGATCTTGTTCAGGAATTGGCACCTTTCAGTAAATCAGTAAATCGCAATCAAAAGGAAGACACGATCCGGTGCAGTGTCAATAGCATTGGAGTCTTCCTCTATGTTCCACCTTTATCATTTTATCCTTAAATAGTACTAAGTTTTTTCCTTTGAAGTTCCAGCATCTGGTTCTCAGCCTCTTGTTTATTCTAGTATTTTTCTTCCATTTCCTGATAATAATATCTAAGACCACCAACCTATGAAGCTTGGTTATGCTCTCTCTTGGTATAGCTTTTCAATTCTTTACATGCTAGGCTAGCTATCAACTTTCCCAGTAAAAGGCTAATCTACTTGGCTAATATTGGATCCACGCTTAAAGTAATAATAAGCAATTAAAAAGAGTAATTTTGAAGTTATTCTTGTTCAAAACTAGAATGGGAAATAATATTGAAGTTACTGGTTTCTAAAAGCCAATAATAATAAGAAGCTATCAAAAAAGTAGAATGATATTTGATGAGTTTAAGTATTATCTTATGTATTATTTGTTTTTTTTCTCTCATTAGTTTTGAATGGGAAATAACTTCAATATGCTTAATCTTCACCCACTGTTGATATTGTTATTTATTTTACTTGCTTACAATTGATACTTTTGGATGGAATAATGTTAAGAGGGATGAACTTTATAAATTTATAGATATATATAGTAATTGTTACAGTCCGTCGTTAAGTAATCTTATTGACATATCATATCATGTTTTCTTCGACAGAACCTGATTATTGTGTTGACACTTTTTTCTATATTCTTTTTTTTTCTTTGCTAAATTTACTGGGAAAGAGAGATCTAATTCCGGCATCGACCACTATCAGCTGGTGGGTTGTGTCAAAAAAGATACAATTCGATACTACCAATAAGTATTGGTGTTGTCCGATACCGTTGGGACAGTCCCTTCTATAATTTTAATAGCTACTGACATGCTTATTATCTTTGCTATGAATGTTCCCCTCAAAAAGAAAATAAAACATGATAGTTCCTTGATGCCATAAACTTAGTGTGGCTTTGTAATTAATACATCATACATAACTTCCTGTTAAAGTTAATGTATTTGCTAAGATAATTTCTCAAGAAGGGGAATGAGGAAGGTGACAAAATTGAAATTGCATCGTTGCCAATTGTAGTTACATGCATGCAGGACTAGTGTAGGATGGATGTATTGTAATTTACTTCTTGAGATTTATTGGTCAAGCATTGGGCATGATATTACAGAGAAGATCCACTTCTGTATTTCTATCAGCAACAATAACAAAGCCTCTATCCCAAAATTTTAGGGTTCTGTATTTCTGTGCTAACTTTACTAATATTTATATTCCATTTTCCACAAATTTGCACATGATTTTTGAGATTTCTTGTGTTGGTAAAGCATTTTTATCATTGCTGCCTTGACAAATGTGTGCTTATAATCTAGGAAGTACGGATGCTAAAAAATGGATGCAGTGGCTGTATTGTGTCAATGTCGAACATGTATCAGACTTGTTCGGATACACCAAATTACAGTAGGGCACACAGTATGACATCCTTGTCATCATGTCCGTGTTTTGTCTTCTTGTATTCATGTCGGTGCAGCATTATCTTATCAGCACTTGTTGAGATATTTACACTTCTTGCTGGAAGCTTCAGAAGAGTGATACACTCGAGGATATCTTTTTCTGTTCTTTGGTGTTTTTCTTGGATTTTCCAAGAGTATACTGAACATTCTTGCCTCTTTTGTTGGTTATGTATCATGAAGAGCTATGTAGAATAGAATAATAGGATGATTCTTATTGAATGAGGAAATATACATATATATATAGGAGAGGACTAGTCTCCTTCTTATTCTCTACCCGACGTGGGACTAAATAACTAATACTCAACGCCCTCCCTCAAGCTGGAGCGTATATGTCAATTATGCCTAGCTTGTTACAAAAAAACTGAACCTGAAGGCCTAAAAGAGATTTCGTGGAGATATCAGCTTTCTGATTGCCAGTTCTCACGTGGTGACATATTATCATCCCCTTTTGATATTCATTACGGACGAAGTGGATGTCGATCTCAATATATTTTTTCCTTTCATGAAATACGGGATTGGTGGCAATATTGATAGTAGACTGGTTGTCACACCACATATCTGCCGCTTCAGATCCTGCTTCTTCTTCCAGCTCCTTTAGAAGATGATGCAGATATAACACCTCTGATGTGCCATGAGCAATAGTTTGGTATTCCGCTTCCGAACTGGATCGTGAGACCACACTCTGCTTCTTGCTCTTCCACGATACTAAGTTTTCGCCAATAAATACCGAATAGCCAGAAGTAGACTTCTATCTATAAGACTTGCACCCATGTCAGCCTATGTGAAGTACTCAAGATAAGCATGTCCTTGATTCTTCATCCGATGTGGGACTAAATAACTAATACTCAACAAGCTAGAACACTGCCTTAATTGTTGGTGTTCATGCAAGTATGACACTGAGTTTGCTTTTATTTTGGGGTTGCGCTTTGAACCTGAAAATATTGTTCTCTTAGGTTTTTTTTACCTGCAAAAAGACTTTTAGTTGCAGCTGATGCACTAGGAACGTGAAGAAACGAACTTAGTTGCTGCAACCTAGCTGTAGGCAGTGTTATCAGCAAAGAAACAACTTCATAATCAAATTAAACAATAAGAAATAGGGAGGTGTCCGACTCTAAGACATAATGTAGAACATGTAGACCGTGTTTTGCTCTTAACTGGCCACTAGTCTGATTCATTTATTGTGATTTATGCGTAGATTATATCAATTAAAATATAAATACTCTTCTAAAATGGATGAGTATTTATCAAGATGGTTATCTGATGACAATGTAATAGACTTGTATGAATGGTTAAACTTGATAAGAGTTTTTTTATTAACGTCATAAGTTGCATTGGTTACATTTGAGGGCTTGCAGGCATGTTAGATTCTAGTGTTGTAATTTAGCAAACTGCAAGTATATTCCAAATCAGCATTTCTTCTTTGTGAATACATTATGTGATAGGTTACTAGGTTCCATGCCAAATTTGATCTATTTGAACTCATAAACATTTCCAGTTTTGTGGATGACATATATCCCTATTTCCATTGTAGTGCACAATGTTCATCACATATTTAAAGGTGAACTTCTTCCCTTCTCAATAGGTTCTTTCTAAAGACAATGGGGTTCACTATCCTTGGAACTTCATGTTCACCAAGATTTTCTGTGGGAGGAAGGATGTGTCCCACAATAGTGCCAAGAGCCTAGAAAATAATGTTTATGGTGAAGTATCCAGAAGCAAGTTCCATTCTGCTGTTGATGGTGCCTTAGAACATGCCTTTGAAGCAATCAGCTTTGATATGAAACAACAAGAACTTGAAGGCCGGTATGTATTACAGTAATTTATAAAATGTGTAAAGTATTCTGAATATCTGACTAAGGTTAATATTTTTTTTTACTCTTAGATGTATTCAGTTCAGGAATCTGCATAAAGTTTATACGAGTAAGAAGGGAAAATGCACTGCTGTCAACTCCCTCAATCTCACACTCTATGAAAACCAGATTCTTGCTCTTCTAGGTATGCTTCTCTTTATCTTGTAAAACTTATGCATCAGAATAGACTTTTGAACACCCTAGAATACATCATACATATAGTTGCCCGTGACATAAATGATATTTGAATAAAGCTTTAGAATTTAACACAAGATGTGTTCTAAAAACTAAGTGATAACAATCAAAAGAGGACATATGCTCGTGATAGTAAGTTAGAAATGACGTGTCTTCCGGAATTTGGAATACTACTCGGGCTTGGAGAAGTATATAGCACGTACATGAGCTTGGGCCAATGTGGCAGATCAATTGAGACAGATTGACCCTTCACTGGTGAGAAACGAGGAGTTGGCTTATGTTTAGCCCTGCGATTTGTCCCAGTTATGCTTCCACGAAGGTTAATCCCATTGGTAGTTGTGATCTTATGGTACCACTTTGTAAATTCATGTTTAATTCAGAATGTTCATATGTAACTTAAGGCTTGTTATCCACTCGATGAAATAAATTTCTTCCTTTGCATCATTTCCTATTATTATCAATGTGAGCAGTATCAATGTTGAAACACTGGCTTCACACCATTCTTACGAGTATCAGTATCAACAATTTCATAGTGAGTTGCAAAATTGTGGGTTTCGAAAAGCTAAGAGATTATAAATTTAGGCATAAATCTTATTGTTGAAAGTGGAGTGGATGCTACATTGTGAATAAAATCACATCAAATTTTATTATGGCTCTTCGCTAATATTTACAGGAAATACGAAACACATAAATTTCATCATTAATCCTTACTAGAAATGAAAATATAGAAAAGAAAAAATACAGAAAATAAAGATAAATCATTTATGCTTTAACATGCTCCTGCAAGCTGGAACTTGGTGAAAGCAAGTCCGACTTGACGAGAGAGAAACTGGAGATTATCCGAAAAAGGTGGGTGAGGCTTTGACACTGAAGAAATCTCGGAAGAAAGCTAAAAAAATCATTGGATGAAGGTTGTGGCTCGAAAACGAAGAAATCCCTTGATGATCTATATAACGGGACTTTACAACTAAGGAAACCCATGAATAAAATCATGACAACTAAGGAAACCCATGAATAAAATCATCTAGAGTAGGCCGGGGCTATGAAAAAGAAAAATCCCAAAAAAGAACATCCAAAGTAGGTTAGGGATCCCAAATGAAAAATTCCGGAAGAAATATCCAAAATATGCCTGGGTTCCGAAAGACGAGAAAGCCCAAAAGAAAACATCCAAAGTATCTTGGGGCTGTCAAAGAAATCCCTAAAGAGATATGGGGTTTCACATACCGAAAATAAATCCCACAAGAAATCATCTCAACAAACAACATCAAGATAGTTAGAGGCTTCACAAGTGAAGAAATTATGAAAGAAACACAAAAATAACTAAGATATCCGTGCTCAAAGTAGCCAAGAACAGGCCACAAACATCGCCAAAGAGGAATCCATATAGATGAATAAGAGGAGAAGATATCCTAGGAAGAAAACCTAGGGCTCTGATACTATGTTGGAAGTGAATTCTATAACATGAATAAAATGACATCAAATTTTATTAGGGCTCTTGGCCAATATTTATAGAAATACAAAGTATAATAAATTACATTCTTAACCCTAACCAGAAATGGAAAAAATACATAAATATTAAATGCAAAAAAAAGCAGATAAATAATTTGTTCTTCAAGACTTATGTTCTATTTGTTCTCATTAGTTTTAAATAGAATAGTGTTCATTACTGCTGAAACGCTCACTGCAGTAGAAATTGTTGTTTATTTTACTTGTTTTTGGACAAAGTATCTGCATAATAAATAAATATTTGTAAAAGGAATAATATTAAGATGGATGAATGTTGTTGATTTATAAACATACAGCTTGCCAATTTGTGTAGCCTTTTACTATAATCCTAAGCTACATTTATCTTTTGCTTAGTGCATTACTTCTTATTGAAGGTACGAGGTTCCGAATTTATTTAGGTAGTGCTAGTTGTATAAAAACTAAAATGCAATTAGCTTTTAGAAAGACTTAGAGAAGAAAGAATCACATATCCAGGTGTCGTACCAAAATTCAGAATTTGGCCGTGTGGGTGTGCATTTTTTGTGTGTGTGTGTGTGGGGGGGGGGGGGGGGTTAGGTATAGTCCTATCCTATTCACTCTTAACATATTGGACCTTCTTAAGGCATGTATTTGGCTGTTGGACCTGGGTCCCATCCAGCCCACCCTTGTCTCGAGTAAAACTTTGATACAGATGGATGTATCGAAAAAATTGATACAACCACTGTATGACAGGTGGGCCCTCCTCCCTCTTCGTAAACGTGCAAGCATATATATATATATATATATATGGGGGCCTACCTATCATACAGTGGCTGTACCAATTTTTTGATACAACCATCTGTATCAAAGTTTTACTCGTCTCATCCACTGCCCCTATCCCAAGCTAAAGCAGCCTAAGAGAAAATCAAAAGAACAAAAATCAGAACCAACAATTTGGGTAGGTCAGTCAACAACTAGGCTAAATAACACTTCTACGATGTCTTGCTATGTTGCCCGAATACGGATACGGACAATATACAGATTGTCACTCCCCGATCTTCCACAGGCAATCGGCCGTCCCCGTTAGGCGCGAATCATCGCGCCAGCGCTTTCGCGGGACGATCGCTTGATCCATCTGGGCGTGATGCCGCACGAGCGTAAACCGCGCCCGTGCAAGGCCATGATCTGAATAGGCGGTAAGAGGTCTAAGCTACAGAGTCGCACAAATTGTCCGAGTGCAGCGGAATATGAAACGCACAGGTGATTGGTAACAAGTTCACAGAGTCGTCAATAGCGGAAGCATTGAATAACACGAGTATAGAAGTAAAACAACTCTTTATTGATATTGAACAAGTGTTACAAGCGGCGCTAGGCCGGGATTACAAGTCGCTCAAGCCCCTCTCTCTCTGAACAATAAAAGCGTGCCAAGTGGCTACATTTATGGAATGGTGTATAGGCGATGTTCCAACATTATGTCTTCTATATGTGCTTCAGTTCCGGACGCAACGCTCCAAGGCTCCAAGGCTCCAGAATGAACTCCACGCCTTAGCACGCACGAAGGAGGCATCCGCACCGAACAAGGTTCTCCCGCACCCTGCAAGCAATCTGGTGGGTTATCAGTACATGAATGCACTGGTGGGGAGGCTTCTCCTCTGCTCGACAAATCCAAACACGTTATATAGGTTCTGTGCATCATCTATTAAGTTATCTTTCTAATCTTGCCTTAGGATCAGTTTCATGGCATTTATAAAAAGGCTAACTCGTGTGGCAGTGCGCCGTGCAATATACAAGGGAATACGGCGAGACTTACCAACTTACCATCCGTCCTTCCCTGTCCAAGTCAAACCATGTTAAATCAAGCACAGACATATATATAATGAAATCCAGGAGCAATAGCATAAGTAAACACAAGTGTTGTGAGCGAGATTATATTTCGGGTGCTCGTGTTTTAAGGATTACTCAAGTGTGTTGCATTGGATATTCAAGTGTTCAATAGATTTCTTAGGTTGCTCAGTTTATGTATAGATGTCTCATACTCATATCGTTCAGGTGTTTCAGATGTATTGGATACAATGCAATGACCTGCACGCGGATTGCCGCTAAGCGATGATGACTTATCTATATGAAGGGTCACTGGCATAGCCATAATGGACTAGTCATGACGAGGATGACATGTAACGAGAGCACACGATGCGCTGCAAGCCATCCCGCTCGGCACGAGATGAACACACACGAAGTTCCGCCCGGATCGGATCGGTGCCAGTGCCCCAGCGACCGTCCGCAAAACTTATACCGTTATGCACAAGTTGTCCGTGACATGCAAGTCTTGGTCTTCCAGATTCACGAGATTCACGAGATGCAGGAGATGCAGGAGATTCACGACATGTTTAATTCTTGATTCTTGCTCTGAACGAGTATTGTTCCACGAGCTGTATTTCTTGCTTTACTAGACACGATTCTCGTTCAGTGTTCAACTTGACTTGATGCATTCCCCTGGTGTGGGGACTGCCTTGGCGACCTAACGGTCCCGGATACTTGCTGGTTCACATTGCACATGACTATATGATAGTCTTCTGGCTAACTAGATGCATGCATGATACGCAATAGTGTTATTTGATTGTGGCATAATTTCATTATGGCAAGCATTGGAATGAGGCAACGAGTACAAGTTCACATATAAGCAGGTAAGCATGCATTCATATGAAACATAAATATTTACGTTGGCACGGTCTATGGGTAAAGCGAGAAGTAAAACCGTAAAGGGACATACCGAACGACATACTCTAGGGACGTGCAGTGTAATCGAGTGAACATTGCACTACGAAGAGTATAAATAACGATCTACTCGAGGCATAGCGGGGTCTAGTTGCACAAGGCAAAGGTAGCATGCGAGGGTCCATATATGAGCAAAGTTTCATTTCCATGTTCTAACACAAGCAATACAAGTTGGGATTATTCCCTTAGCTAGGTGCGTTGTATTCTTTATTAGCATGCATGGGGTGATTCACGTAGCGACTAGCATGTATCGTCAATATTTTAAGTGTGCAGGCTAAGCAAAGACAAGTTCATCGTAGCCACCCACCTTAGCGATGATTCGCCTTGGTCGAGCGATACTCCGAGCGAGCCTTTGAAAGCCTAAGCCGGAACTCCTGAAGGACCAAGTCTGGAAATCCTTTTGCCTCAAACGAGTATTCTCGCTGATTAAAGCGGGTCGGGTCGTTGCACTTTTGCCATTTGAATCGGCTGTCCGCTTGAACGGAACGGATCGTTACACATATACGGTAAGTAAAAAGTTAGTTACTATGATACATGAGTATGGATACGGACACGGGTACGGACACCATATGGATACGGACATCATTTTGCGTTGTCCGTGCAACATAGATTTGCTGTGGTGGAGTAAGCTCAATTCGTGCAACATCATTTTACGTCCATGGCAGCAGATGCTGCATACTTTGTTCATTGACAGTAAGGTCAATCTTTCTTTGCATCAAGGGGCACAGGAAATCTCCAGAAGTAGGAGACTTATGCGCATCTCCTCCATTAGAATGCAGGTTTGACTAAATATACATTTTTTTTTTCCAGATATGATAAGATAAAGCTATCATTGCCATATGCCAGAGTTGAATAGAAGAAAGGGATTCAAATAGCCGACACAGTAACTTGGGATAAAGGGTTTTTTGTTGTTTGAACCTATGCTGTATGGCTCTCGTTCCGATATGGTGATTTCAAGTGCTCCAGCTTGTCCACAGCAAGTCTATAGAAGGTGCTGTTGCAGTAGTGTTGTTACCAGTGGCTGTCCATCTCTCTTTAACATAGCAGGTGAAAGAGAATGTAACCTGTCTCAGGAAACCATTGAAGAAAGGTATATTTGACCAGAGCCTTAGTACTCCAGGTTGTATCCTGGAGAAGCTTATTACAATAAGCCAGGCTTATAAAGATGTTGACTTTTGACACGGGGATGATATAGATCATTGAACCACACCCCCACGCTTTTATAGGAAACTGTTGAAATTGGGATCTGAGTCTTCGTCGTAGCGAATGATTGTAACCTCAAATAACTAGAACTGCGTCGCTGCCTTACTAAAAGATCGGAGTTATTTTGATCTGGAATCCACCAGGAAATTCTTGATCAGAGATTATATTGTTTTCATTGATAAAAAGCTAGCATACAATGACGCATCCGAGCCTTTTAATAGGAAGATGAATTCATCCTAAGCAATGGATAGAAACAAAGAAATGGTCATGATTAACCCGACTAATTTAGGCCTATCTAAAGAAACAAACTAAGGATTAACCTGAAGTATTTATATATGCCTAAATTAGGGTGAGGAGTCTGCCACTCTTCTTTTCTGGAGAGGAGGTAAAGACGGGGGTTAGCTGCAATCTTGCATGAACTGGGGAGGTCAGGATATCAGTTACTTGATGACCCATGGTTTAGCAAGAATTTGGTGAGTGTTGGTGTCCACAATAAGTGGTTGAAGGATGAGGCATCCCTAAGAACCCCTTGGTATAATGGAGATAAGGCGGTGCTGAGAGTGACACACATTTGGAGGTGGTTTTGCCAGTGATAGTAGTTAAATCTAACAAGCTTCATAGGTCCATAACACCTTGTCAATAAGGTTCCACTACGAATTGGCCAAATGAGCTTAAATGAAATGTTAAGGACTCATAAGCTATTAGTTCCTCGAGGAGAGCAAATTAGTGACCAATTAGTGAAAGGCCATAGTCTGCCCATGATGTTTCTAATTTAGCAGAATGATTATATATTCACCCGGCTTCATATGATTATGCATACACCCTGCTGAGAACGTGTTTGGTTTTTCTTTGTGGAGATGATATGGACGGTTTGGCAGCCACCTTGGTGTGCTATTAACTTGAAAGAATGCACTGTTGGAATCACGACTCATCAGCAGCCTGCCACTGGATACTCATCTTTCTACACATGATATTTTCTACCTTTTGCATTTTAGCCTGATTCAAATTCACATTTGGTTGAGCTTGGAACACCAATCCTTCTTAATTGATGGATGCTATTGAGGATATTCTACTTGAATCCAGTGAACTTCCAAGTCTTCATGTTGCCAGGGTTTTAGATGTCCCTGGACTGCACTGTTTTGAAACTAGGTGGACTGCTGCATTACTAAAGAAATGAAGTCTGATCCAAAAGGATGCAAGACCAGAATTCTATGTTGATTGTTCCGAGGAGTAACTTTAGGCAAAATATAAAATGAAGACATTGTCGGTTATCTATGTTGATTGTTCCTGTAGAAGCATGAAAAAATCATGCATGCCGCATAAAGGTCATGCCCCCTCAACAAGCCGCAGAGAAGCCACATGCGGCAGAAAAGTCACGTGCGGCCTGAACAGTCAAGTCGCAGAAGAGCCACATGCGGCATGATCAACCAAATCGCAGAAAAATAACATGCGGCCTGAACAATTAAGCCGCAGAGAAGCCACATGCGGCCTGAACAGTCAAGCCGTAGAAGAGCCACATGCGGCCTGATCAACCAAGTCGCAGAAAAGCCGCATAGTATACTATATGCGGCCTGACCAACCACAGGGCAGGGAGGCCGCATAAAACATCCCTGACACATATTCTGATGTCTATCAGAAGTTCTGACACATCACTCATCACTTTGACACGTTTCGAGACTCGTGAAGACGACTCAGGAAATGACAACAAGTCACATTAGTGCATTAATTGCTTCGACAAACGTGCCATGCCACGTGTCCTACGTATGCGGCTTCGTCGCCATGTGGCTTAAGTGTCCATTCGACCAAAGCCCGACGAGAGCTTGCATGCGGCCACAACGCCATGCGGCCAGAGTGTCCATCCGACCAAGGCCAAACGAGAGCACGTATACGGCTACAAGACCCATGCGGCCTCGCCATCATGCGGCCAGAGTGCCCATTCGACCAAGGCCCAAACGAGAGCACGAATGCGGCTACAAGACCCATGCGACCTCGCCATAATGAGGTCAAGTTACTATGCGGCCTCCAACTCACAAGATCTTTCCGTTACAACTGCAGAGATCTTCGCACAGTTGGTGCTGACTACGTGTCCAGCTGACAAAGTAACACATACAACGGGTTGATAACAACTC
This sequence comes from Iris macrosiphon, assembly GCA_036927795.1. NCBI lineage: Eukaryota > Viridiplantae > Streptophyta > Magnoliopsida > Asparagales > Iridaceae > Iris > Iris macrosiphon. The sequence goes on along the minus strand of JAYESA010000020.1, from coordinate 35,284,438 downwards.
CGAGATCTCTTCAACAATATATCTCAACCAAGACCACGTGGCAATCAGTCTATGGCATTCAGCGACAGTTGCAACCGCATTTTGTTGAAGGAGCCTTATGCGGCCACCGAACAGAGGCATATGCGGCACCCATAGCCCATCATCACGATGGCTATAAATAGGAGCAATTTGAACGTTCTAAGGGGCTAGCTTTTTTTTTATGCTTCAGAGAGAGAGAGCATACCACCCCCGGCCAATACAGAGAGAGCATACCTAGACGAGCAAAGAGAGAACGTAAGCTTACTCACTCTGCATCGGATCATCCAGGGAGTAAAGGAGACGCCATAGCACTCCTTGTCCATCGTCACATCCCAGATCAAAAAATATTGTACTTAGATTGTCCGTCCAGGACCTCTTTGTACTTTCTTTCGTTTGTTGATTAAATCAAGCTTTTTTAGAACCTTCTAATTTAATGACGAACAAGATGACTCTGCTGGGGACGTCTTTCTCCTCTGATGATAAAGCTGTGGCGCAATCCGACGCAGCCAAGCTCGGGTCCACTCAAAGGATGCCGGTGGTCCGCTTCGACCAACAGGTCTTCGAGGACATGCTCTTCGGGGACATCGCGAGTCTTTCGAGGCAAGCAAAGCCCAAGAAGGCCCGCATGACGTGGGTAGCAAAGGCCACCGCGCCTCACCCAACTGCGGAGAAGGCGCTCCCCGTCTCTTCCCGCCGCAGGGACCGCACATCATGCGTCCGCTGCTTATGCGATAGCCTCTTCCAACCAGAAGGGGGCTCACCACTCGAAGACCCGCAGGACGTGGGTAGTATGTCATGTCCCGATTTTGCCCAATCGATAATCGTCCCCCGGACGTGATGCCGTGCACGCGTAGGGCGCGCGTGCACAAGGCCTAGGCATAATGATAATCTTTAGAACATATGCAACAGAGTACGCAAATAAGATAACACACATTGAGGCATTGGAATTTTTTCTTTTATTGATAATGAACATCTGATTACAAACTCTTGACCCAAAACGATAATGATGCCACACGGACTTACAACTTGGATACAAAATGAGATAGCCGTTCCATACATCATATCCTTTACTAAAACTTCAAAATGATGTAGACACCTGCTGGCGAAGCTATCGGCTTGCCTTGAAGCTGCATATAAGGGTCGTGCGGCCTTCGAGTACTTTGTACAACTTTCCAAAAGGGTCACGAACGGTTGCGAAGAGTGCTGGACTGGTTGGGGGAAGAAGAAGCTTCAGCTCCTCGCCGCGTCGCTTGGGCTCGGGGAACCTGCTGCAACGAAGGTCAGTACTTTGAAAAGTACCGGTGAGGGCGAGCTAACCCAACTAACCAAATCCAGAGTTTGTTCATATGAAGCATGCAATTTATTTGTGGTCTTTCTATCTTGCCTTAGTTCAATTTACATGCAAGCATTGAATATTCGATTTACAGAACAAATATGCTACCGTTAGGTAACTTTTACCTTCCCGTCTGAACTGCCTGCACAATACTTACCATGTCCTTCCCTGCCACGAAGACACCATTAGTTTGAGCAAGCAATGCAGAAATATATGTAGATTGGGTCATGGCATATCATTGCCACCGTGGACAATAGCTACAGTAAGACGGTGACCCTTGCAGCTCGGGTAGCAAGCCCCGCTACAAGGCCTCCTGCGCATTACCCGTGCTAGGCTTGCTAGCGTAGCTATCCGAGTTCCGCCCGGAACGAATCGGCCCCAGTGCCCCGGGCGCCGTTCGCAGGAACTAAACCTTGTGCACAAGTTGTCCGACCGAACTACGCATTGACACTAAATTAATAGATAAAGCATTCAAACCACAAGAATGTATACATCTACTTTAGCATAGTGCATTTGGCAGTCTTCCTGTCCAAGTGATTGCATTTCAATATAGTTTGCACAATACATCTGTACAGCTATATAGAATAAGTTCTAGCTACAACTGAAACATGAATATATAAATGCATAGCGGACAAGCACGCATCAATGTGATCGTTTGAGAATTTTAAGTGACCAGCATTACAAGTGTTTCAAGTCTAACTCTTCTTTTCCTTTGACTCAATTTATTCTTATTATGATATCGTTGGGACGGGATGCACAATGAGCCAATTTATTAAGAGTGAAGACTTGGAAGAAGGGTGCTAATCGAAGTAAAGCCACTCACAAGTTGGTGAACTAGGAGAGAAAAGGGAGAACTTCAAGACTCCGCTCGCGCGTCGTCTACTCGATCACCTGCACGCACCAACAGACGATCAATATCTCCTGCTTCGGTCTCCGAGGTTCGATACGAAATGCGAAATCCTAAGAACGAAGGCAATAAAATCCATCGAAACCGTTTAAGAAAACGCAAGTCATAAAGCCAACAAGAAAGCAACCAAGCGGCATCGAAAACGGGCAAGGAAACCAGCGCAACGGAAAGGCCCCTCTCGACTCTGCCGCCGAGTCCTTCCTTGAGGCACGATCCGTTGAATATGTGACCTGATTCCGAAGAAACCAATACATAACGAGGAAAGGATCTTGATTCAATCTGTCCCGATCGGACGGTATCAAGTATTTCTTGGCCGCGCTCTCCGAATAGGGGGAACGTGGCATTACATCATAACCATCTAATAGAAAGTTTCGTCCCGAAACTTAGGAATAGAACCTACCCCTAAGGAATAATGAGGAAAACCTTCCCCTCATATCAAATTCGAGTTCCCACGTCGATTCTTCGACCTCGTGGTTTCGCCAAAGGACGCGCACTAGCGACACTGTCCGATTCCGTAACTGTTTTTCCTTATGCTCCAAGATCTGAACGTGCTCTTCTACGTACGACAAGTCCGCTTGCAGATCTACCTGACCAAAGTCTACCACATGGTTCGGGTCGTGCACATACTTTCTAAGCTGAGACACATGAAAAATATCGTGCACATCTGATAGGGCTGGCGGCAATGCAATTTGATAAGCAACTGAAGTAACTCGTTTGAGAATTTCGAACGGGCCAACAAATCTCGGACTTAACTTCCCCTTTACCCCGAATCTCGTAACACCACGCATGGGCGAGACTTTTAGAAACACGTGGTCCCCCTCTTGGAACTCAAGGGGGCGACGACGAACATCATCATAGCTCTTTTGCCGACTTTGTGCTACTTTTAACCGTTCTCGAATCAGCCGAACCTTTTGGACTGTTTGTTCAACCAGTTCCGGCCCAAGGATTTGTCTCTCTCCAACTTTATCCCAGCAGATCAGTGACCTACACTTCCGCCCATACAGAGCCTCATACGGAGCCATCTGGATGCTAGACTGATAACTGTTGTATGCAAATTCGGCTAGCGGCAGGTTGACGTCCTAACTTGACTTTGAATCGATTACGCAGAGGCGTAGCATGTCTTCTAGTACCTGATTCACCCGTTCTGTTTGGCCGTCTGTTTGAGGATGGTAGGCTGAGTTGAACTTCAACTTGGTCCCCATCGACGACTGAAGGCTTTCCCAGAAACGTGAGACGAACCGTCCGTCCCGATCTGATACTATGGAAACTGGCACTCCGTGCAGCCGAACTATCTCGTCAAGGTAGGTCTGGGCAAGGCGATCGGCGCTCCCAGTACTTTTAATGGCAATAAAGTGTGCAGACTTGGTTAACCGGTCGACGATGACTCAAATTGCGTCGTTCCCTCGTTGCGTCCTTGGCAGGCCAACAATGAAGTCCATGCTGATGTGCTCCAACTTCCATTCCGGGATAGCAAGATTCTGCATTTCTCCGTCCGGCCTCTGATGTTCTGCTTTCACCCTCTGACAGGTTATGCATTGCGACACAAAGAGTGCTACTTCTTTCTTCATGCCGTGCCACTAGAAGACAGTACGAAGGTCTCTATACATTTTCGTGCTCCCGGGATGGATAGTATAGGCTGCATAATGTGCTGCCGTAAGGATATCCTTTCTGAGTTCTGAATCATTGGGGACGCATAGCCTTCCCTTCACTCGCAGCACCCCATTCTCATCTACTGCAAAGTCTTTCTCCTTCCCCGCTTGAACCTGCTCCCGCATTTTCCGGAGGAATGGGTCGTCCCTCTGAGTAGATATGACTCTCTATCAGGTTAGGTACAAATCGCATCTGAGCAACCCGCGCGCCGCGATAACGAATTCGGAGTTCGATGCCCATTTCTTCTAGCTCCCTTTATAACCTGCGATCGACGGACAGAGATCCCGCAAAGACCCGACTCAACGCATCCGCTACCACATTTCCTTTACCAGGTTTGTAGTCTATCGTCAAGTCGTAATCTTTTATCAATTCTAGCCAACGTCGCTGTCGTAGGTTCAGATCCGCCTGGGTGAACAAGTACTTCAAACTCTTGTGATCGATATAAATTCGGCAAGGTACTCCATAATGGTAGTGTCGCCACAACTTCAACCCGAACACAATTGCTGCCAGTTCCAGATCATGCGTAGGATAATTCTTTTCATGCTTTTTCAGCTGTCTGGATGCATAGGCTATCACTCTGTTTTGCTGCATAAGTACACACCCTAAGCCCTGCCCTGACGCGTCACTGAAGATTTGGAATCCCGAGGTCTCGTCTGGTAGTGCAAGTAACGGGGCAGAGGTGAGGCGATGCTTTAATCTTGAAACGAAGTTTCGCAGTCGGCGGACCACTCAAACGCGACTCCTTTCTGTGTGAGGTGAGTCAGAGGTGAGGCGAGTTTGGAAAAATTCTTTACGAACCGCCTGTAGTAGCCCGCTAACCCGAGAAAGCTTCGAATTTCACTAACGGATGCAGGTCGCTTCCACTCGACAATGGCCTCCACCTTCTTTGGATCGACTGAAATGCCTCCCGCAGAAATGATGTGCCCAAGGAAAGATACACTGCTCAGCCAGAATTCACACTTACTCAGTTTCACATATAACTTGTTGTCTCGAAGAGTTCGTAGCACGGTCCGCAAGTGTTCTGCATGCTCCGTCCTATTCTTCGAGTATACTAAGATATCATCGATGAACACTACTACGAAGCTATCGAGATACGACCGGAACACTTGGTTCATTAAACCAATAAAGGCAGCAGGGACATTGGTCAAACCGAACGACATTACCAAAAACTCATAGTGGCCGTAGCGAGTGCGAAAGGCTGACTTCGTCACATCGCCCGGCTTAATCTTGAGCTGATGGTAACCCGAACAGAGATCAATTTTCGAGAATACTGTTGCAGCTTGTAACTGATCAAAGAGATCGTCTATTCTGGGGAGGGGGTACTTATTTCGGACAGTAGCCTTATTCAATTTCCGATAGTCGATGCAAAGCCGCATCGAGCCATCCTTTTTCTTAACAAACAACATAGGCGCACCCCATGGCGACACACTCGGACGGTGTATCCACGATCTAGCAACTCTTGTAACTGTATCTTTAACTCTTTCAGCTCTGCCGGTGCCATTCGATACAGAGTTTTGGAAATTGGTTGGGTTCCTGGAAATGTATCGATAGTGAACTCTATCTCTCGATCGGACGGCATACCGGGCAACTCGTCTGGAAACACGTCGAAAAAATCCGCCATAACGGGAATGGACTCAACGTTTGCGCAATCTTGCCGAGTGTCTTGAACGGACGCCAAGTACCCTACGCAGCCGGAGTGAATCATCCGTCGAGCAGACATTGCTGAGATCACCATGCAGGCATTCGACGCTTTCGACTGTGGACTGCACGAATAGCAAAATTCGATCTCGCCAGGAAGACGAAACACGACTTTCTTCTCCGCACAATCGATACTAGCTGAACAAGCGCCAAGCCAATCCATTCCCAGAATGATGTCGTAGTCCCCTATGTCTAGAACTATCGCATCAAGTGACAATTTTCTTCCTCCGATACAAATGCAGCCGTCACGACAAACTTAATCGGCAGGTAAGCTCGTGCCTGACGGAGTACTGACGCTAAGCCTTAGGCCTAACGGGATTTGAATGAATTTGTGTTCCCTAGCAAAGTTTGTTGACACAAAACTGTGTGTGGCACCTGAATCAAATAACACTCGCGCAGGTACATTATTGAATAGCAACATACCTGACACTACGGTGTTCGAGGCAAGCGCCTCGTCCCTCGTCAAGGCATAAACCCGGCCCCCAGTGTTCGGACGACGCTCTTGTTGTTGCGCAGCCCGATTCGCTTGGGGTCCCTGAACTGAATTTTGCTGCTCTGCACGGCGCTGAGGGACTCGGTTTGGACGATCAAGACAGTCTTGAGCATAATGACCCAGCCGACCACAATTGAAGCATCCCTGATTTCGACATTCGCTAGCCTGGTGCCCTGTACGGTTGTATTTTGCACAGCGCTGCCCCTGGTTCCCCCCCGGATTGTTGTCCTGGTTGCCGTCATTGTTTGGACGCTTATTAGCGTTATTTCCTCCTGTATTACTTTGGCGTTTGTGATGAGAATGTTGCACAACGCCTGCAGTATTTGAAGGATATTGCGGTTCCAGGACCAGGGTATGGTTAAGGACTTCTCTCATCGTCTCGTATTGCAGAGCGACTACGTGCGCGTGAATGGAAGGTCGCAGGCCGCCTTCGAATCGTCTGGCTCGGCTTGCTGCATTGGGCAGGTAAGAACTAGCAAACTTCGCCAACCGATTGAATTCTGCGGCATACTGCTTCACTGTCATCGTTCCTTGTTGCAGACGCACGAAATCGTTCTCTTTCTGACGACGAATGGGTGGAGGGATAAATTCTTCTTCGAATGCGCCACGGAAGGTGGACCAAGGGATCGTCTCGCCATCGGCATTTGTGGAGAGAGATCTACGGTGCACATCCCACCAATCGTGCGCGTTCATCCGAAGCTGGAGTTGGGCACAAGCGACTCGCTTGTCATCAGGTACTTCTAGAAGCTTAAAGTGGTCTTTTAGCTCGGCTAGCCAATCTAGTGCCACGACGGGATCCTCCGTTCCTCGGAAGGACGTGTTGCAGACCTTTTTGAAGTCGGCAAAGTCGAAGGCAGTCACATCCTTCTTCTTTGTTATTCAGGGTAATTCGACTTCCTCTGTCGCTGGCTCCACCGGTGCCGCCATTGTTGTTGCGGATTGGTTAGAAGCCAAGGTATGAACAATTTGTTGCAGAGCGTCCACCTGCTTCTGTTGGATCTCAAATCGAGCCTCTAGATTTTTTTCGAACTTGTCCTTTTGGGCCTCATCCCTCTTCTGTTGCGCCTCTAGTATTTGCATCATTCGTTCGACCGGATCGACGGAGGGCGCAGGTCGTTGGCTCTCAGAACTAGCCGAAGTGCCAGAAGTACTTGCATCAACTTGCCCTGTCGCTTGTGTTTGGGCCATTCCTGCTAAAACAAGGAACTTACATCAGTCTCATAGAGTATTACGGACTCACTGTATGGAACGCATCTCATTTTGCACCAATTGATTCAAGAGTTAAACTCGGATGGGACAAGGTCATCTTAAGAAAACTTTCTGACACGAGATCAAAGGATCTGAAGCTTTGCTCTGATACCAATATGTCACGTCCCGATTTCGCCCAATCGATAATCGTCCCCCGGATGTGATGCCGTGCACGCGTAGGGCGCGCGTGCACAAGGCCTAGGCATAATGATAATCTTTAGAACATATGCAACAGAGTACGCAGATAATCTTCAGAACAGTGCAAGGAACATCGAGGACAGTTTCGGTGAATGACTCATCTACCTCAGTGCAAGGAACATTGAGGATAGCTTCCTCGGGACGGCTCGGAATAGTGCAAGGAACATCGAGGACAGTTTCGGTGAATGACTCAGCGACTTCAGTGCAAGTAACATCGATGACAGCTTCCTCGAGACGGCTCAGAACCCCACCATCAAAAGGGGCTTCAACAACAGAGTGCCCAGCAACAACAGGAGGGGGAAGCACCTCCGCACTAGAGGGACCCACCACAGACTTCACAGGGTTCCCCTCGCCACCAGAAAAGCGAAGGGACTCAGACCTCCCCCTAATGAGCTCACTACCCTCTTCTTCCGCGATGCCTTCCTCCGCGGCCACATCCACGGTCTTTACGGGAGAAGCAGGGCCTGCAGGACTAGAACAACCAATAATTAACTTCGTCCGGAGAATGTGAAGTTGAAGCCAGAGAATCTGATCTGTGAAATTGCGAAATGACGTACCAGAGGGAGGGGGCGTAGGTCGTGGCTCGTCCAGAATTGTCATAGCCTCCCCCATAGCTTCTTTGTCTTCCACGGATAGGCTCCAAAGGGGTATAAGGCTGCTCTGCCAAAGTCGCATCCAAGCCCCGAGCTCCCAAAGCTCCAGGTGCTGGTTCTGAGGCACCCACATCGAACTCCGGAGGGGTTTTCTCTTCCGGTTCAGCGTAAGAAATCACTGAAGCGGCTGCCCGCCGAGGACGGTCTATTTTCTCTCGTGTCTGGAATTCAAACAGACTAGAAGAGATATTTATAAATAGGACCAGGAAGAATCAAACTAAGATGATTTACGGATACCGCTATAGCATCTAAGTCGGGCCCTGCTTCAGGAACCATTAGTGCAAGGGGTCCTACCTCTCCGTGTGCAGTCACCTTTGCAAGGGGCTTAATCTTCGCCATGGGTCCCGTCTCCGGGACCACATCAGTCCTCACCTTCTTGGAATAGCGAGTATGATGTGTCTCGGCCTTCGACTTTCGCTTAACAGGCAAAGGATCGTCAGAAGGAGACGTTGTCTCCCCTTCACCGGTTGACGTGTCCAACTCCACACGCAGGGGCCTAGCGACCCCCTTACCCTTCTTGGGCGTTCAACGGTCCTTTGTCTCGGGAGGCATCAGCATGGTACCCTCGATGTAACTCCTCTCCGAGTCAAAGTTAGGCGGCAGGGCGTTGGCTGTACAATAATACTTAGCCGCTGTATACAGTATTCTCGATACGACTCCGGTTGTTGGCAATTGGAACTGAATTTTGGTGCCGGTTGCATTATAGTAACTCCAGGCCCTGGCTCCATCAAGCAAACTGCCATTGTATCCGAGGGAAGCACTCGAGTGGCCCAATAAGAGCTGAGTATAGTCAAATTGACGGACGAACTGGCTGGGCAACTAGGGCTCCACGAAAACAGCAGCCTTATTCTGGTACACCAGGTGGGAGGGACGGATGGCTTGGAGCCAGCGAAAGAGCCTGCCAGACAGACTTCGAGGCCCGTCATCATAGTGGACGACGTTTCGTTCGTTGTCGGTAAACTCTGGTTCGGACGTAAAGAAGGTCCAGCCATTCACGAAGCAGAGCTCCCTCCTACCAGCAGGGACTATGTCGCATCTCTACTTCATCAGCCGATACTTGCGGATCAGGACGTCAGCAGCCACCATGTCGTCGTCAGTCCAGGGGCTCATCAAAGACCCGTGATGCAAGAGAAGCCACCCCATCAAGTAATGGTAGGAAGCTCAATTCGGTTGAAGTGACCTTTATCAGGGTGATCTTCGAACTTCGCAGCAAAGGGACGGAGGCCGCGATAGATGCAACACACCATGGCAGGTAGGAGGGCCAACTTGTAGCCAAAGGCCAATTTTACAGCCAGTAAAATCAGGGTGCGGCTGATCCGCTCTGTCGTGCCAGACCCGTCCGGGATTACGCAATTACGCAACCAGAGCATCAGGTATCCCGCCAGAATGGCCTTCGAGGACAACTTGTGGGTATCTATGTAAAAGTAGCTGAGCTCCTCATCGAGGTTACTCAACTCGTCAACATGTTCGTCCTCCTCCGAGGAACCTTCAGCTGCCGCACCCTCGGGGGCCAGTTCCTTCTGCTCCTGGATGGAAATAACTACTTCCTGCTTGGACCGTGGGATCCGAACATGAACTTTATTGGACTTCTGCTCCGGCAAGAGGTAGTGAGTCCAAGTTGTGATGGGAGGAGAAGACCCCTCATTAGATTTCTTCTTCTTCTTCGAAGATCTCTTGCAAATGCCGTGGTGGCATAGCAGCTCCTGGTACACCGCCAGGATCTCGGGGTTCTCCGCTTCTAACTCTGAGTTTTTTAGTGCTCGGGGTATACTCTTCGTAGGGCTCGTCGCCCCAAGGAAGCTTTGAGACGGTATGCATCTCGTGCAAAGCCAGTCCCATCTCGCCGCCGGGTGTAAAAAATGTTACCGTACGTAGATTCTACAACTCTATTAGGGCAACAAATAGGGGACGTTTCACCTCCAAACCATATCATGTGCCCCTCGCAGCGAAAAATAAATTTGCAACCCTGAGCTCCCGCTCGAACTTCTTCAGAATCTACTGGGTCAGACGGCACCAGGAGACGTTATAATGAGCCCAGTTAAGAGCCCGCAACTGCCCCGAGGGGTAAGTTTCTTTCTTGGCAACCCGATGGAGGAAAGTGCCCGCCGCGTATATACCGAGGTTTCGTCCCAGTTCACTTCCAACGAGACCATGCTTCAGTCCTAGCAAGGAGTACGAAGGTGACTCCTTCGTGCTATAAAACTCCCCCTTGTTATTTCCGGCACCACACCAAATATTGTCGAGGAGCGCTCCTTGTGGTTCAGGGGTCAAATTCCAGTCCATCTGCCGGTGACCCATCATCACCTTTGTCACGCCCCAATCCCAAAATATCGAGGGACCAGACGCGTGATAATGGCCAGCTGCACACGCCGATGGACAAACCCAATTTAATGGATCCATCGGGGCATGCTTAAGCTGTAATATAAGAATAAGTAGGTCCAATGATACAAGTCACAGTCTATGCTAATCTCATCCACAACAGATAATCACAGATCAAATGCCAGAATAATGCAAATAGGAATAACTAACAAATCTCAATAAAAGTGTCTCGGAGAACAATCCGAGAACAAGTCTGATACATAAATGCAATAGACTGGAAAATAAAGGAACTGGAAATAGAAATAAATGAGTATATAAAGCCAATACTCAGGAGAAGTCCTCTGGCGTGATCTCGTCCTCGAAGGTCGGTACAACTCCTGTATCTGCTCCTGCTGCGGTCCCGTATACCTCGGGGTAGATCTTGTCTGTAAATCCTGGGGACATAATCCGGATCCAGGTCCTCAGGGGACATAGCAAGGTACAAGAAAGCTCATGCCAAAATAAATGCAGTGCAGCAAATGATGAAATAAATAGGGTAAGTATGTAATCATCTGTGTGAAATGCAAGAGAGAACATCAATAGTACTTAGGTTGAAACAACTACAAGTTCTGTGTAGGGGAGCCGGTAGCAGTGGTATCATGAGATGGTCTAGCTCAGCGGGAGACTGAGTAGCCGACATAATATAGTCAACCTGTAGCCTGCGGGTCTCTCCAGCAATAGATGGAACAATAAGGGAATACTAAATAACCAGCTAAGTGATATGCAAGCTGAGAGCAGCACTAGAACTCAGGCTGACGCCGCTACAAGCTCTGTGTCGGGGAGCCGGGTAGCAGCAGTAATAATGAGTAATGGGCCAAGCTCGGACTTCAGAGTCTTGTGCCTCACAATAATAGGGGTATATATATATGGTCAGCCTGTAGCCTGTGTGTCTCTCCCCACCCAATGTAATCACACGTCTCATGTCCATGATGCCTCATGTCCATGTCACGTACGATCGTATCTAATGCACAAGTCATATAATGTCTAGGGATATAATATCAATGTCAAGTCCTGTATCCTATACAGAATCACCATGAATATCTCAGGAAGATCCTGTCTCATGAATAGTGTCAAGTGTCCTGGGTTATAGTGTACTTGATAAGACAAGTACGGGAATGTAAAGGGGTCACGAATGTCCATCTCTAGATGACAATACACAACACCGCGTACGGTGTTGGCACCCGACTAATAATCGGACGCTAAGTACGTCACACGGTCCTAGGTCAAGCATGCACAGCAATATAAATGAATCAAGGGAAAATGCAACAAGAAATGTAAAGTTGGCAAGGTATACTTGCCCACTGATATATAAATAAGTCAAGGAAATAAGTAGCAAAGCTGCAGGGTTTGGCAAGGTACACTTGCCTGGGGTCCTGGCTCCAACTGTAGCTCTGGTCTCAGTGTGATCTCCAGGTACTACTCCGGTTGCTGAAATAAACATCACCATTAGATTCAGAAAATATCAAATAGTTAGAAACGCCTGTCCTTGAGTCCAATTTGGACACAAGGGCAAAAATGACATTTTCCGGGCCAAAGCGGGGTCCACATGTGGGCCACTTTGCATCGAAAAGCGTGTCAGGGTCAAAGGTCTCCAAATTCATCAAACTTAGTATCAACAAGTCAGGAACGATGATACGAACCCAATGGAACTTTCAGAATTGGATTCCGATGAGCCGATAACAATATCGTCCATCAAGTGGAGCCGGTGGGGCCCACGATACGCGATTTCATCAACGTTCTCAGAATCGAACCAAACTTGGGTCACAGGACCAGCGTATTGCTACGAGTCCGATGTCGCAAGTTTCGTCTCGATCCGACGTGTGTACCCAAAGTTATGACGTGTTCCAGAACAGGCGGATACGGGGCGGTGTCAGCGGATACGCGTTGATTCCGGTGTACACGCACATCCGAATCGACTTCTGCGAAATCCCACACGACCGTATCAACGTCGCGTACGTTTCGGTAAAGACCGCGTGCGACCAAGTCGTTCCGTTTGGCGGGGCGTACTCTGTTCCGGGGTGAAACAGGGCGTTGTTTTTCCTGTTTTTGGATCGCGGTTTGCTATCACCACAGGACGCGATGCACCGAGCGGGTTGCACGGGCACCGAGAGGGTCATACAGTCTACGCGTTGCAACTGACGGAATCGAAAACGGAATCACGAGGAGAGAGAAAACGCTACCTGAACAGGGCTCCGTGAAATCTGAATTCTCGTGTTCGAACGTGTCCTTCGTATCCTGCGTCGACGAGTCCTGTGTCCAGGCTGCGTTAGGGTTAGGGTTTCGGATTGTGTCCGATTCAGGGCCGATGCGTCCGTGTCAGCGGCTGCTCGGCGGACACGGCGGAGGCGGAGCTCTGAAGGAGGCGGGGTCGTCGACCTGGGTGGCAGTGGGCCGCGCTGGAGAGGGGGACGGCGAGCTCCTGGGGAGGAGGAGGACGAGGCCGCTACTGGAATCGTCGGGCTGGCAGGGTACGGCGAGGGGATCGTGATGGAGGGAGGCGTCGGGTCGTGGGCGGCTAGGTCTAGGGTTGGGTCGGCTGTGAGCGGGGAGGAGATAGGCGGAGAGGAGATCCGGGAAGGAGGAAGAGGGAGAGGGGCTCGGGTGCGTCTGGGCGGCGCGAGGTGGAGGAGATCGTCAGGGGAAAGGGCGGTGGCAGCGAGGCTAGGGCGGAGGCGAGAGGGATGTTCGTGGGGAGACGTCGGCGGGGGAAAGAAGGAGGGTGGAGGTGGCTCGCGGCGGAGGGCAGCTGGGAGGAGAGGGGAGAGGGAGTTGCGGTTTCGGCTAGGGCTGGGAGCGGCTGAGGACGGGCGGCTGCGCTAGGGTGGCGCCGGAGTCTCGCCGGAGGGGCTGGGGAAAGGTGGCGCTCGGTGAGGGTTAGGGTTAGGGATTTGGAGAATTTGGGATTTTTGGTAATTTGTTTTCTTCTTTTTTTTATTTGTGGAGAAAAACTTAGGAAATTATGTATTTATACATACAGAAATTGGACTAGGGTTTGACCTAGGATTTGGGCTGGGTCAACGCTCCTTGGGCTTGGCTTCGGCTCTCATGGAGATGTCGGGCGTTGGCACGGGTTTAATTCGGTTTATTTATTTAATAGTTTCTAGGGCTTTAAAACTGATTCCGGAGTCCAATAAATTCCCAGAAAAATACCCTATGTCCGGTTTTTCATTTTACACCATAAAATATTATTTCTATAATATTTTAATATTATTTATCAGTAATTAAAAATCATTTAATTACCAAAGGCATAGGTTTTAATTTCAGAAAAATTCCGAAAAATTACGAAAAATCCAAATTAATAATTACTGAAAATCAGGGGGCTTACAATCTACCCAACTTATAAAAATTTCGTCCTCGAAATTAAAATATGGTAGGGCTCTCTCTATCCAATCTCACTTGATTACAGTCTAAAGGATTTCTCTCAAGTGAATATTGCGGTCTCTACCCAACTTAGAATTTACCCATCTATCATCTAAGGCTATCCATCTAATAAATCTATGTCCCAACTTATTTAATCATGTTATTGAATCCTCAAGTCTTTAACACCAACATATCACCTATGGTATTCCCTCAATCACAACTAAAAGGGTCATTAACAATGCGACCGGCCTGAGGGGTATATCTAGTACTGTCTATATATCAATCTTATACCAAGCACGAGGTTTCGTCTTTCCGAAATAAGGGAAGACGAAGATCAATAATAAAGAGTTCAAGGGTGAGGTAATATAATAGAAGTATCAGGATCAAGGCATTTAACGAATTCAAATGGGATTTGTCAAGACAATTGTGGATTAAAATCCTATTCTGGTAATCCTTGTTCGCATGCTCGTATTAGTACAGTTATGTAGCTGATACGATATGCTCAGACATATCTAGAGGGCAAGTATACTAGTCAACTATATATCTCAATCCACGTGAAGTAGTCGTGCGAAGAGCGAACCAAAATGCACTAAGGTTGATCAGACCGTAATACATTGATTCTGAATAGACAATTGTATTAGTGTACATGTCCACTAATACATATGTCATGAACAAGCTCGATAAAGAATAAGCTTGCAAAACTAGGCCATAGAATAGCAGCATAAGTCAAGGTAGTACAACAATATAAGTACGCTAGATGATGATAAAAGGAGGTACAACTTAATTCAAGTTCACAAGGACAAACAAAATAAGCAATAACAAAAGACTCTACCATCTCTACAGTTATCAATTATAAAAACATTCTAGGTTATAAATTATTAGCAGTTCAAAACTACATAGGTTAAGGCTGAGGTCACGAACCAATAGGCACGAGATAAACAAATCGATAAACAGATAACTACGAACAATTTCGCGCATTAGCTACTCCATGGGTCCGTGCGTCTTCCAAAGTCATCGATGGAGCTTGTTCACGTTCTTACAGTAGATTCCTCTGCTGCTGTTGAGCCTGTTGGAAGAGTGTTGCTTGTGGTGCCAAGGGTGGCCTCGGCTGATTCCCTCCGGGGGCTGGTGGTCTGACTCCTTCAACTCTCGTTTGCGGTGCTTCCAATGCTGGAGAGGCTGGCGTTGGTGCTGGTGACATTAGCGCTCTTTCTCGACGTTCGGGGCATTTCTTTAATAAATGCTGGCTGGATTCGCAAGCTAAACATAATTTCCTTTTGCGTCTGCACTCGTTCTCTATGTGGCCTCGCCTGCGACAATATGGACAGACAGGTAGTACTTGCGGAGATGCTTCTGGTGGCTGGTGCATGGGAGACTTCTTTGCAACTTCTTCCTGTGGTGCTCCGGCTGGTGCTGATGTGGCTGGTTGATGAATCATCACTGCTTTCTCTCGATGCTGAGAACAGTCCCTAGCGAAGTGTTGACTGGTTCCTCAAATCAAGCATAATCCTAACTTGCGTCTGCATTCTTTTTCAATATGGCCTATCTTGCCACAATAGTAACAAGTAGGAAGGAATGAGGCTCTGGGTGCTGCTCTTGGTGATGGATTAATCTGTGGTCGTTTTGCAACTCTTTCTTGTTGTGCTTGGTCTGGTGCTGATGCATACGGCCGCTTCTGGCTGGACCCTATCCTTGTGTCGCACTCCATGGGTCGTGCTGCAGCAAGAACGTCCGAGTCTAAGGTTGTTGCATTTGAGCTGATTAACTTTCGTAACTCCGAGCTAAATCTGTCGATGAACTTCTCCGCTTGGTTTTGCTGAGCTTCTTGATGAACTTTCTGGTGGGCTTGCATCATCGCGTAGAACATTCGGAACATTTGTTGTTCGTTCATAGCCTGCCCTTGTGGAACGGTAGGCATCGGTGGAGTAAACTGCGTCGATGGTGGAACGTCATCTTCCTGGATTCTCGAGGTATGCTGACTTGCTGGACTACGTTGTTGTGATGATTGACCTGCACCAACTGGTGTCACTTCATCTTCGTGGGTAACCACAACTCCTTGTGGTGTTCCTGGATGAGTCTCTTCGCCGACTTGGGGATTCATTTCTCTGCAACCAAAATAAACTATAAGGGCGCTCAGGAATCAAGGCAGGATACGAGTCAAGAAATTAATTTGAATCCGATATAGATATCAAGAACGTTTCAAGCAAGTGGATGAGATCCTAAAAACTTATCCTATTCTTATTGCAGGCTTGCTCGGTCCCTAAGTTGAAACCGAACAATTTAGTCGTTGACCTGCATGGGCCACCACAAAAATCATGTCACGCCCCAATCCCAAAATACCGAGGGACCAGACGCGTGATAATGGCCAACAACACACGCCGATGGACAAACCCAATTTAATGGATCCATCGGGGAATGCTTAAGCTGTAATATAAGAATAAGTAGGTCCAATGATACAAGTCACAGTCTATGCTAATCTCATCCACAACAGATAATCACAGATCAAATGCCAGAATAATGCAAATAGGAATAACTAACAAATCTCAATAAAAGTGTCTCGGAGAACAATCCGAGAACAAGTCTGATACATAAATGCAATAGACTGGAAAATAAAGGAACTGGAAATAGAAATAAATGAGTATATAAAGCCAATAATCAGGAGAAGTCCTCTGGCGTGATCTCGTCCTCGAAGGTCGGTACAGCTCCTGTATCAGCTCCTGTATCTGCTCCTGCTGCGGTCCCGTATACCTCGGGGTAGATCTCGTCTGTAAATCCTGGGGACATAATCCGGATCCAGGTCCTCAGGGGACATAGCAAGGTACAAGAAAGCTCATGCCAAAATAAATGCAGTGCAGCAAATAATGAAATAAATAGGGTAAGTATGTAATCATCTGTGTGAAATGCAAGAGAGAACATCAATAGTACTCAGGTTGAAACAACTACAAGCTCTGTGTAGGGGAGCCGGTAGCAGTGGTATCATGAGATGGTCTAGCTCAGCGGGAGACTGAGTAGCCGACATAATATAGTCAACCTGTAGCCTGCGGGTCTCTCCAGCAATAGATGGAACAATAAGGGAATACTAAATAACCAGCTAAGTGATATGCAAGCTGAGAGCAGCACTAGAACTCAGGCTGACGCCGCTACAAGCTCTGTGTCGGGGAGCCGGTAGCAGCAGTAATAATGAGTAATGGGCCAAGCTCGGACTTCAGAGTCTTGTGCCTCACAATAATAGGGGTATATATATATGGTCAGCCTGTAGCCTGTGTGTCTCTCCCCACCCAATGTAATCATACGTCTCATGTCCATGATGCCTCATGTCCATGTCACGTCCGATCGTATCTAATGCACAAGTCATATAATGTCTAGGGATATAATATCAATGTCAAGTCCTGTATCCTATACAGAATCACCATGAATATCTCAGGAAGATCCTGTCTCATGAATAGTGTCAAGTGTCCTGGGTTATAGTGTACTTGATAAGACAAGTACGGGAATGTAAAGGGGTCACGAATGTCCATCTCTAGATGACAATACACAACACCGCGTACGGTGTTGGCACCCGACTAATAATCGGACGCTAAGTACGTCACACGGTCCTAGGTCAAGCATGCACAGCAATATAAATGAATCAAGGGAAAATGCAACAAGAAATGTAAAGTTGGCAAGGTATACTTGCCCACTGATATATAAACAAGTCAAGGAAATAAGTAGCAAAGCTGCAGGGTTTGGCAAGGTACACTTGCCTGGGGTCCTGGCTCCAACTGTAGCTCTGGTCTCAGTGTGATCTGCAGGTACTACTCTGGTTGCTGAAATAAACATTACCATTAGACTCAGAAAATATCAAATAGTTAGAAACGCCTGTCCTTGAGTCCAATTTGGACACAAGGGCAAAAATGACATTTTCCGGGCCAAAGCGTGGTCCACATGTGGCCCACTTTGCACCGAAAAGCGTGTCAGGGTCAAAGGTCTCCAAATTCATCAAACTTAGTGTCAACAAGTCAGGAACGATGATACGAACCCAACAGAACTTCCAGAATTGGATTCCGATGAGCCGATCACAATATCGCCCGTCAAGTGGAGCCGGTGGGGTCCACGATACGCGATTTCGTCAACGTTCTCAGAATCGAACCAAACTTGGGTCACAGGACCAGCGTATTGCTACGAGTCCGATGACGCAAGTTTCGTCACGATCCGACGTGTGTACCCAAAGTTATGACATGTTCCAGAACATGCGGATACGGGGCGGTGTCAGCGGATACGCGTTGATTCCGGTGTGCACGCATATCCGAATCGACTTCTGCGAAATCCCACACGACCGTATCAACGTCGCGCACGTTTCGGTAAAGACCGCGTGCGACCAAGTCGTCCCGTTTGGCGGGACGTACTCAGTTCCGGGGTGAAACAGGACGTTTTTCCTGTTTTTGGATCGCGGTTTGCGATCACCACAGGACGCGATGCACCGAGCGGGTTGCACGGGCACCGAGAGGGTCATACAGTCTACGCGTTGCAACTGACGGAATCGAAAACGGAATCACGAGGAGAGAGAAAATGCTACCTGAACAGGGCTCCGTGAAATCTGAATTCTCGTGTCCGAACGTGTCCTTCGTATCCTGCGTCGACGAGTCCTGTGTCCAGGCTGCGTTAGGGTTAGGGTTTCGGATTGTGTCCGATTCAGGGCCGATGCATCCGTGTCAGCGGCTGCTCGGCGGACACGGCGGAGGCGGAGCTCTGAAGGAGGCGGGGTCGTCGACCTGGGTGGCAGTGGGCCGCGCTGGAGAGGGGGACGGCGAGCTCCTTGGGAGGAGGAGGACGAGGCCGCTACGGGAATCGTCGGGCTGGCAGGGTACGGCGAGGGGATCGTGATGGAGGGAGGCGTCGGGTCGTGGGCGGCTAGGTCTAGGGCTGGGTCGGCTGTGAGCGGGGAGGAGATAGGCGGAGAGGAGATCCGGGAAGGAGGAAGAGGGAGAGGGGCTCGGGTGCGTCCGGGCGGCGCGAGGTGGAGGAGATCGTCAGGGGAAAGGGCGGTGGCAGCGAGGCTAGGGCGGAGGCGAGAGGGATGTTCGTGGGGAGACGTCGGCGGGGGAAAGAAGGAGGGTGGAGGTGGCTCGCGGCGGAGGGCAGCTGGGAGGAGAGGGGAGAGGGAGTTGCGGTTTCGGCTAGGGCTGGGAGCGGTTGAGGACGGGCGGCTGGGCTAGGGCGGCGCCGGAGTCTCGCCGGAGGGGCTGGGGAAAGGTGGCGCTCGGTGAGGGTTAGGGTTAGGGATTTGGGGAATTTGGGATTTTTGGTAATTTGTTTTCTTCTTTTTTTATTTGTGGAGAAAAACTTAGAAAATTATGTATTTATACATACATAAATTGGACTAGGGTTTGACCTAGGATTTGGGCTGGGTCAACGCTCCTTGGGCTTGGCTTCGGCTCTCATGGGAATGTCGGGCGTTGGCACGGGTTTAATTCGGTTTATTTATTTAATAGTTTCTAGGGCTTTAAAACTGATTCCGGAGTCCAATAAATTTTCAGAAAAATACCCTATGTCCGGTTTTCCATTTTACACCATAAAATATTATTTCCATAATATTTTAATATTATTTATCAGTAATTAAAAATCATTTAATTACCAAAGGCCTAGGTTTTAATTTCAGAAAAATCCCGAAAAATTACGAAAAATCCAAATTAATAATTACTAAAAATCAGGGGGCTTACAATCTTCAAGTGATATAAATGTATGTGACGTTCAAAGGAGGAAAATGACATCTGTCTCACGGAACGTAAATGACCAGTTCTCTCTGGTCATACCCATGCCAGACTTTGAAGACTCCAATGCGTCGCAAAATAAGAAGTAAGGCTTCTTAAAAGTGCCGCTGCCATCCCCAACATGGATCTCCCCTGAGTTTATTTGGCTCAACAGGAAGGAAGGACTCTGCTCGCCAATCTTCTGTTGTCGCCCAAGCGGAAGATCGTTATCAATCTGATTCTGGACAATCACAACCAGGTCCCTCAGATTCATATTCAAGGGCAGCAGGTTTTGCTCATGGACTAGTTTGCCAGACGGTGTAGTGGGCAAGGTCACTGCAAAAATCACAAAAGAGCTTGGCTAGAAATGTTCTATAATGATATACATATGCGGCCCAGGCACCCATGCGGTCGAGTTGGCCATGCGGCATAGGCACCCAGGCGGCCGAACAATCATGCGACAGAACTCGTCCATGCGGCATAGGCACACATGCGGCCGAGTCAGCCATGCGGCAGAACTCGTCCATGCGGCTAGGTTACCTCTGTGGCAGTGAATAGTTGGCGCATAGACGTATCCATGCGTCCAACGGTGCACACGTATCCTTGAGTGTTCGTCTCCTTCACATAACCTACCCTTAATAGGCGACTGAACGTCGGCGGGGAACGACGAAGGATCCGTCGCAGCAGAGCGACCCTTCCCCTTACTCTTGGCGTTTCCCTTGCCCTTGGGGGCCCTCTTGGTAGCTGCGGCGGCGGAGGAGGCAACCTTGGGAGCCAGGGCAACAACAAGGAAGAGAAAAGAGAAAAAAGAGTTTAGAGAAAAAGACCTCTCCCCCAATACATAGGGGGCTATGCGGCAACGGATGACGACGACGGCTGTTTGAATCCCGATCCGCGATCCGTCTCGATCCACGCAGTGGCAACGGTTGGCGGTGACTCCTCGTTAGTTGGGCCATTTTATCCACTGATGACGCATAATCCCAAGAGATCCGTGCAAAGATCAAAGTAAATCTCATTTAATGATCAGATAGCCTATCAGAGACAACTATGCGACAACGAGACTATGTGGCATGACCTGCATATGCGGCCAATAGTGCTCGTCCATGTTTCTTTCAAAGTATTCCAAACTTATCATTTTGGAAACTTTGAAGGAGGTATTGTAGAAGCATGAAAAAATCATGCAGGCTGCATAAATGTCATGCCCCCTCAACAAGCCGCAGAGAAGCCATATGCGGCCTAAACAATCAAGTCGCAGAAAAGCCACATGCGGCTTGAACAATCAAGCCGTAGAGAAGCCACATGCGGCCTGAACAGTCAAGCTGCAGAAGAGCCACATGCGGCCTGATCAACCAAATCGCAGAAAACATGTGGCCTGAACAATCAAGCCGCAGAGAAGCCACATGCGGCCTGAACAGTCAAGCCGCAGAAGAGCCACATGCGGCCTGATCAACCAAGTCGCAGAAAAGTCGCATAGTATACTATATGCGGCTTGACCGACCACAGAGCAGGGAGGCCGCATAAAACACCCATGACACAGATTTCGATGTGTCAGAATCTCTGACACATCACTCATTACTCTGAGACGTTTCGAGACTCGTTAAGACGACGGCTCAGGAAAAGATAAGTCACATCAGTGCATTAATTGCTTCGACAAACGTGTCATACCACGTGTCCTACGTATACGTCTCGTCGCCATGCGACTTAAGTGTCCATTCGACCAAAGTCCGACTAGAGCTTGCATGCAGCCACAACTCCATGCGGCCAGAGTGTTCATCCGACCAAGGTCAAACGAGAGCACGTATGCGGCTACATGACCCATGCGGTCTCGCCATCATGCGGCCAGAGTGCACATTCGACCAAGGTCCAAACGAGAGCACGAATGCGGCTACAAGGCCCATGCGGCCTTGCCATCATGCGGTCAAGTTGCTATGCATCCTCCAGCTCACTAGATCTTTCCGTTACAACTGCAGAGATCTTCGCACAGTTGGTGCTGACTACGTGTCCAGCTGACCAAGTCACGCACACAACGGGTTGATAACAACCCCGAGATCTCTTCAACAACATATCTCAACCAAGACCACGTGGCAATCGGCCCATGGCATGTGGCTACAGTTGCAATCGTATTCTGTTGAATGAGCCTTATGCGGCCACCAAATAGAGGTATATGCGGCACCCATAGCCCATCATCACGATTGCTATAAATAGGAGCAACTTGAACGTTCTAAGTTAGATGGTTTTTTTTTCTTCTGCTTCAGAGAGAGCATACCACCCCCGGCCAATACAGAGAGAGAGCATACCGAGACGAGAAAAGAGAGAATGTAACCTTCCTCACCCTGCATCGGATCGTCCATGGAGTAAATGAGACGCCACAACACTCCTTGTCCATCGTCATACCCCAGATCAAAAAATATTGTACTTAGATTGTCCGTCCAGGACCTCTTTGTACTTTCTTTCATTTGTTGATTAAATCAAGGTGTTTTAGAACCTTCGAATTTAATGGCGAATAGTTCCTACGAGTAATTTTTGGCAAAATATAAAGTAAAGACATTGTCGGTTATCTAGGATGATCACAATGTGCTTAGAGAGGGTTTTGGAAGAGGTCTGCAAGTCGAGATCACATATGTGACTCTTTAATCCCTGTCCTTGAATGGATGTTTGGCCTTTCTTCATAGAAGAATCATATTTTTATGCACTTCCCATTACTACCTTCTTTATATTGGGAAGCTATTTCTTCCTACTTTTCCCATCTATTCAGTCAATCTTCACCTGATTAGCCTTTAAACTTTACATTTCAACATGCAATTAAAAAAAACATGCAATATAATGTACATGATACTACTCTTGATGTTATTTTGTAGGACACAATGGAGCTGGTAAAAGCACTTCTATTTCAATGCTAGTTGGTCTTCATTCTCCTACGTCCGGGGATGCATTGGTTTTTGGCAAGAATATCATAACTGAATTGGTAACTTCAACTTGAGTTTTACGGGTACTTTTGTAGGGGGTTTGCGAGAAATAATTTTTGATTGATTCTTACCGGTTCAGTCGATGTTCATTTAAGAAGTAGATAAATCCCAAACGATTTGTCTATTCTTCGAAGTTGTCTCCTTATAATAAACTATCAGTAGGCATTATTTATATTTTAAGTGAAGTAGGATGTTCCAAGGAAGTTGCATGTTACTTCTGGTTTTGAATTTTGTTTTATTGCATGTTATTTTCTCTCTGTCAATTGGTTATTATGTGCTGCTGATGTAGATATAAGAATAAAGTACCTAAACCAACTGTAGAAAAGCCTATAATGAGCCATCCAAAATGTAATGTACACCTTTCAGCATGAATTACATTAAAACATGGAAGAATCAAGATTCATGCAGTTTGGGTACTTCTAAACCATGATGCAGTTTATGATATCTTATAAATTCTGAAAACCCCTAAAATGGGATTCACCTGATACATGAACTTATCTCCAAATCACATGTTTTTTAATCCATGTTTTATATCATGGCGAGCATAACTTTAGGGTGTGGAGATCCATTTTGGATCAGCCATCATGGGTTTTTGAAGAGTGGGCTTAAGTGCTGTACTCATAAATATATGTATATGTATACCGAGAAAAGAAAAGCATGTGCAACGCACATAGGATATAATTTACATATGGAGATGAAGAAAATAAGAGTATTAGCAAAAAGTGCTTTCCATCACGCCAAGGTAGCAGAATTCCATCCGTGGATTCTGTTTCTCGCCAAATAAGAAAACATGTTGGACAAAAAAAAGAGAAAGTCACTCTTTTTCTCTATTCTTGCTTGGTTGCATATGATTTTGGCTTTGTTGATGAGGGTTAGGATTTAGGGGATTTAGGATTGGGTTAGGGTTAGGAGAGAGGTTTGTAAAAGGAGGTGGGGATACTATCTTTTTATTGGGTGCCTGAGCAAATCTGCTCTGATACCATGTTGAGAGAAAGACTCAAACTTCATGAGATACTTCATTGCGGTACCAATATAAGACCCTCTTGCAGGCTCAATAAAAGAATTAGCTTTGAAATTTAATGGCTTTTAATGGCCTTCATTTAGTATCACTCATAATGATCTGCCTGTCTTCAGTTGTGATGTGCATTATTCTTGATTTTTTCCTTTTACAGTTTGAATTACTTGTGCCTTTCTACTTAGTTAATATAGTATTTTCTAATATTCTTTATTTATCTAATTCCGACATGTAGGATACAATAAGAAAGACGCTGGGTGTATGTCCTCAAAATGATATACTCTTCCCAGAACTTACGGTGAGCATAGATTCAATACTATTTATGTTTATTTAGATCAATGTTGAAGTCTCTTCTTAAAAGCTATTCCTTATTTTATTGTTTTACTTAAAACTTGAATGAATTAAGTGCACACACTCTGTAGCCATTAGCATGGCAGCATCCAATCGCTCACTACATTTGTTTCTTGCTAAACCTTTCTACAATCTGCTGAAGGAAATTTGTTAAAATGCTTATAATGAGAACAAAATGTAATTGATGAGATTTTGCAACAGTAGCTGACCAAATTTTGGGGTCCTTATAAAGTACACACCCAGAAAATGGTGTGCTCTTGAGGACTAGACAACTACCTATCTTTGCCACTTTCTATTTCTCTCCCTCTGGTTATATGGGCTACATATCTAGTGAACTTCTTGTATGTAGATTCTTAAGAAAGTCCTAAGTGATTGTTTATGATATTTTCATTAACAATATCTTCGGAAGAAAATGATCATGTTGGTCTACTTATTAATGTATACCTTCAATGTGGTTCTTTATCATGACAATAATTCCAGAGTTGTAACTGAAAGATGTTCTGTGAAGAATGTAAAATACTGTCCACTAGGACCCATTTTTAGCTACGATATTGATGTGTAGCAATTCGATAACCTCGTGAGCAAAGTTAACCAGAGCTACTGAAGGGAAGTAAAAAAAATAAAAATCCTTCACCAAGACCTGGTGTATATAAAAATATGGGAATTCCTTACTGAATATGACTGATGTCTGTCTTCTGACCGAAGTTGTTCGTGTAAAGATGCTATTGGACTTGTTTCTCAAAACCTTTAGTTCTGAATGATCCTGATTTATCGAAGAGTGAGGAGAATCCTAATCAATAGAACGAGATTGTATGGTAGTGTTTGTGGTTCTGTTGTAGAAACAGAAATTGTAGTAAAAAAGGGAACTTCTCTTCTCCTCCTGTCTTTTCTCTATTAGGGAGATGAAGAGTACTACAATGGAGAGGCAAGCTTAATAATGAAACCTTTTTTGTATATGGGATGTTAACTCTACAATCTTTAGATTACAACTTAGGAACCCCCACCTTAGGATTTAGGGATAACCCACACTGTCAGAAAACCTGAAACCAAAATGCACGGAAACATCAGAAGCAATTGACCCAAACAGCCCGCCATTGTGTGTGCGTACCAGTAAGTCTGGACAGGTCTATCACATTAAGTATTGTTCCATAGTCTTAAACGGTTAACCCGCCAGACTTATTCTGGACAGGTAATCTGCTGACTTCTACAGTTCCATCGTCTTGCATGTCCATTTTGCCCAGGAGCGACTGGTTCTTAAGCTGTAGATGAAATGAGATCTGGAAGTTTATTTCCCATAGCTTCTGGTTTCATGTCTAGTCTCCCTTAGTAGTTTTAATTATGACATCTCAAATGGAAGTATGTCAGTTTGGACACATTGGATTGAATGTGCAATTTGCTAGATTCTTCATCTTTATCTTCCATTGCGACCCTAACATTGAAGTTGATGTTGTCCACTGGATAAAGTCAGGAACACCATGGTCCATGTAAGTGGTCCTCCAGTTTCATTGAGCATCAACTATCATGTGAAGTATAAATCTGTCTTTAGAGAGACCTCTCTTTCTTTGATGAACTAGTCTAATGACTTGATAAAAGTATAGTTAATATGCTGAAGTCAATCTTGAGCTTCAAAAGTACATTTTCAGATCTGAACCTGGCAAATGCATGGTATCTTTGATTTATGGATTTATGGACACTTGATGATGTTGTATGACTGAGCACCATATCCACCATACCATGTGACATCCGCAATCTTTTGCAAAAAATGGTGTTTTTAAACAGCTTGGGAAACCCAATTTTGCTCTAGATCGAGGTTGATTTGAAATCCTCAAACCCACAGCCAAATTTGCAGCTGACTATTCATGCATATATTTCAAACTTTTGTTAGATACTTGAACATTTCATGTCAAGTTATTTGTAGTTTAGTATGGGTTAATCTTGTGGCAACAGACACATGTATTATGTCTTAGTAAAGTTGCACTCGCCATTAGGGGCTGTTTGGTTGCACGAAAGTGTAATGGAGGTGTGAAAGTGTGATTTGCGTACGCATAAATTTTGACTTTCAAAATGTTGTTTGCATGGTGGAATTGGAAGAAATGGAAGTCGAGAAAAATGGAGTTGGAGTTCGGTTGTTTGGATGGTTGTTGAAAGTGGAGTTTCTAGTAGTTTTTTGTTTGGTTGTTACAATGAAAGTGGAAGTTGGTTGGAGATATGATAATCTTAGGTAAGCTTACCCCCCTTTCTAAATTAAAATTAATTTTATTTAACACAAGTAGATGGTTAAATAAACTGTCTCAAAATATCACACCATCCTATATTTCTTTTATTTGGGGAGGGGCATATTAGAGAAATGACCACAAAGCATAGTACATGAAGACAGTACTAGGAAATGGGGGCAACCCCCAACTTATATTTCACATTTGAAGTACACCATGTCTGCCCCAACTTATATTTCCATTACGACTTACTAGTTTAAACAACCTCCAAGTGGAAATACACTCGTAATAATCAATCGTAGGACATACTTTACAGTTCTATATGCGTGATTTCAAGCATACATAATAATCTATGATCTCGGTGCATTCTTATTAGCCGAATTCGACATGCATGTTCTTTTCCAATTCCATATTTAAGAATGTCGATGAAAGAGCCGATCTCGACAGTTATATTCAACAGTTCTCAGGATTAAAGAATATGGAAAAGCCACAGACATGCAAATGCATCCACAAAAGATTTCTCCAGCAGAGTCGAAATAGCCACAAACTTGCAAGAAATAAATGGGATCCTTTTATGTTGTTGGAACCCAATTTTTTTTTTTTTTTTTGTGGTCGAAAAAACCATTTATGATATGAACTGGTCTATAGCATTGCAAGAAATAAATATTGTTATGATGTTCGCACCCAACAGAGTTGAAATAGCC
The DNA here is from genome assembly GCA_036927795.1 of Iris macrosiphon. Taxonomy (NCBI): domain Eukaryota; kingdom Viridiplantae; phylum Streptophyta; class Magnoliopsida; order Asparagales; family Iridaceae; genus Iris; species Iris macrosiphon. Next base: position 35,257,544 of record JAYESA010000020.1, on the reverse strand, counting down.
CATATTACATAGTAAATATTGCAAGAAATAAATACTATAGACCAGTTCATTCCATTTCAAAACAAATTCCTTCAAATTTCTAACTTAAAAAAACAACTTTATTCGACTAGTACATGATCGAAGAAGTGTAAAAGGCCCTGACTTGCAAGAAATGACCAAATTTAGGGTATCAGAAAAAGTCGCAAACATGCAAAAGATCATAGCAAGTATTTATTTTGTTCATCCAAAACAAAAATTCGAGATGAAGGCAAGATCTGGACAAAAATAATAGGGTTTTTCGGAAACAACTGTCATGTCTCTATTTCTTTTAATTTTCACACAAATTCCTTCCAAAAAAGAGTTCTACAATCTAAATCTGAAACAGGTCTGAGTAGAACTGAACTAGATCTTCTAGATCTGAAAATAGATCGACAAAGATAACTTGAAAGAAATCGAAAGATGAGGAGAAAAATTCGAAAACCATGAAATTCGAGAAAACTCCAATTTTTTTTATTACCATGCCCTCGGAATGGCGGGAGAGACGGTTGGTAGGGTTGGCGACTCATTTTTGACAACTTCCCACGCAGTTCCATCCAGGAACCAGAGCCTCCTCCTCCGGAGTTGAAAGAGTTCCTCCTTTTTTTTTGGTGAAGTAAAAAGTGAAGAGAATGCAAGGAGGCAGGAGCTAAGATATGCCATATCTCACCAAAAACCACTTCTATGCAAAACCATCCAAACAGCTGAACTCTCCAGTGCCCCAACGAGTTGCAAAAAAATCCCTCATCCGCTCCCAGTTCAACGAACCAACATGCCCTTAATTCAGATGCCAATAAAAGTGATGTTTTCTGTCAGCTTGTTATATGAAAGCTAGGTGGTGCCATGGTCTTCTGGACATATCAAAGGAAGTATAAAGGTTGCAATCATTCTTTAGTTGCAGAGTGTTGGTTGGAACAATCATATATGTATAGGCTTATTGTATACTATCTTCTACCTTTCCGTATAGATCATCAGTGAATTGGGGATGTTGTGCTGCAACTACTTTTGTCCATTTAAGTTGGTAGGCCTTGTGCAGACATGGGGAGTAAAGTGGCTTCAGGATACCATACTGATTAAAATTTATGAATCTGAAAAAGATTTGAGTCACACAAATGTACTATCAATATATTTCTATAAATTAATGAATGAAAAATGCAGTTGCTTTTCGGGGTATTTCTTTTGGGATGTGCAAGAAACTGCAACCATGTCCATGTTACTGAGCTTATTTCTCTAAGCTAGAGATGTTGTAGGGAGGGTCTTGCCTTCTATTAATTTCCAACCTCTGTCATAGAATAGTCCTGAAGTATAAAGCAATGTTCATAGGAGATAATATAAAGTGGATAGATGGAACTTGCAAGCCATGGGGAATGGCTAGATCCTCTTGTATCTGGTTTTTCCTTATGTAGGAAGGATTACAGAGGATCGTCCTACCCATTATTTTCTTCATTTAGTGAATTTTTGAAGAACTGTACCTTGTTGAACTTTTATTTAGGGACAACTGGAGAGGAACTTCTCCACTTCATTCTTTATTTAGTGATTTTTTTTATGTTCTCTTTGTTAGGTGTATCCTTCATTTATGTTGTCATATAGATCCACATGCACATGCACATATCGGAGTGAGAAAGATTGGTTGATATGAGTCCTTAATTCTTAACTTCTTGACATATGGAACTTTTACATATAGAATACTAGGTAGGAAGAAGTTGACGTAAAGGTTTTTGGTCCGTTGTTTGATGAAATATATCTATGTATTTATAAGTCACCAAATTTTATATTAATGCTCTTGCTGTATGTTGACACTACATAATTGGTAAGTTGCTGTCCACTATCTGTTAACACTAGCACTTTTTATTCCAGGGTTTAGTTCGTTAACCTGAAATTGAGTAAAGAGGCTAAGTTTTCATCACCACTTTGAAATCAAACATTGGCCATATCCTTTTCATCCAAGTGTCTTTATGGTGTCCATTTATTTTAGTTTATCTTTATTTCTCTTTTAACTTTTTAGTTCTTCACTGTTATGTAAGTCAATTTGTTTGACATCTATAATTACTTTTCTACCCTGTGTGGAGTTTCACCCATTATTTTTAGGTGACTGCTAAGTGGACCTGTATATTGTATCACTTAACCTGCCAACTCACTATTATGACATCTAGGAAATAAGGAATAGATAACTTGTAGGTAGTCCTGTAACTGGTTAATTATTTACGTCCAGACATTGTTTTAATTGTATTCGTACTTACCTGTATAGTGGGTTCAATTTATCCAGGTCAAGGAGCACATGGAAATATTTGCTGTTTTGAAGGGTGTTGAGAATGAGCTATTTGATAGGAAAGTTGCTGAAATGATTGATGAAGTGAGTTTCATTGCTTCATACTGCTAAGAGTTAGACTAAATAATTAGGTTGGCACCTATTCATGAATTTGGCTCAATAACATAGATTTTATTATGTTTTGCATTATCATTTATTTTGCCTAATGCTTGGTACTTTTGTGTTTGCAAAGAATATTAGTGCGAACTAAAGCATTAACTTTCTGTAATTTGGTTCTCTGAAGAACATAGTATCAACAATTACCTCATTTATTCCTCTAATATCTGTTTCTATCCTTTATAAAGTTTAGGAGTGGTACCAGTCACAGGATTAGTGATATGAAAATAAGTTCTATGCTACACTTTGCCACTTCAATGCTATAGCACTTTTTTGTCATATGGAAAAGCTGTTTTCCAACTTTCAACTTCCAACTTCTCATACTGCAAATATCATATGGGGAGGTCATTTTGTATCTGTATCTGTATCTGTGTGGTGTTCTTTATCAAATTTGAGGCCTAATGCACCAAACAGTTGACTAGGTTATACTGTGTAGATAAAACTGACAGCTTCTTACATTCTAGTTGGACTTTTTTCTCCAGTATTTATCTTTCTGATCATCTGCAAAGCCTATTGTTCCAAAAATAAATGACCCCGTTTACCTATCTCAGATGGTTCTCATATGGATTGAGAGGAGCTGATTGGTTATAACCTGATGGCAACCCTTGTTGGTAGGTGGTGTTTTTGCTGACTAGACACCTACTGTCAAATTAAGGGCTTGCCGTTATTCCTACAAGGGTAGTTGGCCTGTTTGATTATGCGACTTTACACACTCTAATCTCATTCGTTCTTCAACAAATCTCTAAATTTTGGCTCCTATAGGGAAGAGTCTAGACGTACAAATAATTTGCTAGGCTAAGATCCACTTGGATTTGCTCCATTGTGGATGTTTTATTCCTGGAAATAGCACTTTTTAATATAAGTAGGAAGAATGGACTGGCTGACACTATAAACAGCATTATCCGTCCAATTTGTTGACTGTGAGACCAATTTTTCCATCACATTTTCCACACGTAGTCACTATATGATTTTCTTCCTTTTTAATAATGTTGATATCAGGTTGGTTTGTCCGATAAAGCAAATGCAAGTGTTGGTGCACTTTCTGGAGGGATGAGAAGGAAATTGTCACTTGGAATAGCTCTAATAGGAAATAGCAAGGTATGCCAAACTTAGACGTCGAGACTTGTTATCTATTTTATATGTGAGAGTTTAATATCGATATACAGGTTATCATTCTTGATGAACCAACTAGTGGAATGGATCCATACTCTATGCGTTCGACATGGCAATTGATAAAGAAGATCAAGAAAGGGAGGGTAGTATTATTGACAACACATTCCATGGACGAAGCTGACGTTCTCGGTGATCGCATAGCCATAATGTCAAATGGTTGTTTGAGATGCTGTGGAAGGTATCTTTTATCCAATTTATGAGATGAGTTTGATCATATTGCCAGATCTCTCTCTCTCTCTCTCTCTCTCTATATATATATATATATATATATATATATATATATATATTGGTTTTCAAAAACCAAAATAAATTAAGTTCTGAACCGAAAGTCTTGTTTGTTAGCTAGAAACTAAAAAAATGGGAAGTTAAGATCTATGGTAACATGACATAAGTAACGAATTATCATAGTGAATGTTAAAAGGTAGACCCTTTTTGGGCATGCAGTTCAAGACTTTAAGCTATTACAGTCAAGGAGGAATCCTCCAAATTCTCCTACACATCGAAAAAATCTAAACAAAGAGGTAATTTGATAAGATTTTATTCATGGATAGAATTCATCCATTTGACACATTCTATTCTATGGAGCCAAAAAGAATAATGTTATAACATAAAACGGAAGAAATAAGACGTTAGTATTTCCTTACCGAATACACAGTGTTCTTAATTTTCTCTCTCCTTTTGGGTTTCCCATGTTTGCTCAACTATATTAATACCTTTTTGGCAGTTCACTTTTCCTCAAGCATAGATTTGGTGTTGGTTATACCCTTACGATCACAAAGGTCTGTTTCTAATATTTATTTTGATGTTCTTGCGTGCTTATCCTTTTTCTCATTTAAGATTGTATTATCTTTTTCTTTTAAACCTTTTTTGTCGTGTAATTACAGACTACTCCTAGTGCCTCTGTTGCTGCTGACATTGTTCTTCGTCACGTTCCAGCCGCCACACGACTATCTGACGTACCTCCTTTCACCGAATACTCAATGTCTCCACTTTTACTTTCGTTTGCAGTGTAAATTTATCTCTAACTGATAATGCCTTCTGAATTTAGCTCACCTAAGATTGTATGATGTATACACTGTCGGGCTGTGAAGGTTTTCCTTGTGCTTGGTGTAATTGGTCATGTCACAATGCACACATCATTTATAAGTATAATGTAGAATACTTGTTTGCACTTATAATAAACAATACTACTATAATGATCTGTCTTACAAAATCACTTTTGAGTTTAGAAATGACTTCTTTATATTACAGCAAGGTTATTAACTTTCATTTTGATGGTAACTTACCATTTGTAATTTGTATGTTTGAATTATGTTGAGGGGTTATATATATGTTATCCGGACTCTCGACTTTAGGAGAAGTACCCGTGTCCACCGGGTAGGACATGGGTATGAAATCCGTATCCGATCCTCCATAGTGACAATTGGATCCTTCATGGTCCTTTATGGTGACAATCGGAAGACTGGTAATGAAGTAGATAGTTTATTTTAATGTGGTAGTGAAGTAAGTTTATTTTAATATGGTTGATTGGTAGTAAAGTTATGAAACCTTACAAATTTAATTACATGATGTCTTTTTATGAAATCATACAAATTTAATTAGAGAGTATGTCTTTTTATGAAACTGTGCAAATTTAATTACATGTCTTTTATGAAGTCATACAAATTTAATTACATGATGTGTCTTTTTATGAAACCATATTCAAATGTATTTATTTTAATAGTCATATCCCCATACCCGTATCCAAAATTTGGATCATTTTTAGCCAAGTCCGTGTGTTCTTCGATTACGATTTTGAAGGGCCCGACTCTTGGATATGTACCCGTACCCGACATCCCTACCCGAGTCCAGGTAACATATACTACATACACTCTGCAAAGTTTATTGCCATCAATGTTCGATCATGGGGTGCTCTATCAAATAATTTAGATTATAGAAAATCCCATGGTTTGTTTTAACACATGTTTCTGTAGTTATTTCGAAATAAATATATTTGCTGCTGCAAATAAATTAGTTTTGCTCCTTTCAGATATATTCCATTTGTATCCAACATGGGTGTAGGAAGACTAGACAAAGAGGTAGAAAGATACAATTTTCTATTAGGAAAGGGCATTCATCCCTACGAACAAAATCAAAGAGTGAAGCAAATGGCATTCTCAACCTTCATACAATGGCATTATGTACAATTTTCTATTAGGAAAGGTCCTTCATCCGTACGAACAATACCAAAGAGAGAAGCAAATGGCACTATCAACCTTCATACAATGGCATCATGTGCCTTTGTATAATAGTTTATTCCGAGCCGCGGTAGACCTACCTTTGGTGATGTAAGTTTAAAGCTCATGCAACACTATCAGCTCCCATCCCTACATACACTAGGACAGCATCTAGACAAAGAGGTAACGAGATACAGTTTTCTACTAGAAAGGCATTTATCTCTATGACACAAAGCCAAAGAGAAACAAATGGCTACCCTCGTACAAAGATAGTACTACGTTTGGATTTTCTTTTCTTTATCTCGTCTGCTGCTTCTTTGGATTCGATGTAGTAATGCTTGCTTTTCTTTCCCATTTTCCCCCTGCTAATTGTTTTCTTCCTTGTGATAGAAGCCATACAATTAACCATATGTAACTTTGAAATAGGTTTGTTCAAATTTTCTTGCTTGTGCAGGTAGGTACAGAAATTTCCTTCAGGCTTCCTCTTACATCATCTTCTTCATTTGAGAGTATGTTTCGGGAGATCGAAAGCTGCATAAGAAGACCTTGCATTACAATTGAAAAAAGTCCTAGTTGCTATAAAAACATTCCTGCTATTGAGAGTTTTGGAATCTCTGTTACAACTTTGGAGGAAGTTTTCTTGAAAGTTGCAGGACAAGTCTTCGATGAATCAGATAATAGATATCACACAAGTAATAGTTTATGTGAGAATGTAACGTCTGAAATCTCCCACAGTACTCTTAAGAAACCATTAACCTCTGTACTCTGTCGTGAGGTTTGTGGTAAGTTTTTAGGAAGGATTTGTTCAACTGTGGGAAGAATTTGCAGTTTAATATTGGCCTCAGTTCTCAGTTTCATTGTGTTCTTAATAGTCAACTTATGTTGCTGCGGTATTATTACAAGATCTATGTTTTGGAAGCAATCAAAAGCTCTGCTCATAAAAAGGGCAATATCAGCTCGAAGAGACAGAAGAACAATTGCTTTCCAGTTGATAATTCCTGCTGTATTCCTGCTTCTGGGTTTGCTTTTTCTAGAGCTTAAGCCACATCCTGAGCAGCAGTCTGTGACTCTGACTACATCATTTTTCAATCCTTTAATAGGCGGAGGTGGTGGTGGACCAATTCCATTCAACTTATCTTTGCCTATTGCTGAAAAGGTCTTTTGTTTCTAGAATTGTAATCTGATGTATTGCATTACAATTATCAATTGTTTATATCGGATGTTTCATAGTTATTTCATGACATGTGAACTATGATTTTTTTTTTCTTTTCTTTTCAATTTAATTGCTACAGGTTGCATCTCATGTAAGGGGTGGTTGGATTCAGAAAGAGGAAGCGAGGACTTTCAAGTTTCCTAATCCAGAAAAGACTCTTGCTGATGCTATCGATGCTGCAGGGTCGATACTGGGTCCGAATCTTCTCGCCATGAGTGAATATTTAATTACCAGCCTTAATGAATCTTATCAATCAAGGTAGGAAGAAACCATAATTCTCTAGCAATTTTCATATTCTGAAGTACATTATTTTGTGTTCTCAGAATCTTAATTCCGCCCCCCCCCCCTAAGGAGCACCATACCTATTAAGTACTGTAAGTCACAAAGACACACGCTAAGCACCTCTAGCTCAAGTGGCTAAGGTGGGAGGCATCCCCCGTAGTGGTTGTGGGTTCAAGACTTGGGGGAAGCAAGTTAGTTCCCAACTGGTTGGAATTAAATTGGTGCAGCTGGGCCGTTCACGCCCGGTTTGTGGGCCTTTGGGCCGGGTTGTAGACCATTAGGTGGCCAAAAATTGTAATAAATAATTACCATTTCAATATATGTGTGTGGGATTATCATTCTCTCTCACTCTTTGGCTTCCCGTGTCATTGAGCTGAATGCAATATCAAATTATATCATCTTACCTCTTTTTTTGGACTCTTTATATAGTCTAGGGGCCCTCGGGACCTTGAAGGTGCTCTATGGTTGCATGAGCATAAACCTCATAGCCAAAAGGTAGGTTTACCTATCTTCCTACTGGACGCCTAGGTTTATGGCGACGCTCATAGCTACCTTGGCTAAAAATTTGGCACCAAAACAGAGGGTTGATGTCAAGTCAAACGCCGGTCATAAGAACTATGCCAATTCCTATATGAAGCTTTCTTATGCTCCAGCCTATTCCATTCTATCAATCATATAAGAACAGCTTCACAATGCCTAACAATTAACTGTTCCAGCCTTATAACTTACCTAATCGTTCTTTCTCTTCCTCACATATTGGCAATGCATCCTGTCCGATTAGGTCCGTGTGTCTACTTTAGTGGTTACGTACTGCATTTGTGAGCTGCATTTTATGAAATTGTTGGTGTATCTGATATTATTCTAACAACTCTTAAATGGTACTAATACAGAGATTAATGCTATTTGGTTAGATGTGGTGGTAATTACACTTTATACTGTAATATAAGAAAGTCAAGCATATGCTAATGTTCCCTCTGTCTCCTAAAAATGCAGGTCTCAGAATATAAAGTAACATATTTACTTATCCTTTTCTTCTATATAACCTTCCTTTCATAAGCTCAATCTTATTAACCTTTTTATGTTTGTTGGGAAGATATGGTGCTGTTGTAATGGATGATCAGAATGATAATGGAAGTTTAGGATTTACTGTACTTCACAACAGTTCCTGTCAGCATGCAGCCCCGACCTATATCAATTTGATGAATGCAGCAATATTGAGGCTCGCTACTGGAAATGATAATTTGACGATTCAAACTCGTAATCACCCATTGCCGTTGACAATGTCACAGCGGTCACAACGTCATGTATGTTACAAATGCTAAACTTTAATGCATCTTTTATGTTTACTTCTGAATTCTTACAGATATGTTCTAAAGCCCTTGAAACAGCACGGATTAATCTTACAGTTTATTTTGATCAGTTCGCAGATATGCTACTCAAAAGAAAGTTCTGTCAGAAGTTACTTATACAATAATTAACAAGGTCAATACAATTGTTGTAGTACTAATAACAGTATCGATACACAATTAAGAATAGTTACGCCAGTCATGCATATTAATCTCTTGACAAGTCTTGAAGTAATTTCATGTCGGTTTTGTCCATTTTTTTCCTAATATTATATTCAATCACTATCATAGTAGTTACTAAACTCCATTTAAAGTTATTCTCTCCCTTTTCTTTTCAATATGAACTTTGAGAAACAACCTTGTCATTAGCACCGGTTCTATATATTTAAACATACCACTTCATCTTGTACCTTTCAAAATATAACTGTTCCATTTTTACTCACTTTCTTCCTTGTATAATTTTGTTATGGAGGTCAGTAATTTTCTCCTTTGTCCTTATTAATCTTTATTAATTAGTTTGCTTAATGAGGTGTAAGTGCGCTGATGCATGATAATCTATACAATGTTTCTCAGAAACTGAAATGAATGGTTAGTGAAGTTTGATATGTATGCACATCACATGTATCTGACCTGTTTTCGATGTGGGCCCTTTGTTGCTGTAAACTGGCCCCTCTGATTAGCTTATGTAATTGGTATAACATCTCCAAATGGTTTAATAACCTATTGAAATACAGATCTTAATAAGGTTGAATCTAATTTGGATAACTCTTGTTTAATGAAAATTTTCTTCATACCTAAAGACCTTAAATGTGTTGCATAGTATATCCTCAGCAGTAAGGGTAATAGGATAAATATCAGGTCCTTCTTGACTTTGTTCCATTGTTTGATTGATTCTTAACAAAATATTGAAAATATTCACCAGAAGAGATCTTGCAGCAAGATACACTCCAAATGATTCAAGTATTTTAGACAAACTCCATCAAAGTATACTTTTCATTAGGGAGAAGTGACTTCTACTACCATTTAGTACCAAAAACAAAAAGGTTGAAAGTGTACTGTGGCATATATTAGTTTTCTGATATATTTACCATGAATAAGCAATTGATTTGAAATGATTATAGTCTGACATCCTCTTTGACTCTTGTCCAGTACTGTAGAAATCTAAATCTAAGTATATTTTACAATGAATTTGTGACGGGTTTATTTTAATCTTCAATTCATTTGTAGTAATTTATTGGGATGGCCATAGAAGTAGATCACGTCACTAGACCATTTTGTTCCTCATATTCTCTCGAGAACCGAAAATAAAGCTTGCCATATAATGTTATATGACCGTCCTCATCTTGCGTTTTTTATTTTCTCCTTTTGCTGTCTTTACTTTGGTAATCACTAACTCCCTCTTGTACATAGGCCTGTCAGTGGTAACTGATAATCTGACCCTATTTTTGTCTAAACATTCGGGTTGGATGGAAAAATATAAACCCGAAATGGCTTCGGATCATTTTCGGGTACAACTTATGATGGTTCGGATCTTAGTAAATATATATAGTCTTTCTTTCTACATGTACAAAATCCGTCTTTGATCAGCTGGGAATGCATTCAATGCTTATATGGGAAGTCGCCAGTTCGATCCCGTAGTTGAAATGTTTTTTTCTTCATATAATGCAAACATAAAACCTGGTCCGAATCCTAATACCCAAACCTGAATGTAACCGGTCGGGTTTCGGGTTCACAATTGGAACCCGAAAAGTTCCGTCCGGTTAGGAGTTTATATAAATCCGACCCGTTGACAGCCCTAATTACACACACTTATGCTTGTTTGTATTTGATCTTGATCTTCTTTGTCTCCGAGAGACCATTTGGTAGGGCTGTTTGTGAGATCTGGTACCATTTATATTTCCCAAAACTTCTTTGACCCTTGTGTGGATAGTTGCTAGAGAACTTGAGCAGTTGTTTTCTTGTTATTTATTTACTTAAAATATCTTTTGGCTTTCTTGGTTGATGAGCTATCAATAGGTAAGTGGAGAGCAACATTTGATACTTATCTACTCCATCAGCAATGGTTCTTATGTCTTTTCTTACTCGTCATGATAATTTATTCAGTCCTTTCCACTTTCCACTTTCCACTTTCCAGCATCCTATGCATGATTGCAGTCACCAAGTGTTCTATAGTTTGTTTCATTTCTATCTGTCATCTTATGCATGCTTGCAATTTTCTTTGATTTTCATTTTACTTATCCTTGCTATGTTAGTGGTCCATACATTTAATAAAACTATAGTTGTCATTTGTCATTATCTGAACTATGTTTACTTGTTTTGAACTTCTTTTAGGATCTGGATGCGTTCTCTGCTTCAATCATTGTTAGCATTGCTTTCTCTTTTATTCCTGCATCATTTGCTGTCGCTATCGTTAAGGTGATTCTTCATTGGGATTTTATTACCATTTAATTTGAAACTGTTACATTTTGATTTGTATGTACTGCCTGCATCTTGCAATTCATGATGCCATTTCTACACCATATGGTTGTCTCATTGAAGTGCTTCACTAACAAACCATTATCATTCACTTAAACCTTAATCATCATTGTAATTACTTCGTGGTATTTTATGTTAGCCTGATGAGCTTATCAGTTAATTTCTATCAACCCCTGTAGCCTTTGATTTGAATCCTTCACCAGAATGAGATTCTTCATGTGTCACACCCAGGCCCACGGGCCTGCCATGGCATGAACCATACATGGGCTACATATGCAAATAATTAGGATAAACTTACTGAAATGATTAATTCGGATGTAACCATAAGACCCAAGCACTCAAATATGAACCAACCGAACTCTCACCTCATATCAGACGTGGGACTAAACTAGGGGTTTTACAATCTCCCCTGCTTAAAGATGCGAAATCCTTGTAGCCGGTGGGAATGGCCCAATCTCACATCCACTGGAACACCATTAGGAAGCTTTGAGACCACTAGTCACGTCCAAGCCCACATGCCTTCTAGGACATGACCCGTGCATGGTCCACATGTGCACATCACTGGACCAATTTGTCGAAAAAGGTTAACTCGGATGTATACATAAGAGACGAGCACACAAATATGAACCAATCAAACTCCTGTCTTATATCGGATGTGGGACTAAACTTGGGGTTTCACAATCAACTTTGTAAGGACCTAAAGTCGGCCATGACCAACATTAATGCCTGAAGGCAACCTCAACACAGTCGGCCTTAGTCAGTTCACCAACAACATAACAATATCCACTATCTAACATAACAATATCCGCTATAAAAAAATCAAACAATTCCCACATCACTATACATATCTAAAAATAAATTAAAACTCCAAATAACTAGTCTCTCAAGTTAAAGGGAATACTTTATACCTAATGTTCAACTGTGGTCTACAGTAATATAGTGAAATCCTACCAAAAAGAAATATATCAAAGAATCTTTTGCCAATTAGAATTGAACTCCTTGCTGCTAGACTCCTTGGCAACAGAAATCTGTAAAATTTTAAAATCAACAGGGTAAGACAAATGTTGGTGGCCATGGTTACAATTTGGCACAATACTGTTAAAAGTCGTGCCACTTGCAACAACACTCTAGAGTATAATTAAGGGTTGAGGGATAATATTTATATTATTCTAAAACACACTAGCAGGTCGAAGGTCGATTTTATGGACACTAAATTCACGCAGTGGAATAATCTGTTTAAATCCGGTTAAAATGCGTGTCAGGGAAGATTCAAACATGGATTGCTCTTATATCATATTGCAAGAGAGGAATAGATAGAGATAATTTGATGAATTTATTATATATGATAAGAAGATGTAAGCATCAAACCATAGCATATGACAAAGCTGCAATACGTAGAGTGGAATACAATTCTATGTCATGTTGCAGTTTGTGATATCAATGGAAGCCCTGTAAAATTTCAAGTATCTCTATATTGATAAGGTCATGATCTCCCAAGGATAGCATCACTCATGGCTAACTTCACCTTTCCCCTCCACTTTTTTCCTCGGTTTATTGTAATTTCAATTCAATAAGTGATGTTGAAGTACTATCAGATTTGAAACATGATACAGTGAATCATTAGATATAAAAGCAGTGTGATAACAATCAATATAATAACGAATATCTGTCCCAATTGCATGTGTTTAGAAAAATATCGATGTACGAATTTATGAACTTGATGCAGGAGAAGAGAAAGAACAATCTGTCAACATCTAATAATATATACTAACAAGAGGAATACTTGAAAGAAATTATACATAAAAAAATGGTTTGTGAGGTATGTAGGTTGACTCACCTCTTATAATATGTTGCTTTCTTAACAACAATCCATATGACTTAAACATTCTCACTAAAACCCCTGCTAACCTTAGCAAATATATACAACATTTCAACTATCTTATAGCAGATCTCACTTAGCTCGCATGGCCTTCTAAATAGTGCCAACCATACCTTGCTAACCGATACTGCAACTCCGTTCGGGCTTCAGTTAGGGGCTTAACTACGTCTCGTTGCTTCCTTCGGAAGACTAACGGTCATCGCGGAGTGGGCACCCTCACGGCCGCCTTCGGCCGCCTTGATTTGCTACTCCAGACATCGGCCAATCTGTTGTTCCACCATTAGTCTTTTAATGTAGGTAGGGCACGAAAATACATACAGACCGACCTAATAGGAATAAATGCTTGACTAAACCACGTAGCAAACAATATCTAATCGTTCTATAATTTTAAGTCCTAAACCCTAAATCTAATTTATTTGACAATAGGGGGAATAGGATGAAGAGAGGGTTCCTTGGAGCTCTCCTTGGATGCCCATGGTGCCTTTCTCATACTTCTCATTCTCATACTCATCTTGATCTTTATTATCCTTCTTCAAAACCGTTATATCCTCCTCCATGTCATGTCCCGATCTCCCGCAAGTTCGATCATCCTCGCTGGACGTGATGTTATCACGCTAATGCTCCCACAAGATAATCGTCCTCATCCGGACGTGATGTCGTACGAGCCTGGAGTTGCGCTCGCACAAGGCAAGAACGTTAAACGTTATGATTATCATCGAAACAACCAAGTTGCATACGAAAGAAAAGTAATGTAACAAACAAGAACACATCAGAGTATACGAAGCGAAGCTCTTTATTGAATAACGAATAGGTTACAAGGCTCTTAATAGCCAAAAATGAGAATGCCACAATGGCTTACAACACTCATGTTCTCTTTCTCACAAAGGATCTCGCCGTTCCATGCATCATGTCTTCTATATTCAAGCACACATCCTCAGCTGGACACATGTACGTTGTCGAACCTGAGATTCTAACGCTTTTGGTACGTTCGAGCGGTCTTTCATACCTGGGGGGTTGGGGGATCAATACACATCTCGTACTGGTAAGCAGGATTACCCACTCGCCCAAACCAACACTAAGTAATCATCTGAAGCATACAATTATTACAAGGTAATTTTTTTACTTTGAACCTAGATTGATTTCATGGCATGACATGTATTGAAAGCAGTGAGCATGATTCATTGACTCATTAGTAAAGCAGGAAAAACATATAGTAACATTCTAATTAGCACAGGCATGTAAGCATGTATATTGCGTAAGCCTATAAGTGTGTTACTACGCAACACGTCTAGTGAAACCGATAATATACACTAACTCGAGCCCTTCGAATATGATACATTCAACCGTGTAAGAAACCAACTATGCTATCCTCGCCTGCACCAACTATTCAAGATACTCTCCATCAACGCACTAATCTATATTAAAGTGGTCACTGTCGACACGCATGCCAACCATAGCGGACGATACACAGCATCTACGGTGCTCCCTTTCAGCCTATTGGTTGCAACGCCTCAACTGAAGTTCCCGCAATGCCTTATGTACCTGGTATACGATGCTACATCCCTCCTAGGGTTGCAACACCTCAGCGGATGCCGCAATACCCAATGTTCCTTCATAGGCCGAGCGGTCTCGGTGCCCCGGAGCCTATCCCGCTCGAGGAACCCAAGCCCGTGCATTGGGTATCCAACACACAAGGCACAAGGCCGCATCCAATGAGTATTCGTGTTCCAAGTTCCGTGTTTCCAAACTCTTTGTATCCCTATCAGCAATTTTCTGGTTTCGAACCACAACTACACGCTCCGCTTGACGAAGCGTCACAACCTATGTTGTGAAAAGTGCGCTTAAGCGAGATTTGGCATTTGGGCGCCTCGCTTAACGATTTTTTGCCTCGGAACAGAAATCAGCGCTTAAGCGTCGCTTAGTAGCACCTCGCTTAACGAATTTTTTGATTTTTTTTTTTAACTGAGCCGAAGCTTTTGTTATTTACATAATTGGATAGTTCAGAAACTTTAAGTAGGAACTTTAGAGACTTACTTTTTATGTTTGATGGTATTTTGATGACTATGTAGTATGTATGCATTGTGTGGCTTGTTTTCATTTTGATTCTAGTATTTATATTATTATTTTGCTTGATTGATGATTGATATTGTTATTCATGCATATACTAGTAGGATTGTATGAAAAAATATTGAAATTTATGTGTATATAGCGTATTTTCTATGTATGAGAAAAAAAAAGAAAAAAATTGAGGCTCTAACTAAGCGTCGCCGCTTAAGCGCTATTAAGCGAGGCGACGGCCTCGTCGCCTCGCCTCGCCTCACGCTTAATATAACATAGGTCACAACCTGATACTTGTGCGCAACGAACGCTCCCGCTTCCGTATACAGGCAGTTTCGTGGCCTTGCGTCACAACTGCTGCGTGCGCTTGATGCACGGCTCTGAGACAGTGTTCCAATGTTCTATCCTTAGTGTTCAACTCAAAGATACGACTACAATTACCCGAACTGCGTACACTCATTCACGCCTCTGATACTGTCTTTTCATATTCCAGACTAAATACTCGGTATACAAGATGTTATCTATTTTATTAGGCATGAACGAGTAGAGGAGAAGAGACAGAGCCCGTCCACCTTATCTGAATCTGTCTAACACTCTGCCTTTGTCAATACGGCCGATTTCTGGACTTCGTGGTCCAATGCGAAGCACGATCTACTTAACCGGTATGACCGTGTGAGCATGCCGTGTTTACCAAATCATCCGACCCGACCGGATTAAGGAAGAAGACATTATTGCTCGAATCCCACTATCTCAGCACTGTTCCTAACCACGCACTGATTCCCGCGTCGCCCATGCCTCAGCCCGTTGCGAGGCGCTACTCTGATTGTATTGAACTCTGCACACCACCTGCACACGAAAATCAACTCGATCAATACTTATTCGATTCAAAATCTCAGCGTAATGCACCTTGCGGGTGCGGGGCATTACACTCCACCCCCTCCTCGACCACCTGACCAGCCCCAGAGCTCAGCACAATTCAGTAAATCCACCACCACTGCCATCAGATTCTTCTTCTCCAAGTGTTGAACAGCCCCTTCCTCTCCTCTCGTACAGCTACAATTGGTGCTGCTGCTGCTGCTGCAACTGCAGCACCCCCATCTATGCCTCTCTTCTTCAACAACCAATCCTTCCTACAACTCCCTCACAATCTCCTCTCACACTTAGCAACATTCGGCTCAACCCTCAAGCTCTCTCCACGCTTGATGGTTGACCTGCAGTCTTCTTCTCCACCATTTAAATACAAGCAACAGAGGAGCAACTCAAGAATACAATCATCCTCGACCTAGGAGTTAGGATTCCCCAAGCTTTCTTGAGCTAGAGAGCTGATCTCAAAGTGGGGGTTTTCACACCTATATTCAGTGGGACTCCTAACTCCTAGGGATCTCCTCCTTCGGTTTGCTTGCCATCACTAGGCCTTGTCCAGGCAGTCTCTCTTTGGATGGCTCCCCTTTTAAAGCTAACAGATGGTGCTCTTCATTTAATGCTAAAATTGAATCCTCTATGGCAGCTATTTGGACAAGACTTCCAAACCCAAACCTCATCCTCTTTATTCCCTCCTTTATGGGCCATAGTTAGTCCGATAGGGCGTTTTCTCAAAGCTGATGAAACCACAGTGAATTTCTCAAGGCCTATTGCAGCAAGGGTTTGTTTAGAGGTAGATCTTTCAAAAATGGGTCTCTTCTTCTGGAAACCCAAATGAGGAAGAGAAAGGAGCATGGCAGAAGCTCATTTGTTACTCCAATATCCAGTACTGATGTCACTGCAGAATCAGGGGCTATAGTCTCTTGGATTTATTCAGAAACAATCCTAGCCTAAGGTCCAAGATGGAGCATGATAAGCTTGTTGCTCCTGCATTCCATACCAGTCAGTCTCCTGGTAGTCAAAGTCCATCATCCCAACAAAATTTGCTACGGTCAATGTCCTCTCTATGCCTTGACAAGTGGGCCAATTCAGTTTGATCCCCATGTGATCTCTACAGGGAGTAAGATTACTGTGCACAGCTCCCAATCAGAGGGAACAACATGCGCTGGACCCAACACTGTTGGGCAGTCCTATCTACGGCAGAGGTAGTCTCTTCCTTGGCTGTAACAGAGCCTAAGCCTATCGCCTCATCTACTTCAAATCTCCCAGCCCATCCTCCCATACTCGTGCAGTGCAGTCCTCTCTCTCTCTCTACTGCAGGAGCAATTGAAGCCCCGGCTGCCATTCACCCAGAGGTTAATTTGACTTCCACCACTAGTTGCAAGCCTGGCGTGTCCCATAATCTACACATCTCCCCATCCCCTCCTGGCACTCTTTTAGAGTGGACAAAGCATGCAACGAAATCTGACTAGTGCAACTGATTCTCATGTTGTATGTGTTGTCCAGAAACATTCTACTCCCCTAGAGTCGTAGAAAATTCACTGAACTCTGCAATCCAATATTTTAAATTCTCCCGCCACTTCTACTTGTAAGCCATCAAAGATTTCATTTTTGCACACATCAGTAGATAAGAGAAATGTTGAATATTAGTCTTTGGCTTTAGTCCCACATCGGGTATATCTAATAATGAGAGGCTGACTCTCTCCTATATACATGTACTCACTTATCAATAATGAATATAAGAAGTTGAGCCATAATATTTTTAACATGGTATTAGAGCCATGAAACCCTAACCTAGCCGCCTTCTCCTCCTCCTCTCTTCTCAATCGCCAAAACCCTTCTCCATCAGCCTCTCAGCCCCCCGCTCGTTGTCGCTGCCCGATGCCGCCCCCTATCCCCTAGACACCCCCCCTCGCGCACCCCGATCCACCCTGCCTATTCCAGCAGCAGCCACCCCCCACACCTACCCCGTGCGCCTGCTCTAGCATTGACGATGCCTCCGACCCCTCGACCCCCCTCGATCCACCCCTCCTGTTGCAGCCCCCCGACCCCCTCGACCCCCCATGTTCATCCCCTCCACATTAAACCCTAACCTTGCCGCCATGTTCACCCCCCTCCACTTCCAAACCCTAACCCTATCCTAGACGTCCAAAAAATAACATCCAAAAAAGAACAGATTTGAAAGATTTTTTTTTTTTGGAGTTGAGATTTTTTTTTTTTTTTTGGAGTTGAGATCTTCAGAGGACAAACTGTGATCTGTGATCGTTTATGTGAACCTCTGAACCTTGACAATGACAATAGGAGTTAACAGAGAACAAACTTGATTGTTTGTGTGAATCTCTGTTCCTGATCCAGTATCCATATCATGATCAAATAGAGAGCAAACTAGTTTTGTATGAATCTCTGTTCTGGCTTGTGTGATCCACCTTCCATCTCTACCAAGAATACACGAGCTAGTATTGGCGACGTTGTTGTGAACATCGCGCATAGGCAAGGTTGATGTGAATATCAGGTCATGACAATCAACGATAGTCGAATCGAGAACCTGAAGGATGTCGTACACTGAGGTGAATAGCAGTGTTGACAACACCAGTATCGGAAACACAGTGGCGGGGACATCGAGCACGGGTACGACGATTTCATCGATTCGACTTATCGATCGAAGGTTGGAGGGTTCGGATGATTACTCCACATGTCACAAGAAAATTGAGAAGACACTTCGGAGAATGCGGTTATCAAAACATCTCACTGAGAACCCTCCAGGGACGGATAATCCTACATACGTGCAGTGGGAGACGGATGACAGCAGATTGTTTACACAGTTGATGAATTCGATTGAACTATCCATCGAGGATATGATACATAATAATAATTCAGTAAAAAAATGATGGGAGGTCTTAGCAGCTGTGTTTGATTTAAAGTGCGATTTGTCTCGCATTTATGACTCGTTTGTCGACGTCTACTGAGCTGATCAAAGAGATAAGTCACATAAGGCTTTCAAGCCTTTAAGGTCTTGACTGATGAGGTGGATCGCATGTTGCCCTTGACGACAATATCAATGAGGCGATGATTCAACGTCGTCAACAGCTCTATGTAATGACGTATCTCGTCTCACTTCGTCCTGATGTAGATTTTGCACGAACTTAGATTATTGCTGGGACTTAGGTTCCATAGTTGGAACCTTATTTTCGTGTCATAAGGACAGCAAAATTAGTTGGGACTGATACGAGTGAGTGCACCTGCTGATCGATCCGCATTGGATGCTGCTCGTGGTGGATTTCGTAAAGGCCGTGGTGGTAGACACCGGTGGCCGGAATGCTGGCCGTGATAATGGACGAGGTAATAAAGTCCGTGATGGAGGACGACCGCGCACATGCTTCAATTCTAGTCAACCTGGTCATTTTCAAAGCAATATTCTAAAGCTTCTACTGTCAATGTTACATCGTATGCCCATGATGATAAAGAGCGATCCGTGCAGATGACTGTAGAAATCTATGCAAAATTTGCTGAATTTCAAGCTCATCGACGTAGTGGAGTCTCTACATATGGATCCACAGCCGGATACTCAGCGGTGTGTGTGGTATTATCAAAGCAATGGGTGATAGATTCGGGTGCGTTTGATCACATGACAGGCGATGCGTATATGTTGCATGATTATGTATCTGTGGGTCGTATGACAGATATTACTGTTGCGAATGACAGTTCTCTGAAAGTTCGTGGAAGAGGAAGTACCGGTCTTTCTTCCAACTTGCCACTCATTTCAGTTTTACATACACCTGAAAACATTCAGTTTATTAGCCATTAGTCAGATAACTCATGACTTACATTGTTCGGTAACATTCTTTCTTGATGGTTATGTTTTTTAGGACCTGAAGACAGGAAAGACTATTGGTAGGGGGAATGTGGTTGGAGGCTTATACCTGGTTGACTTGAATTCGTATGTTGCATGTGCTGGGGTGTCTCGCGGCCCATTTGAGTTGCACTGTCAGCTTGGTCATCCGTTTATCCAAGTTCTTCAAAAAATGTGTCCATCACTAGATCTTCGAGTTTCTCTTAATTGTGAGTCGTGTAGTCTAGCTAAACATCATCGTGCACGTTATCCAGTGAGTTTGGATAAAGCTGTTTCAGCTCCCTTTGAATTAGTCCACTCTGATATATGGGATATATGTCCTGTTGAATCGGTTATGGGGTTCAGATTTTTTTTTTGTCCTTTGTTGATGATTACTGACAAGCCACTTTTGTCTAGCTAATGAAGAACCCTTCCGAATTATTTGATATGTGGTGTTATTTTTTAAATAAAAATCCAATTTAGGGTTTCCATTAAATATCTTCGGAGCGACAATGGTCATGAGTATATATCGCGGGAGTTCTCTTTCCTTCTTGCTAGACATGGAATTATCCACCAAACTTTCTATCCTTATATACCACAAAATATGGTGTGGCAGAACGTAAGAATCATAATCTCTTGAAAATAATTCGAGCACTTATGTTTCACGTTCGTACATCCAGGAAATTTTTGGTCGGATGCTTTGCTGTTATTTGATTAATCGTATGCCATCTCTTGTCTTCAATGAAGTCACTCTTTTTTCTAGGTTATATTCTGATCGTATGCTATTTCCTCTATCTCTCAAGATTTTTGGGTGCTTATGTTACATTCGTGATACTTGTCCTACACTTTCTAAATTGGATCCGAAGACACTCAAGTGTATTTTCTTTGGGTATCCTAAGGATCAGAAAGGTATTTTTTTTTTGACTTTGAGGAGATATTGTGTCTCGGAATGTTACCTTTGTGAGGCTGAATTTTTCTCATCATCTCCAATTAAAGAATCTGTCCCCGAAACTTACCCAAATAAGAATTTTTTTTGTATCCGGTTCAATCATAGCAACGTCCGTAAGGATGCTCTCCCCTATCGAGCCAGTCTCACCGTCCGAAAGTCTGCGAACACCAGCTCCGGAATCACCAATGGTGCCCACAATCATAGAGCCAATGTAGTCACCAGAGTCCTCTAGCTCCACAGATTCACCACTGCCTGATATACCGACTCGTCCCCGCCGTATGTCGCGACCATCCTTTGTATGTTGACAACTACACATGACTTGCGAGTCACACTCAGTCTTGGTGGCTACTATTGATGAGATTCAGATCCCACAATTTGCAGAGGTGCGACTCCAACATTCTGGTTGTCGCGTCGCTATGGAAGAGAACATGCGAGTGCTTCAGAAAAGCCATACATGAGACTTGGTGGATTTGCCTTCCGGTAAGAAGGCGGTAGATTGCAAATGAATGTTCATAATCAAGGTGAAATCGGATGACACTCTTGATTATCTAAAAGCTCGTCTTGTGACAAAAGGGTATTTTTAGACTTATGACGTGGATTATTTTGAGAATTTTTTCCTGGTTGCTAGGATAAACTTTTGTACGATTGCTCCTGTCGTTAGCCGTCCAATATGATTGGCCCTTAGTTGGATGTGAAGAATGCATTTCTCCATGAAGATTTTGACGAGAAAGTATATGTGATGCAACCTCCTGGATTCGTTGCAAGGGAGCGTAAAGTGTGTCATCTGCGAAAGGTACTCTATGGCCTCAAACAATCACCTCGTGCTTGGTTTGGTCATATTTTCATGTAGTTAATCAGTTTGGTATGTCTCAATCGAAGAATTATATATTCAGTATTTTACTGACAGGCATCAACCGGACGAATACTACTTGGGGTCAATGTTGATGATATCGTGATTACGGGAGATGGCAACCAAGGTATTGCCGAGCTGAAAAAGTTTCTGGAGAAACAGTTTTAGACCAAAGATATGGGAGCATTGCAGTAATTCTTGGGGATCGAAGTCACACGGGACGAGCAAAACATTGTACTGTCTCAGAGAAAGTATGTTCTTGATATACTAACTGAAGTAGGAATGACACAAACGAAGATAGCAACCTCACCCTTGGATCCATGGATAAAGTTACTTCCCGATGAGGAATATTGATGACCAATCCTGATCAGTATTGTCGGCTGGTTGGAAAACTCAACTGCTTGGCGGTTATGACTCGTCCGGATATTTTTTTTTACTATTAGTGTAGTGAGCAGGCTTATGGCTTCTTCTCGTATTTCACATTGGCAGACAGTTCTCAGGATCTTGCGTTATCTAGCTCAGAATCCGAAAAAAGGAATTCATATGAAGAATCAGGGGCATACTCGTCTTGATTGTTTTACAGATACTGACTTGGGGGCGAGTCTTCCGGATCGACTGTCTACATCCGGCTATTCATTATTCATTGGCGGAAACTTAGTGTCGTGGAAGAGTAAGAAATATAATGTGGTCTCACGATTGAGTTCAGAAGCAGAATACCGAGCCATTGCTCATGACACAACAGATGTGTTATATTTGCAACATTTTCTAAATGAACTGGGAGAATAAGTAGAATCAGAAGCAACAGATATGTGGTGTGATAACTAATCAACCATCCATATTGTTGCTACAACCCCCGTATTTCATGAACGGACGAAACACATTGAGATCGACGTCCACTTTATTCCTGATGAATACCAAAAGGGAGTGATTACATTCACCATATGAGAACTGACGATCACATAGCAGATATCTTTACGAAGTCACTTTTACGTCCTCGTGTTCGGTTTTTTTGTAACAAACTGGACATGATTGACATATATGCTCCAGTTTGAGGGAGGATGTTGAATATTAGTCTTTGGCTTTAGTCTCACATCGAGTAGATCCAATAATGAGAGGCTGACTCTGTCCTATATATATGACTATGTACTCACGTATCAATGAATGAATCTAAGAAGTTGAGCCATAATATTTTCAACAAGGAAGAAGAAGAAGTGCAAGAACAAGAAGGAGAAGGAGAGGAGGAGGAAGAAGAAGAACTAGAAACATTGCCTGCAACAGTTCACAACAATGCACTACCCCTCTTCAAACTGTCTCATCCAGTGCTCCTAGCCTCTCTCTCGGTTCGAAAGATGACAACGAGGAAGAGAGAGGTGAAGATGATGTAGACACTAAAGTTGCGAAACAGAATGTGGGAGATATAGCTCCTAGTCCAGCAGCTATTGGTTCTGCCCAACATTCAGCTCTAGAAGCATTACCATCAGTTCGAGGACAAGTAGGAGTTCCTTTGACATTACCCAGACACCCCTCTTCCCCAGCCCTAACTACTGCCAAACGGCAAGTTGCTAAAGAAACAACAACAACTCCAGTTTGGAGGCCGGAAACAAATGCTAATGTCGAAGAAGTCACAATAGTCGAGCATTATAATCCAAGGCATCCAAAGGTGCCTTTGCAATTGGTCACAAGATTGACCGCTAACTCAATCATCGGCAGAAGTCCAAATCGATTCAAGATGCCTAACGAGGAGTAACAGTGTTTAGGAGAAGCATGGGTCATTCCCTTACAGATGCTCGCCCTTGTAGGATGATGTACCATATTTTCTCCCAGGTTTTGTAGGGTTCGCCCACCCACCATTTGCCTTCCAATAAAATTTCTGTTTGGAAACAAAAATTAAAAAAAATAATTTATTTAACAATAACATAGTTTCAAGAATGATAACTAGTGTTTCAACTTTTTGCAAAGCATATAAACCTATTAGTACTGGACATGAATGCTAGATGTCTGACAAAGAATACAATGAAATCTAAACACTAGGATGCAACTATACATGTGTATCTTTATAATTATAACATCCATTTAACATGAATATTCATATGTGACTGACAGTGGTAGTGGTTGTATATTGAATAGGCTAAATTGCACTTAAATATCCTCAACTATTCCATTTTGGCACTTCAGTACCCTGTACTCTTTTGGCAATTTCATACCTTGAACATTTTTTTTTCCAGCTTAATACCCTCAACTATCACTTTTTTGCAATTAGAGGTAATCATAGCCACAAAAGGACCATAATGCCCTAACCCTAACCCAAACCACAATAAATTAATTATATTTTTAGATTTTAATTAGAAAATAATTAATCTTATTTAGTTTATTATAATTCCGTCAATTCTAAATCATTTTCAACTAGAATAGTGCCAAACCCATCCAATCACTACCACCAGCACTGTCCGCCGCCCGATTCCCCTTCCCTGTTGTCGCCAACCCTCCTCCCTGTATGCCATCGGAAACCTCGCTCCTCCTTGGCCGCACCAAAGTGGCGATGCAAGGAGGAGGGGGGTTTCCAACTTTTCGACGACATTCGCGGGTGTTTCAACGGTGATCTGAGAGGGGGCAGATGGTGGAAGGTCTGATATTGAGATGGGTTTAGGATGGAAGGAGATTATTTGTCTATTTAAGAAAAAAAAATTCTATTGATTTATTTTTATTGAAATAATATGTAAATCTTTCGGGGGTTAAAAAGTCATAAATGATCATGTGATTTGCACATGAGTGATCAATCTGATGGCAGGTCAACGAAAGGAGTAGCTTGCCAAACTATTGAAAGTTCATGGTATTAATTTGCTCAAAAAAAGTTAATGATACTAAAGTGCCAAAGTTTGATAGTTGAGAGTATTTAAGTGCAATTTAGCTTAGTAACTTCGTAAGTACGTAAATGGGCAAAAAATATTTTTTAAAACCTATAGTATTTGCTAAAATAGTCATTATTCTGTTTGTCAATTAAATATTCTTAAAACCATAAGTGGACAAGCTCGTTTGTGTTTTGACGTAAATGGACACGTGTCGTATAAGACACAAATGGCTGCAAGAAGTGTCGTACACATCATAGAAACCAAACAACCTTATAGTTTTAGCTGTCTGTCCATCCTTCTATGCTAAAGAAGCAAGGACACTACAAAATTCATGACGTGTTCGTGCTGTGTCGGTCGGACACATATATTGGACGCCACATACAACTCCAAAATATACTAGGACAAACCAAAATAGGTGCCGAATCCATATCACCATGTCTGAAATGTCAAATGTGTCGTATTGAATACATGTATTGAATCCAGTGTCCATGCAACATAGCTTCTACGGGTTTCCATTAATTCTAATTGGAGGAATATACTGGAGATTACGCACAATAATATGCAACATGCTTTAGAAAGTGGTTGTTGAGCTCCATGATTCAAGACAACATCAAATCACATGTTAGCGGTCCATGCTCAGTTGATGAATGTGAAGCAATGAAGATGGTGAAAAGAAACTATTGTCATCGTGGCCATGTCACAATTATTACAGGACAATCTATTTACATAATGATATACTAAAGTTCCTTTTTTTGTGTAAGAATGTTGCAGTCTTGGACTGTTCTCCTGTCTAACTGCATATTCCTTTAGTAGTTACTTGATCTGTTTGTTTGTGTTGTCTTAGGTTGACAAAACTCTTTACCTGTATATTGCAGGAACGTGAAGTTAAGGCAAAGCACCAACAGCTGATAAGTGGGGTATTAAATTCTTGAAAAGTACTTTTTATGTTAAATCTGACTCTTTTTTCCTTCCCGTAGTTAATTAATGTTGGCATGTCAGGTTTCTGTATTATCATATTGGATATCAACTTATTTGTGGGATTTCATCAGCTTCTTGTTCCCTACATCACTTGCATTGGTGCTGTTTTTTATCTTTGGTAAGTATACAAACTTGATTACTATTCTTGTGTTTCTGGTAACTCTTCTCCTTTTTAACAACCTTTTTCACATCTTTTATGATTTTTTTAATATGACTGACGTGGTTTGGGTTTATTTCGAGTTAGCATGGGGTTTTGTCCTCCGTGTGTAGATTAAGGCCTTATTTACTTTCAGTAGACGTATTTGAAAACTTATGAGGTCGTCTTCATCTATAGATCTAAACCAATTTATTGGAAGCTGTTGCGTGGTGCCAACAATCATCATATTCTTGGAATACGGATTAGCAGTTGCTGCATCAACATA
The DNA here is from genome assembly GCA_036927795.1 of Iris macrosiphon. Taxonomy (NCBI): domain Eukaryota; kingdom Viridiplantae; phylum Streptophyta; class Magnoliopsida; order Asparagales; family Iridaceae; genus Iris; species Iris macrosiphon. The sequence continues at coordinate 35,231,724 of JAYESA010000020.1, read as the reverse complement.
TTGCCTCACCTTTTTCTTTTCTGACCATTCAATTGCACAGGTATATCATTCTAACATTACATGAGACTTCACCCTTTTCTAATGAATGCCTTTTACTTATGGCTTCTGTTTGCTTCTAATTGTAGAATGTAATTTTGCTGCTGCACTTTTTTAGCGGGCTCATCCTTATGGTTGTTTCATTTCTTATGGGGCTTATTGAGGCAACAAAAAGTGCAAATATTTTCCTAAAGGTTTGTTTTCAATTGTAAATAGTATGTCTGAGTTTGCTTGCATACAAATACTGAGCAAGATTCTCTATTTTTTTGTATATCTCGACTCCGGCACAGTAGATTTCAAAATTATTCTGTGTGGATTATCTAGGTCTAGATTATTTATATTTGATCTTGCGTACTTATCATTTTTAAGTCCGTCATTTTGTTGTATTTTTAATGTTCTATGTGAAATAAAGTTACTAAACAAGCTAAACTTCGGTACAGGAATGGGAACATCAGCAAAGCTATTGTAAGTATTTAGAATTGGTAAATAGTATCTTCCAAATAATGAACACATTTTACATGGTGTGTTACCAACTTAACATTCCACGAGTGGCAGATACATTCCGTGCATTTAAAATTGGATCAAGAAAATAATGTCATGATGCATTTTGCCAAATTTGTCCAAATAAAATCTCCTCCATGATCCAAGAAATGCACTGGTGCAGGGGAAAGTTCCATGGAGGAGTTCATTGTTTGTTTCGCTCTCATGAATACTTCCATTTCGGCATTTAGTAGATGCTGGTGTCACGGCCCCTGAATCCTTGTCAAAGGATTTTGTTGATATGACTAATTGAATAAAATTTAGTACAATCAATTTTATGTAAAATGAGCATAATGAACTCCATTGAAAATTTTAACATAATTTATATCGTAAATAATAACTCTAGAAATCAATTTCTTGAATGATAAAATTGATTATTCCTTGAATTCCATTCACCTAGTTAAACATACCAAATCCCCTTATAACATTCTAATAAATGAGAAACTATTAATTTCAAGTATAAGAGAAAATTCAGCTAAGAGGGATCTTGAGTGTCACGCCTCAATCTCGGAGGATCGTAAAGTCACCACTGGACGTGATGTCGTACAAGCCTAAGTTGCGTTTGTACAAGGCATGACCTTGCACAATAACAAATCAATGGATATAGAAACTGCGGAACTTTGAAGCAAAAAATTCAAATAATTAACATTGAGATAGGAACAAAATAATTCTTTATTGATAATTTGAACGGGATTACAAAGTACTTTTGCTAGTCGACTCAAAATGTCATACTTGGCTTACATCTCTCTTTTGAGACAGAAAATAGCCACAATGTTCATACATTATATCCCTTTACTAAAACAAATGATATACACCTTCAAAAGAAACTTCTAAACTTGAATTGGAAACTTTGAGACAACGAACAAGGTTCCACTAGATTGGACGAGCTTCTAGCACCTCTGATACCCTCATGTCTCTCGATATCTGTGGATGCTCACAGAGACGTGAGTTAGTACATCGCAGTGTGCTGGTGAGCATCGAATTAACCCAACTTACCTAAAATCAGCACGGTAAACATGTGAAGCTAGCAACTATTATTTAGTGATCTTTTTACTTTTCTAGGTTCTTTTTAACAATTCATAAGAAGAAACGTAAACAATAGAAATATTACTTATACATTGATTCTTATCCACGACTATTGTCTGTCCCTGCAACAGATAAGGATTAGAACAATTTGCATATATATATATATATATATATATAGAGAGAGAGAGAGAGAGAGAGAGAGAGAGAGAGAGAGAGAGAGTGAGCTCTGCCCACTTCCCACTCGACCCTTGAACCCGAAACAAGAAAAGCAGGATCAGGCGCCCCGGGAATTCTTTTCTTTCGGCTCTCGTCCTTACCTGGAAATGAAACTCAAAAGAATGCTGCCCGAGAAAGGTCATTACAGAGAGGCAGTCATAGAATCGATTTACTTTACTTGTCCACTTGGGGAGTCTCGGACGAAGGACTCATTCCTCAGTTGCCTTTTCCAGTCGGCTATGTAGTTAAAAACCGTTATATATCGGATATATCACCGATATATAACGGTATCGGTGACGAACCGATATTTTTTTTGGAAAAAATCGGTTAAATATCGGAACCGATAAAATCGGCCGATATTACCGATATTTTGTAAAATATCGGTTTTAATAAAAACCGATATCTCACAGGAATTTTTTTTTTTTTTTTTAACAGGGAATAGGGGTCTTGAGGTATCTTAAGGGGAGGATGTGCCTGAGTATTTGAGTGTAGGACTGTGTGTGTGTGTATTAGTGGTATTTATATATTAGAAAGATTGTGGAGGAGAGATGCATCTCTGGGCACATGGTATTAGTGTGTAAATGTGATACCAGAGTTCCAACATGGGTATCATGTGATATGTAATACATGTTATAAACAAGTGTGAGATGGTGTTAAGCAAGGGGTACACTAGTAGCAGTAGGAACTGCATTAGAAGCATTGGTGAGCTAAGGAAGGGGGATTTTTTAGAGTTTCAGTATCAGTTGGGACTTTGCACTGTGTTGTGCATTGCATTGCAGGTACTACAGTGAGATATGGAATTGGGTTCAGCATGTGTTACATGTAGACAGTTCCAGGATGAGGGGAGATCTCGGGTACTGCTGTTAGTGTGTGTGGTGTTTACCAGTAGCAGCAGGTGATCTGTGCAAGGAGTTTCAAGAGAATGTGTAAATGTGGGAACCTGGGAGTGATGATCTATGTGTGTGTGTGTAGTGATTAATTGCATAGATCATCATCCTGGTGAGCACAGGTAAATGTGGGAACCAAGTGCACACCTGCATAACACACAAAAATTTGCGGCTGCTCTAGAGGAGAAGAGGAAAAGAAAAATTTGCGGGTCGCTGATGTAGTTCCTCAAGTGATCTCCTTTATCTTATTTAGAGATGTAGTTCCTCAAGTGATCTCCTTTATCTTGGATCTCTTGGATTTCTCGACGATATGTATACTTTCTGCATATTTTATAATAAAAACTATTAAGTGTATTGTTCATATATAAAAATTGTGTTAAAAATGCAAACCGATATTTACCGTTATAAAACCGATATATCGGTGATATATCTATAACTCTACTGTACCGTTATCATGAAAAAACCATTATTAACTGCATAGCCAGTCGGTATAATCTCGTAGTCCTCTCTTGCTTTCCATCGCCAGTTTAGGGAACGAACCGCGTCCAGTAGACGACCTCTTCCGCTCATCCCCTTCGTCAGCTGTTTGATCGGTATACTATGACCTAGGTCCCTAAACTTGGAATGGATAACCGGGGACTATTTATTTCATAACCTGGTGGAAAATGGGCTATCTATTCCACGGCTACAGATTGTGCCAAGGACGGCACCTAACCTCAGATGGCCAAACAGGCGGGCAAACTGAGAAGGACCAACAATCTCGAACCCGACCTTTCTTCGGAGATCGGCTCAACCCGTAAGGAAATAGATTACACTTATATCTAGAATCGATTTATATCGGTTTTGTATATATATATATATATATATATATATATATATATATAATTTCATGTCCGTCTGTGCATCAACTGTTAGGCTTGTAGTAATCTTATCACATGCATACAACCTAACTATATGGTGGTCCATGGGTGACTTCCTATGATTAGTAGTTGGGACGTGTTAAGAGTATTAATAGTATTAGTAGTAATGGACTTTAGTCCCACATCGAGTAAAACAATAGTGAGAGGGTTAGCCTCTCCTATATATATATGTAACCCACTCTTCAATAATAAAAAAAGAAGAAACCCTAGCCGCCACCCCTCCCCCCCCCCCCACGGTGCTCCGCCTGCTCCTGCCCCCCCCCCCCCCCACCCGTCATCTATCCCAAACATGTCCATAAATCCCTAACCTAGCCACAATCTACTCCAAACCCTAGCCGTATTTCCTTTTAAAAAAGGAGTTGAGATTCTCAGAGGGTAAACAAAATAGTTTGTTTGCCGGAAGCTCTGACTCTCAATATCTGAAAGAAAAAAAAATTGGAATTCTCAGAGGGTAAACAATGGTTTGTTTGTCGGAAGCTCCGACTCTCATCGGCTTCGGAAATCTAACAAAGAGCAGACAAGTGGATTATTTTATGTGATTCTTTGTTTCTTTCCTTGATCTTCACATCGGGATCTAACAGAGAGTAACCTGGGTTGCCTCTCTGTCCTGAAGTGCGTGATCCACATTCACTCTATTTTCTATTCGCGTGCCGGTGCTGGCCACGTTTTTAGCGCATTTGCAGAGTTGATGTGATTATCATGTTGGAAAGTTTATACCGACAGTCGAATCCAGAATACTGAAGGATGACAGGCACTGAAACGAATAGCAGTGCTACAGACACTAGTGTCGGAAACGCAATGGCAGGACCAACGGGCACTGGCATGACAATTTTTTCGATTCGACTTGTCGATCGACGGTTGGATGGACCTGAGGGCTACTCGACATGGTGAAAGAAGGTCGAGAAAACGCTTAGGGGAATGCGGTTGTCCAAACATCTGACTGACAACCCTCCAGCAGAGATTGATCCCATATTTGAGCAATGGGAGACAGATGACAGGCGACTGTTTACACAGTTGATGAATTCAATGGAACCATCGGTGGAAGACATGGTTCAGAATACGAATTCGGTGAAGGAGTTATGGGAGGTCCTAGCGGCGGCGTTTGATGGAAAACGTTATTTCTCCCGTATCTACGACTCGGTCGTTGGCGTCTACCGAGCTAATCAGGGATACAAATCTCATAATGACCACTTTCCGGCCTTTAAGGCTATGACTGATGAAATCGAACGCGTTTTACCTCTGATGACGAATATCAATGAAGCTTAGGCTCAATGTGAGCAGCTTTATGTCATGGCATATCTTGTCTCTCTCCGTCCTGATGCGGATTCTGTTCGCTCTCAGATCATTGCTGGATTTGATGTTCAATCTTTGCTAGAAGCACACTTTCGTGTTCTTCGGACAACAAAAATCGTTGAGACCACTCCTGGTGATGCTCCTGCTGATCGATCTGCACTTGGTACTGCTTGTGCTGACTTTAGTGGTGGTCATGGTGGACGACGTGGTGGCTGAAATGCTGGCGGTCGTGATTAAGGACGAGGCAATGGCGGTCGTGATGGAGGGAGACCGCGCACTTGCTTCAACTGTGGTCAGTATGACCATTTCCAGTGGTTGTGTCCTAAAGCTCCTGTTGCCAATGTTATAACAGATGCTCCTGATGATGGTGTTCGATCTGTCCAGATTATTCTGAGTTATATATTGATTTTCTTGACTTCCAAGCTCAACGATGTGGTGAAGCATCTACATCTGGACCCACAGCCGGGTACTCAGCAACATATGTGGTGAGGTCGAAACAGTGCGTGATTGACTCTGGTGCATCTGCTCACATGATTGGTGACGCATGTATGATACGCAATTATGTATCGGTGGGTCGTGTTTCTGATATTATTGTTGCCAATGATGGTCCACTAACAGTCTGTGGACGTGGAAGTGTCCGTCTTTCTTCCGAACTGTCAATCAATTCAGTATTATATACGCCTGAAAACTTGTTCAGTTTGCTTTCGATTAGTCAAATTACTCGTGACTTGCATTGCTCGGTAACGTTTTTTTCCTGATGGTTGTGTTTTTCAGGACCTGAAGACAGAAAAGATTATTGGTAAGGGGCATGTGGCTGGAGGCTTGTACCTGTTTGACATCCCTTCTTCTGTTGTTTGTGCCGACGTGAAACTCGATCCTTTCGAGTTACATTGTCAGTTAGGTCATCCCTCAATCCAAGCTCTCCAGAAAATGTACTCGTCTTTAGATGTTCCATTTAATTTTTATTGTGAGTCGTGTCGTTTATCTAAGCATTGCCGGGTTACCTATCCGGTGAGTCCTAATAAAATTGCATCCACTCTTTTCGAGTTGGTGTTTTCTGATGTATGGGGACCTTGTCCGGTCGAATCAATGATGGGCTTCAAGTACTTTGTTACATTTGTTGATGACTACTCATGTGTCACTTTTGTATATCTGATGAAAAATTGCTCCGAATTATTTGAAATTTGGTACAATTTTCATGCAGAAATCAAAACAAAATTTGGTGTTCCCATTAAATGCCTTCGAAGTGACAATGGTCGTGAGTATATGTCTCGTGAATTCAATTCACATCTGTCTCGACATGGCATCATCCACCAAGCTTCATGTCCTTATACACCACAACAAAATGGTGTGGTTGAACGCAAGAATCGCCATCTCTTGGAAACGTGTGCTCTTATGTTTCAAGCACGTACTCCCAGAAGATTTTGGTCGGATGCGGTACTTACAGCATGCTATCTTATTAATCACATGCCATCGTCGGTTTTCAATGGTGCTAGTCCCTTTTCTCGGTTATATCCCGAACGAGAGCCGTTTTCTCTACCTCTCAAAATTTTTGGTTGCTTGTGTTATGTTCGGGATGGTCGACCAACCATTTCTAAATTAGATCCTAAGGCAATCTAATGTATTTTTCTTGGGTATCCTAAAGATCAGAAATGGTACCGTTGTTTTTCTCCTACCTTGAAAATGTATTTGTTTTCTCGGGATGTAACCTTCGTTGAAACTGAGTTTCCTCCACTTGCACAAACTACAGGTCCAGTGCCCCAAGTTTACTCAGAAGATGATTTCTTGTTGTTTCCTGTTCAAACACAACAGCCCCCCGTATGGGTGCCCTCCCCCGTAAGGGTACCCTCCTCTACCGAGCTAGTATCCCGGTCCGACGGTCCGTAGACACCGGTTCAGTCAGCACTGCCATCGCCCGAACGAACATCGCCGATAGTGTCCGTAATCACAGAGTCATCCTCCTCCTCTAGCTTCACTGATTCGCCTCTGTCCGTTCTACTGTCTAGACCTCGTCGTGCCTGTCGTGATCATCCTTTGTATGTTGAAAACTACAAAGTGCTTGCGACCCACACTCAATCCTTGATAGTTACTATTGATGGGATTCAGATTCCCAATTCTGTCGAAGAGGGTCTCAAACATCCTGGGTGATGTGCTGCTATGGAAGAGGAAATGAAAGTACTTCGGGAGAACCATATTTGGGACTTGGTAGATTTACCTACCGGTAAACGGGCAGTAGGTGGCAAATGGGTGTTCACGATCAAGGTAAAACCAGATGGCACTCTTGATTGCCTAAAGGCTCGTCTGGTGGCTAAAGGCTATTCTCAGACCTATGGTGAGAATTATTTTGAGATACTCTCTAGTTGCCTGGATGGCATCGGTGCGTGTTCTCTTGGCCTTAGTTGTTCGCTATGACTGGCTATTGCTTCAGCTGGATATCAAGAATACATTTTTCCAAGGTGATATTAAAGAAGTATATGTGGTACAACCTTCCGGGTTTATTGCAAAGGAGGGTAAAGTGTATCATTTGCAGAAGGCACTCTACGGTCTCAAATAATCATCTCGTGCGTGGTTTGATCGATTTACACATGTTGTTATTCAATTTGGAATGTGTCAATCAAAGAAGGATTATTTGGTATTCTAACGACATATATCAGCTGGAAGGGTACTACTTGGTATCTATGTTGACGACATTATAATCACGGGAGACGACAACCAAGGTATTACAAGACTGAAGAAGTTTCTGGGAGAACAATTTCAGACCAAGGATATGAGATCGCTGAACTACTTCTTAGGCATTGAAGTCACATGGGGTAAGCGAGACATTATAATATCTCAAAGAAAGTATGTGCTGGACATACTAAATGATGCAGGACTGATGTAAGCTAAGGGAGCAATCTAGCACATGGATCTATGGACAAAATTACTCCCAGACGAGGGGTCCTGATGTCCAATCCAGATCAGTATCGTCGAGTGGTTGAAAAACTCAACTACTTGGCGGTCATGACTCGTCCGGACATTTCCTTCGCCGTAAGCGTCGCAAGTAGATTTATGGCTTCTCCACGAATTCCACACTGGCAGGCAGTCCACAAAATTCTGCGCTATTTAGTCTAGAATCCAGGAAAAGAAATTCGGATGGAGAATCATGGACATACTCGTGTTGAATGCTTTACCGATGCTGACTGGGGTGCAAGCTTGACGGATAGACGGTCTACATCTGGCTACTCGATATTTATTGGCGAAAACTTGGTATAGCAAGAAGCATATTGTGATAGCACGGTCAAGTTCGGAAGCAGAATATCTAGCCATTGCTCATGGCACGACAGAAGTATTATATTTGCAACATCTTCTATAAGAGCGGGAAGAAGAAGCAGGATCTAAAGTAGCAGATATGTGGTGTGATAACCAATCTACTGTCCATATTGCTACTAATCCTGTATTTCATGAAACAACAAAGCACATTGAAATTAATGTCCACTTCGTTCGTGATGAGTATAAAAAAATGGATGATAAAGTTTCATCACGTGAGGACCAGTGATCAGATAGCCGATATCTTCACGAAATCTCTTTTGGGTCATCGTGTGCAATTTTTACGTAACAAGCTGGGCATGACTGAAATCTATGCTCTAGCTTGAGGGAGGGTGTTAAGAGTATTAGTAGTAATGAGCTTTAGTCCCACATCGGGTAGAACAATTGTGAGAGGGGTTAGCCTCTCCTATATATGTAAACCACTCTTCAATAAAAATTAACCTATTATTCATTCTCTCTACATGACGTACCAGTCCATCTCACTAATCGACAAGATACCCCATGATCGCTAGGACATACAAGCCTTAGGGTGCCACAATGCCTCCTAGGCCGAGCAATTCCTAGTGCTCCAGGAACCGTTCGAGAGACCATTACCTTGTGCACAAGTTGTCCGAGACCGATGCATGTTATGCTTTTCTATCAGATAAAATACTACTGAGCAACAGTTGAACAACAAGTATACATTTCTATCTCCTTTATTTCAAGCCATAGAGCCATAGTTCTATTCTTCCTTTCTTTTATATTGATTAATTACACATCATATGAGATTTTCTATATAGTTCTTTTTGTGTAACATACAATAAAGGAACATGAAATCGTTTATATTATACAAGTATAACAACAATTCTATGAATTTTTACATGCTATTCATCTCTTTTAACTTATCTTTGTTGTTACGGTATCATTGATCGTAGGGACGCAACAAATGAAATAGACAAGAGATCATTTGTTCAAGCGTGAAGATAAATGATCGTCAAGTCAAAGCCACTCACAAAATAAATCTATCCGAGAGAGAGAGGAGCTTCACGCAAAGATCACGTCTTGCCTATGCATCCACCTGAAATTGCACAAACACTCGATCAACATACTTCGTTCTTTTTCTTTCAAGATGCAAAATTCGATAAAAGCGAACAATGAAACCAATCATCGAAAACAACACAAACACATTCATCAAAACCATGCAACGAGAATGCCTAACAAAACAACAATGAAAATGATGAAAAGAAGCTCTTATATAGAGTTTCTTCTCCAAGCACGATTTACTGTATTTTGGGACTAGGTCATCATAGCCAATCCATCAGTTAGAAATGGTCTCAATTCGCAAGTCCTGATCAATCGATACCGGCAAGATTAGCTCAAGATGATTTCTATACTGACTGGCTCAGTCTAGGCTTCAGTCAACGCACCGTCAGGAGCGGGACACTACATAATAATCCACTAAGAAAGTGTTTCGTCCTCGAAACTTAAAGAACAAACTCACCAACAACGTTGGCACACTCGCGCTCAATCTGCATTAGATTATAAACTCTGGGCCTCCTCTGCTTTTCGTTTTGCTGATTGTCTGGAAGCGGCGTTTGGTTCTGGTTCTGTCCATGTCCTTCATTATCATTATGGTTTGGTGGCACGTCTCTTGTTCTGACAATTCCTAGAAATATGTCCTTGTTGACCGCAGTTGAAGCACTCTCTATTAGCAATACGATATACTTCCTTTGTGTGTTCTCGCTGAAGTTGCACTCTACTCCATGATGTTGTTCGTCTTCTGCCGTTCTTTTCTGTTGCGGTATCTTTTTACGGATTGGTTGCAACTGGCTTGTACTTTTACTGGAGCACTTCATGGGCTGAATTCCTCCATTTACACTGCTGCCTCAAAAGACTTGATATGTGACCCACATTTCCGGTTTAGAGCATCCCTCCGTATGTCATCATTCAAACTTTCACATATCTGTGCATCTTGGCCTTCTCGTTTGGATCATGGAACCAGTAAACTTTGCAAGTTTAGAGAATTCAGACTCATAGTCTTCAATGAATATGCTCCCTTGCGTAAGGCCAACGAAATCGTCTTTCTTTTTTTGACGGATGACTGGGGAAGATATTGTTCTAGAAATGTTTGTTTAAACATTTTTCAAGAAATTCTTCAGTCTGAATTTCTGGTACCGAGGTCGTGCTTCTTGGTCTCTCACCAGTCGTGCTCTCAAACGTAGTTTTATGGCTGAACATGCCACTTTTTTGGAACTTAGAACTCCAACGAACACAAACAGGCCCTCCATCTTTGCGTCCAGTCCATTACTATATCTGGTGTCGTTCTTCCCTGAAGCTCTGTAGGATTCATTCTTCCCTCAAGCTTTGTGGGATTCGTTCTTCCCTCAAGCTCTGTGGGATTCATGTTCATGAATTCTGAAGCTTTAAATGAGGACTTCTTGTACCCATGTTGACGTTCATTAGCTTCAACTAGCCAAATTTCTCAAGTCGTTGTCGTGGCTGTCGCAGTGGCACTACTGTTGGCCGCTAGCGTGGTTACTAGCCCAGTCAATGAATCGAGCTGTTTTTGTTGTGCCATGCTCCGAGCCTCAGCTTGTCGCTGATGGACTTCATTTTGCTTTCATTGGGCCTCCAACATGGCCATCATCTTTTCTATTGGGTCGGTCAAGCCTGATGCTTGCAAAGTGCCTTGGTTAGTTGTTGTCTTCGTCATTTCTTTACAAAAGAGAATAGCTTTCTTTAGTCTCATAACATATTATGGACTTACTGTATGGGGATTGATTTTGATAAACTCAAAATTGGGACTTTTAAAATCTAGTTTTGAAAACGATTTTGAAAGAATCAAAGGACGTAAAACCTGGATCTGATACCACTTGTCATACTCCGATCTCAGAGGATTGTAAAGTCATCACTGGACGTGATACGATACAAATCTAAGTTGCGTTTGTACAAGGCATGGTCTTGCACAATAACAAAATAGATTGAATGGATATAGAAACAACGGAACTTTAATGCAGAAAACCAAATAATAAACATTGAGATAGGAATAAAATAACTTCTTTATTGATAATTTGATCGAGATTGTATGAACTATATAAGCATGCTTTCTGCTATATACAGATGCATTTTGCATTATGATCTACCAAGCAGCAATTGAGGTTTGTCCATGTTGCAGATTTATTGTAATAAGTCACTTGCGGTACTGTAATGAATAGTGTGTTAGACGGTTAGAGCAGAGCAGAGCAGAGCAGAGCAGCCTTTGGAATAGGACAAATAAATGTCTTTGCCTATACCAAGGGCAATGGCCATCCTCATGTATTAATGTAGGATATATTGCACACAGAATAGTAAAGCTTGTAAGCTTCAGAAAAAGCAGAGTTAGGACATGCCTGCCTTTGTGGAGTCAATTACATTCATCATGTTAATGTAATCTATTTTTCTTGAAGGGCATATCTGGGTTTGTAACACAGATCTAGTTCCGTTGATAGTATAAATAGGCTGATACTTAAGTGTAGTAGTGTTTCCCTAGAATATATCCCAAGTGCAATAAATGATTTCAAGAATGTATGTGAGCATTGCATTCGAGAGTGCTATTATACAACAAATAGTACATTACATTGGAGCAACCACTGAAGGTACTCTATTTAAGGCTATCTCGAGGGCTATGTCCATGGCCACTGTCAGCAATGTAGGATCCGTTCATGAGGCCATAAAGTTTGTGTAGTTAGCAACCTTCAGCAGACGTCTGTTAGAATCTTAGAACATTACTACCTAAGAGCTATAGATGGTAGTCTATCTCGAGGGCTATGGCCATGGCCACTGTCAGCAATGTAGGATCCGTTCATGAGGCCATAAAGTTTGTGTAGTTAGCAACCTTCAGCAGACGTCTGTTAGAATCTTAGAACATTACTACCTAAGAGCTATAGATGGGGCCTTTTGATCAAATCAAATTGGTTGTCTCAAGATGTTGTGAACATGATCCCTATTTATTGATAGGGCATTGCTAATTTTGTAGCACAGGTCACTGCGAATAGGTCAAGACTGTAGTGGTGGGTGGTGGTCATGCCTTGTAGCTTTCTTAAAGAATGGTTTTAAGAGAGCATGGAGGTGTGAGAACCACATGCAGAACAATGAGTAAATATTGCAAAGTGGATGTTTGCATGCATGCTGAGCCTTGGAGCTCTTGTTGCATGTGTGGGTTTGTGTAATAGATGTGGAGCTTGGCAAGAAGGCCATCAAGTTTTGTTGAAAGAATTACTTGTGTCACGTTCCAGTTTCGTAGAGCTGAAAGTCACAACTGGGTGCCATACAAGTCTAAATTGTATTTGTACAATTCAAACACTAAAACGTTCGATAGAATATCTAAGTTACAAAGTCATAGCAGCGGAAAATACTATGCAGAAAAGTTGAATCGACACAAGATATACGAATGAAACATTCTCTTTATTGATATTGCAGCGGAATTTACAACAGCTCGAAGCCAAGAACTCAGTTACAACCAAACTCTCTCTCACAATACAATGAAACATGCCACAAGGCTTACAACTCAAGAACTATATAAACAACGATATTCCATACGTTATGTCCTCTATAGGCAACATCTACGGCCGTAATACTTCTAAGTTGCCAATCGAGCTCAAACGTCTCACATGTCCCAGCAAACTCCTCACCTGCGAAGATCTGCTGAGGGGTCAGTACATTGGAAAATGCATTGGTGAGTGGCCTCTAGCCAGCTCAACTAAAGCCAACACGTTGATTGAGTGCATACATACTTATGTAGTTTTTCTAATTTTGCCTTAGGATCAGTTACATGGCATAGGCAGAAACATAAAGCATATATGTGTGCATGAGCATACCATCCTTCCCTGTCAATACAATGATGTCAATTATAATAATTTAAAAGCAATATGTCACAAGGGTGTCCTTGTAGAAGACGATCGTTAGCCTTCATAAAATATAAGGGTCCGTTTGGATAGACTTTCTGAAATTTTATTCTGTAAACAGTTTTCTGAAAGTAAGTTATAAAGTTGTTTTCTGAGTATAGAGATTCTGAGTTTGTGTTTGGTTACTTTGATCTAAAAATAATTTTTTGGAAAAAAAATTAAGATTATGTTTGGTACAATTTTTTTTGAGTGTTCCGTGTGTCCTGCTCCCACGAACCATCGTGTCCAGATCTGTAGCAGAATCCTAACCCTAAGCTGGCAGTTGTGGGTCGTTGTCCCAAAACCCTAACCCTAAGTCGTCGGTCGATGTCCCAAAACCCTAACCCCAAGTCGTCTTAAAACCCTAACCCTAAGTCGACGTTGCTGGCCGTCGTCCTCGTCCAGGGTCGAGGTCGTCCACGACTTTCGTCATCGTCGTCCACGACTTTCGTCATCGTCCACGACTTCATCCATGATTTTCGTCGCCTACGACTTTCTGAGAAAAATAGACGCCGACGAGGGATTTCCAGTGGAGGAGGAGAAAAAGGTCATCGTCCCCTCGGTCGAGGTCGTCTCCTTCGCTGCCCTCGTCTTCCCCTTGGTCGAGGTTGTCGTCCCCTCGGTCGAGGTTATCTCCTCCGCTGTTCTCGTCTTCCCCTTGGTTGAGGTCGTCTTCTCGGTCAAGGTCGTCTCCTCCGTCCGATGTGGAGCGCCAAGCCTCGTCGAGCTCGACGTGGAGCTCCAGTCCTCCTCCCACCTCCTCGTCCTCTCTCTCTCTCTCTTTCTCTCTCTCTCTCGAGAGAGCGCCAAAGTATGGAAATAGTAAAAAAATACATCCGGAAAAGAGGTTTTTCCTATTTTTAGAAAACAAAGTTTTAACTCTGATTTGGATTTTTTTTTGGGAATGTAGTTTGGGAATTGTGAGATCCAAATGCGGTTTCCTTCCCATTCGACTTTTAAACTCGGAAAAGTGAGTTTAAAATGACATCCAAACACACCCTAAGTGTTTTGTGCACCCGTCCCTGTAAATATTTCGATAGGCCTAACTCTATGGAGGTCACTGACAACACGTCATCTTGGACTATATTCTAGTAAGACGAAAATTACCTTCTCGTGTGCTCGTAATTCACACCGAAGGCCCCAAAATATCCGTATTGCGACGCACCCTTCAGTCTAGGTCGTACACCCTACCGAAGGTCCCGCAATACCCGTGTTGATATGTCAGCGAGCATCGTTCCTCCTAGGACGATACGATCCTTGTGCCTTGGCGATCATTCGAGAAATAAAGCCTTGTGCACAAGTTGTCCATGACCATGCAAATATATGAACAGTTAAATTGTAAGCAAATGCGTAGTACAAAATCTGAAACATAATATTACACATCTCTACGCATTACCATATTCCTCGAGCCATCGCTCGCAACATCTTTTCCAGTCTAGAAATTATCATACTTACGCAGTTTTTAGTCCAAGGATACTGCCTTGGCGACCCAACAGTCCAAACATTTCCTTGTTACCATATATGAAACAATAGCTATAATCCACATAATACATAAAACAATACTATATTCCATATCCAAAATATAGCAACAAATCTATACTCCATATGATACCATACTACAAAGTTACAAAATCCACATCTATACAGCAAGTTGATAATCCATGTGATATGATAAAAGCAATTCTACTTTACACAAGTCTATATCATCAGTTAACTATTCCATGTTCTATAGTAGCAAGTTATCGAAATAAGATTACTCTCTTATCTATATTGGTTAGTTTATTTTATCAGCATGCATCAAACTCATAGTATAAGAAACTAATTATGTGACATCAATTCATTTAGTGTGAAGGTAAAAGAAATAAGGATCAAGGATCAAGACCACCCACCTGATGAAACATGTACTGCCACGACCGAACAGATCTCTGAATGAATCCTTTGAACGAACCCAAGTCCAAACGACCCTTCGAGCCGACAAACCATCTCAATGCACCAAGCTTAGCGGGGAATTCCAACGTGTAGTGAGAAGGTATTTGTATGTTGTAGTCTGTCAAGAAGCATTAGAGGGTATCATGATTAGTCCAGGACTGGGTAATCGGCTTTGTTGCACAAAGATGATATATCTTATTGTAGCTGGATGATGTGGTGGTAGTGCAAGTACTGGAACAATTTAATGAGGTTCCTGATATGTGGGTAGTGTTGCTGGGAAATAAATAGTGTATGACAATTATAATCTTTCAGTTGGCTAGAGTTGTTGGAAAATAAAGTGGATGGGGGAAAAATTGTTGTTATCCTAATATCCTAGGCAAGATGAGTTAAGCGTAACCAGTTTCTGGGTTAAGGTCTTGAGTTGGCTGGCCTTGGCATGCAGGTTGCTGGGAAATGACACGAGAAAGATGAACTTTAGTTTATATAGTGGTAATGCATGCAGGAGCAGCTCCATTCATATGCAATGTGCAAATCTTTTGGTTATCCTATATCTACTACAATAGTGTATTATTGTAACCAGTTTCTAGGTTAATGGCATAAGTTAGCTGGCCTTGGCATGCAGCTTCTGGACAAGGTTCAAAGTATCGGTATTGGACATTTTGTATGAGTATCGGTATCGGCAATATCGGCGGTATCGGATTGGAGTATCGGATTTTTTGGTATCGGTAGTATCGTCAATATTAAATAATTATTAATAAACTAGTAAAAAAATTAGAAAAAAATAGTTTACATATTTCTGTATTATTTAAGTTTTAATACAATAATATTACATTTATAATTTTTTTTACATATAATAATAATAAAATTTCCATACAATATATATTACATACAATAATGCAATAATAAGTTATATATATATATATATATATATATATATATATATATATATATATATATAACATACAATAATGCAATAGTAAATTAGATAAATTAATACTACTTGTCTTTGCCAAATGAGTTTCTGTAACTCGGCTCCAAACAAAGTTCACATTTTATTGCTTGTCTTGCCAAATGACAATCTTACCCCAACCAAATTTTTGGTGCGGATATCTTCCTGAGGGTAGTTGTGTCATTTAATATTGATCTGATTTCTAGGGATGAACTGGATAGAGAGACATAAGCTCTAAAATATTAGTTTGACTTTTTTTTTGGTTTAAATATAATTTAACATTTAAAGACCTTGTCAAACTTGGTCTGCTACACTAATACATGCTCCATCACAACCTACAACCCATTATCTAGAGAAAACCAATACATACTGGCCCACCAATTTGACACGTGTCAAATGGAAAATGTTATTGTAAAAATTGTGTTACAATATGGAAACAGGAAAGTGGTGGGGATGGGAGAGCATGATTTGAAGTGGGGACAACCTTCCTCACATGGCACACACAGATCTGGTCTGCCAAATCACATGGCACCTGCAGCCCTGCAGGCCATCTCCATCAAAAATTAGAACTTAGTTTGTTCTCTCTCCATCAAAAATTAGTAACTCAGTTTTTTCAAATATTAGGAACTCATAAGTTCCTTTAGGATTTTGTATGGGACTGTTTATTTTTCTCTCCGCCTCCCCCACCTCCTCGGCTCCATCCCGTTTCTTCCACGGCCACGGACGACAGAGCACGGACGACATCGGTGGAGCACGGACGACGGAGCAGGAGCGGTGTCGGCGGCAGAGAAAATCATGTGTACTTGAGGTAATTTTTTATTTTTCTATATATTCCATCTAATTTGAAGACAATTTTTTTTAATTATTGTTTTTTTTGTATTTCTCAATTATTGCTTTCTTTTTTCTTGATTCGAAGTTTCTTTTGATGGATTGACACTAATTTATGCTTTTTATATTAATTTATGATTTTTTTTGTCGTAATGTTCCTTTCAATTTTTTTTATTTATTTTTACTTTAGAACCGGTCGGTATCGCTTACGTATCGGCCGATACAGACCGATACAATAAATTTTGACAGTGTTTCGGCCGATACCGATTTTTTTTAACAGTATCGGATCGGACACCCCCAAATCCGATACGTATCGGTATCGGCCGATACTTTGAACCTTGCTTCTGGAACATGTCACAGGAAAGATGAACCTAATAACTTGGCTTGGCTGGCCTTAGCTTGCAGCTTGACAGAGGAGAACAATGTGTCAGAGGCCTTGAGGTAAGTAAAAAGAGAAGAAACCTACTAATTAGTTAGCAAAAATTAGCAACTCTACAAACTTTTAAGTCAACTCGATAAAAGAAATGGCGACAGATTTTTACATTTGCCTTCGTATCATACCAATCGTTTTGAAGATCTGTGTCATTTACTACCTTACTACAGCATCTTATAATTAGTTGATATAATTATTAATTGTGACTGTGCTATCTTTCATTTAGCTGAATCTTGTTTTGTTTATACCATCAATTGGACTTTTATACCATGCTACTTTTTTTTTTTCTTCATGTTATATTGATCTGTTCAAGAATTCTTATGAAGAAGCAAGCCTTACTTAGCATTAATATGTGAATTGGTGAAAATGGAATTCAAGGGAGAGGGAATATTCTCAATATGTTTGTATTGATATCTGTAAGGAAAAAACTGGAAGTCAAGAAGATAGCATTGAACTGTTGTTAACGTGATAAATTTGGTTTCTGTTAATTTTTCATTAGAACCAGAGAAAGTTATGCTCAGTTCTTAGTATTGGTTAATTGCTAACATCTACATAAGACTATATGTGAATTTTTCTGTAGTCTCTGAATACTTATGTTAGATACCTACTTACTTCTTCTCTTCTAACTAATTGCTATGCATGGTGTATTCTACCAGAACTTCTTTAGGTTATCTCCAGCATTTTGCTTCGCGGATGGGCTTGCATCTCTTGCACTCCGACGACAAGGAATGAAGCTAGGATCGGGAAGTTATTCAAGTGAAATTTTTGATTGGAATGTAACGGGTGCCTCTATTTGTTATTTAGCTTTTGAGGTATCTTTCGTAATTGCATTTAAGCTGGCATGTTACACATTTTTATAATTCTTGCATACTCTGAAATTCGTAGAAATTAAAGGACAATGACGATCAATGTATGCACCACCTTGTAGAACAATGTTTTTGTAAATACCTACTCTCACCATATATCAATATGATATTTACTTCTAAAAGGTGTTTATGTTACTGTAATTATTTTCAGTAATGAATAGCTCAGAGCAACTAACTTATATTGTGTATGACATTCTTATCCAACCCTTTATATTGGCATTCTAAATAAAATATTGAATATTTGTGTCAATTTCTTTCTCCATTGATTGTAAAGTTGGCAAGCCAACCCTGCAGATTTGGTAGGAGCATATATTGAAATCCATTGTCTTCTAAATGAAAGCCCCATAAGATCAAACATAAGGAAATAATCTCCAAATACTCGAACTGCTCCACTGTGTGATGGCTCTTCAAGAACAAGTTGACATCTAAGGGGCTCTAGATGTCGCACACTCACATAACTATGAGAAGACTAATGTTGAAGAGACTTGTCAAAGGAACCATTTTCTTTTCTTTTTTTTCTTGCATGCAAGGAAACTTATGTCTCTATCTTAAGATTTGGAATCGTATATACTAAGTGGTTCCTTTTGTTTTCTCTTTAAATCTTAAACATGTCTCATGGTTTTAGTTCCTTTTTATTGCAAAATTTTAAGTTCATTTTTAAAGAAGAAGCCCACTAGTGATTTCTACTTGGCTAGGTGCTGGCTTGTGTTTATCACAACATTAAACAGAGTTCCACCAGTTGATTGTTGTGTTGGAAAACTGATCAGGTCACTGCAAAATGAAGACGAAGTAATCCCCTAGTTATTGCAATGGTCTTGAATTTGTTTGATTGTTTTAAACAGGAAGATATCTCAATAAACTAAAGGAACTATTTTCAAATGGTAGTCATTTTTTAGGTGGACTCAGGACGCATGCTAAAATAGAGGTATTATACTCGTATCGGATTCCTTGACACTCCAATACTTCAAGGATAGCTTTTGAGCGCACATCCTTATGTAGCCCAGAAGCTGAAATTTTGCTTGAAAGATATGAATTAAGAATGCATTTTTATTACAATTTTTTTATAAAGTTATTAGCTTCCGCTCTCTATTATTTAACTAGATCCTTCCCCTCCTCTCCAGCATGAGATACAATTTCTATTTCTAGCTATAAAAAATAATATTGTACTTTTAAATATTATGTCTATTGTTTTTTCAGATTTTAGATAATAAAAAATGTTATTATTTATTTATTGCCATACCCCTAATTTGTCATATCCTAGTTCTTTAGAAATGACTACTTGACATATCCTTATCATGTTATATTTTGTCGGACAAAACAGATGGTCTTAGTATTTTTCTTTAGGCTTAACTTGATATGATCATCCGTACTTTTAACTGCATGAAGAAGAGAAACAGAGAAGTCCATTTTATTTCAGTTAGCAAATATTTTGTGTAGAGGGTCTTTCAATTGTAGCTTGTTAACCGACATCAATTTGATTCACAATATTACCCCCTCAATTATCATGTGGCCAGTGGACAGAATATAGCTCAAGAATCAAGATACAGGGGTTGTGGTGGTGGTTGCTTATAGTGTAATTGATGTAATACACTGGATTTGAAAATTTAGGAACAAGTCCAGATTTTACTAATAGAAAGCTTACCAGTGTCTTTTTATCTTGTTAAATAACGTACTAACTCTAATGAATTTTCTATATTTTCCCTACAGAGCATCATTTACTTCCTACTGGCAATTGGAATTGAACACATACCTAACCATTCTCTAAACTTATCTGTAATCAAAGAGTGGTGGTATCATCTCTTCCCCATCGGGCATGAGTCATCTCAAAGTTATAGTCAGCCTTTACTGGGATCATCTTGTGATGATTCATTGATTTCTCATGAAGATGTAGATGTTGTAGCAGAAAGGCATAGGATACTCAACGGCTATGCTGATAATGCTATCATCTACTTATATAATCTACGGAAGGTAGTCAACGAAGCTTTGCTCCATATTTCTTGTACTACAAAATTTTAGTTTCCTTGGAGTCTTCAACCAATGCTTACTTGTTAGTATCCTTTTCTATACGCCCTTCTTGTGTAGATTGCATTTTGATGAGAATCAAAGCCATATTTTAAGAGTACAGCAAAATAACATGCTGCACTAATTCCTCTGAATTAACAGGTCTATCCTGCGGTAGGAAAACAAGCTGCAAAGGTTGCTGTTCGTTCATTGACTTTTGGTGTTGAAGGAGGAGAATGCTTTGGCTTTCTAGGAACAAATGGAGCTGGAAAGACTACAACATTGTCAATGTTAACTGGTACTGATTTAGCATTTTAATTTTCTACAATGTTGTCATTGTGAACATGTATTGTTTTTGGTTCTTTTAGACTATCCTGGCATATGCACCTTATTAGAAAATTGAGGTTCAAAGTATTGGTATCGGAATCGATATCGGACCATACCTATGAGTATCGGAATCGGCAGTATTGGTAGTATCAGTGGTTTCCGATCGCAGTATCGGATTTTTGGTATCCGAAAGCAAACAAAGATTAGTAAATTATTAACATTTTAGAAAATATATTTTATACATTTATACATAATTTAAAGTATTCCCGTGTTGTTTCTTAGTATTTTTGAAATTGAATGAAATAGTAGTCACCATTCTCGATTGATTTATGTGCGATAGATAAGTTTTCCTCTTTTATATGCTTTTACAACCTTACTATGCTTTTACACCCTTGCTAATTGGTCTTTTTAATTCAATTTTCTTTGCCGAATTTGATCGGAAAAGAGACATCTAATGTCGGTATCGGTCAGTATCGGGTATCGGATCGGGACATACCAAACTGTATCGGTATCGGCCGATACTTCAAACTATGCAAAATTCCTTTACCAAATATAATAGTGAAATTGAAATGATGTCACAAGTCATTTCTGGTTCCATGCTTTTGAAGTAACAGTGCACCATATATATCTTTATTCCAATTAATATGGTTGTATCTGTCTGGAAATATGCTGCATTTGAAATCTGTTCTTAGTTTAATCATAGTGTTTACATACATGACTATGAAAGGTGCATGGATCACAACTCTTCACAATGACTGTTAGTGTCAAGTGTGTAGAAGGTTTTTTTTTTTTTAAAAGTATGGGTTAAGCATTCATGTTATATGTAATAAGGTTTAGCACATATAATTATTAAGGACAAGTGAAATTTTGCTTACTTCAGAATTTCACTATGCAAATGTGTGATAGTTAAATAAATCACAAAGTTAACAGATAATATAATGATTATCTATTATGTGCATCATTTAGGCATTCTGTAACTAAAAAGGAGACTTCATTCTTATTAGACTTTCTGAGTTTGTATGAAGGCAGCGCATACATATTATTTGGTAAACACACCATCTGAGTTTTTATTTCTGCTAAAACTTTCCACTTTCAAGTGTTATTCTCCTATTAGTGATGATGTAATGTTCTCAAATAGTAGTTGATTGAGTGACAAAAATATAGCAGTGTAGGCTGTGATTCTTCATTGATGCATTTGCATCTGGTATCATTGACACTCGTGCTTTCTATATTGCAAGTGTCAATGTGAACTATTTGTTTCTCAAATTATGCTGATGCAATAGCTTATAATGGTTGCCATACTTTCTTCTCATCTTCTTGTTAGAAAACTCTCTTATGTCCAGATTTGTCATCCTTTTATTTCCCAATCTTGTGAAAACTGGTATCTCAGTAGCAAAAAAAAATTGTACTTGTATTTTTCTCATACTATCACAATCTAAAATGTCTGAGATGTGTACTAGTACTAGGTTGAAGTAATTTCGAACACAAGAAAATGTATATATTCAACATTTTAACTAACATACCGCGACTTTACATTGGAAAGTTAATCTCTTTCTGTATCAGGCTTTGTTTATTTCTCATTTAGCTCCATCTTCTGTCTCTCAGGGGAAGAATACCCAACTGGTGGAACTGCATATGTTTTCAGCAATGACATAAAGTGTCATCCCAAGGCTGTCCGTCGGCATGTAGTCTTCATAAACTCTTTCTACCGTCTTTATCTGTGGTTTTTTGCCTACCCATACTGATGGAAGCCTACCTATCTTTCTTTTCACAGATAGGTTACTGCCCACAATTTGATGCTCTTCTAGAGTTTCTGTCAGTTCGTGAGCATCTGGAGCTTTATGCCAGAATAAAAGACGTCCCTGAAATTAGAATAAGTGATGTATGAGGATCAGTTAACTTTAGTAACCACTAGCCATTATTCAGTTGTTTTCTATAATCCACTTTTTTGCTTACATCTTGCACTAATTATTTCTAATGTCTGATAATGGTTAGGTTGTCAATGAGAAGTTGACGGAGTTTGATTTATGGAAGTATGCAGAAAATCCATCGTATACCTTAAGTGGGGGAAACAAGCGCAAACTTTCTGTTGCCATAGCAATGATTGGAGACCCTCCCATTGTGATCCTTGATGAGCCTTCCACAGGTTTTTGCTATTACCTCTATGCTGAATCAACTGTTTGATAAATTATATGAGGTACAGATATTAAAAAAATAAGAATGTCAACTGAAGAATGCTCCTAGAAACCTTTCCCCCATGCCTTTATATCGTGGAGGTATGCACGAGTAACAATAGGGTTCATGCATATGTAATAATGTAATTAGTTAAAATCATTTAACAGTGGTTTTTTTTTTTTTTTTTGGTGAACATTTGATGCATCCTTTCTATCACTAATGTTACAGTTCAGGATAATACTATTTAACGAGTATCAACATGTTGTAATAATACTAGGGGGAAAAAAATTTGTATAAGATTTTCTAGGTTGTACCAGCATGCTAGTGAGCAAATCTCAAGTTTAGTTAAATTTTGCTTAGTTAATTCCGTATTGGCAAGTAATATAGCTACCCTTCAACTCATCTCTTCTTGTCATAGAGCTATGTTCCATTTTTTATTTATTTAATGTTGAATAATTGAGTTGTCATCTGTGATTCAGGCAATCCAATCTTCCGTGTGTCACGCGTAAGCACCCCCCCCCCCCCCCCCCCCCCCCCCCCCCCCCGCGCAAAATGGTAGTTTTCCAAACAAAGGGTTATCAAAAGATCTTATTTTATGGCTCTTTGATGTTTATGTTAGAATATGGATTCAATGATCTATTAGGCATAACGGCCAGGGTAACCTGATTTGGTACTGTAAACTAGTATGTCTAAGCTCCCCTCAAACTCGGCAAAAGTTTGTGAGAATTGCAGGGTTTTATTCTCATTAGAATTGATTTATCTGTACAAAACAACCCTAATATATATACATATTAGGCCGTAACAAACTGCTTAATCTAAGGAATTTGTTTCCTCCTTAAAGAAGGAAATTAATAACAAATCACCTAAGAAATATGAAATCTAGAAATACATCATAACTAATATCAAGATCCCTAAAAAACAGTAACAATATCTCCAACAGCTACAATATCTCCAACACTTCCCCTCAAGCTGGGTTGTATATGTTTATCATACCCAGCTTGTTACACAAACCTTCAAAAACAACTCTAGGGACCGGCTCAGTGTATGTTTGCATTCTGCAATGATGAGGAGATATAGATAGGCTCAACTATCCCTCCTCCTATGTTTTTCTTGATGAAATGCTTGTTAATTTCAATGTTTGGTTCGGTCATGCTGAATCGGGTTCTTGGCAATGCTTATTGCTGATTGGCTATCACTTAATAGCTTAATGAACCATCTATAGGAATCTTTAACTCAAGTAGCAATCGTTTCAGCCATATTCCTTCACAAATCCCTTGAGCCATGGCTCTGAACTCAACCTCAGCACTACTTCTCGCTACAACTGACTGTTTTTTACTCCCAAGTTGTTAAATTATCCCAGACATAAGTACACAACCCCGAGGTAGATCTCCTATCAGTTATAGATCCAGCCCAATCTGCATCTGAGTATACTTCAACTCCTCTTGCTGCATTATTCTTGAAAAACAATCCCTTATCAGGGGTCATTTTTAGATATCTCAGAATCCTCTGAACTACTGTCATATGTTCCTCAGTAGGATTATTCATGTACTGACTTACAACACTCACCGAGAAGGCAATATTAGGCCTTGTATGAGAAAGATAGATCAACTTTCCAACAAGTCTTTGATACCTTCCCTTTTCAATATGAATACTCTCTTGAATTGACCCAAGTTTAGTAGTAGAGTCCATTGGTGTGTCAACAGGTTTGCAGTCAAATATGGCAGTGTCTTTCAGTAGGTCTAACACATACTTCCTTTGTGAGACAAAAATTTCTTTCTTCGATCTGAAGTACTTAAGGTTTCCTAGATCTTTGATCTCGAACTCTTTTGCAAGAATCTTTTTAATTCTAGGTATCTCCTCTTCATAGTCTCCTGTGAGCACACTATCGTCCACATAGACTATTAACAGTGCCATCTTACCAACAGAAGAATGTTTTATGAACATTGTGTGATCCGCCTATCCTTGAGTGTACCCATGATATTTTAGCACCTTAGAAAATCTCTCAAACTATGCTCTTGGAGATTGCTTGAGACCATACAACGATCTCTTCAACTTGCACACCCTTCCTCTATTAGCATCATTTTCAGTCCCAGGAGGAATCTCCATATGTACCTCTTCTTCTAGATTACCATTCAAAAATGCTTTCTTGACATCTAGTTGGTAGAGAGGCCAGTCACGATTTGCTGCTAGAGATAATAGAACTCAGATAGAATTCAACTTTGCCACATGTGCAAAAGTTTCATGATAGTTAATACCATATGACAGTGAAGACCCATTTGCAACCAACTTGCTTCTTTCCTCTCGGCAAATCACATATTTTCCAGGTTTGGTTCTTCTCTAGGGCTTTCAATTCTTCTTCTACAGCCTTCTTCCGTTCTGCTACTGAAAATGCTTCTTGCACACTATTAGGAATGTGTATGTCTGAGATTTTTGCAATGAAGGACCTGTACCCTTGAGACAGCCCATTATAACTGACATACTTGCTAACAGGATATAATGGCCTACTCATGCAGTCTCTTACCCACTTTTTGAATTGCAATAGGCAAATCATCATCAGTTTGTGCACTCTCAGGACCTGTACTTTTAGAAGAATCTCTATCTTTAGCCTTTGTATGAGTTTCATTAGACTTGGACTCAGGTTCAGATGTTTGAAGTGGTATAGGTTGTGTCTGAACCTATGTTTCCTTCTGTTTTTCCCGTCTCCTTTGATAAACAATTATGTTTTGATCATCAACGGTAAGTGTAGGTTTCTTAGGCTCACTAACAGAAGGGTTGTTACCTTGATTAGTCTGATTAGATTGAACAACACTAGGATGGTCTAACAAGTTTGATTTAGGCTAACTAGGTTGACTAGGAGGCTGTTTTGGACTGACACTAGGGCTGTCAAGAAATTCAATATCATCAGAAGTCAAAAACATATCATCCAAACAGTCAAGTGTTGAAGATGAAGTCAAAGTAGGTCTCTCAGATCCCAAAAAATGATATTCACCTAAATTCTCCCCCCTGAAGAGCAGTTTTATGAAAATATGGAGTTGTCTCAAAGAAAGTGACATCCATACTATGATAAAACTTGTTACTTTCAGTGCAAAAGCATTTGTAACCTTTGTGATGTGAAGAATAACCGAGAAATACACCTTTGACAGACCTCTTATCCAATTTATCTCTTGTGTGTTTGTGAAGATGGATAAAAACAGTACATCCAAATATTTTTTGTGGTAAAGTAGACATGAGGCGACAGTGAGGATAAACTTCAAGAAGTTTTTGAGTTGGAGTGAAAAAATTCAAAACTTTGGAAGGGAGCCTATTTATTAGATAGGCTGCTGTAAGAACATCATCACCCAAAAAACGTTTTGGCATGTTTGCAGAAAATAACAAAGATCGAGCGACTTCAAGGATGTCGATTCTTTCGTTCAGCAATTCCATTTTGTTGTGGGGTATCAACACGAGCTTTGGTGAATGATACCCTCACGCAGAAGGTAATTACTAAGGGTAGAATTAAAGAACTCCTTGCCATTGTCCGTTCTTAAAACCTGAATTTTAGAATTAAATTGGGTTTGAATTATGGTATTAAAAGTGTTGAAAATTTGAGAGACTTCATATTTTTGTTTCATGAAAAATATCAAAGTGAGTCGAGTATGATCATCAATAAATGAAACAAACCATCGGGCATTAGTAATATTAGGAGTCTATGATGGTCTCCAAACATCACTATGCACCATAGAGAATTGCTTGGTTGATTTATAAATTTGATTTGGAAAACTGGTACGAGAATGTTTAGAGAATTGACAAATGTCACATTGAAAATCACTAGGATTTTTATTTCTGAACAATGATGGAAACAGCTTAGCAAGATACATAAAGTTTGAGTGGCCTAGTCTATAGTGCCATAACATAACATCCTGACTTGGACTAGACACTATAACAGACTCATTGTTGCTTACCCTCTTGACATAAGAACTACTACTCACTGCTGTTGATGCCTTATTTATTGGAGAGGGTTGAACTTCCATAAAATAGTCCTGCACAGCCTTTAGCACTGCCAATCATCTTCCCCGAGAGCAAATCCTGAAAGACACAAGTTTTCGATCGAAAATCAACCGCACAATTCAAATCCTTAATGAGTTTACTTACTGATATGAGATTGCAGTTTAATTTAGGCACATACAAGACTGAATTCAAAGTCAAATCAATAGAAATAATTACAGAACCAATCCCCATTACTTTAGACAGGGATCCATCTGGTATTCGTATACGAGGACTATTGCTATAAGCTGAAAACTGTTGAAAAGTTTTCTATTACCAGTTATGTGATACGATGTTCCGGAATCCACAATCTATGAATTAGATGTGTCTTGATTTGCAGCTAGTGCAGTTTGAAAATTACCTTTTTGTGCAACTGTCCCCGAACCTATTATCATTTGGCTGGGCTGTCCCTGAGTAAGGAGTTTCTGTAGTACTTCCAATTGTTCCTTGTTGAATGGTTCAGCCCACAGAGGAGGATGATAGGTTGGCTTTGCTATCTTGTTCCTTGGCTCTTTTCCAATCCGTCGGCTTCCCGTGAATTTTCCAACACTTGTCCTTGATATGACCAGGTTTTCGGCAGTGATCACACTATGGCCGGTCTCCTTTTCGTGGCTCTGAAGTACTGCGGGCTGCCAAAGCTGAAGCTTCGACTCCAGTTTCCTTTGGTTCTTTTAGTTCAGCCCCCAGCATCAAGGGGTCCTGCGACTCTCTTCACATCTGATTTTAGAAAATGTTTCTCAAAGATTAGGCAGTGGTTTTGTCCCAAAAATCCTACCCCTCGCAGCATCAAGATTTGGATTTAATCCCAAAGAGAACTTGTACACCCTCTTAGTCTCAATGATCTTCTTATACTGTTGTGAATCAGCTACAGTACTCCACTTGTATTTCTCAAAAGCATCAAGTTGCTGCTAGTATCGTTGAAGCTTGTTGTAATAATCTGTCACCGAGAGATCATCCTGCTTCAAATTATGTAATGCGCCATCAATTGTTGCAAGTTCAAGAATATTTTCTTTGTGGGAGTAAGTTTTCTTTGCTGCCCCCCATACCTCTGCTGCTGTTTCATATAAAAGAAAATTTTCTCCCATGTTAGTCCTCATGGAGTTGATCAGCCAAGACATTATCTGGCTATTCTCCTTCTTCCAGGTTCAATATTCATCTGCCTTCTCCGGTTTGGTGACTTCATTGGTGAGATAACCTTCCTTCCATCTGCTGCAGATATACATGAGCACCGATTAGGACCATTGAAGTTAGTTTCGACACTTGAGCTTTGTATGAAGTAATAGACATGTGAGGAAAGTTTGGAGGATCTCCCCCATTGCCGCTAAGGACTACTGTTTCAAGGCTAGATACCTCATCTGAGGTTTCATCATAACTAATAGGGTTGGAAGGAGTTGTCATGATGGATGGAAGAAGATGATGCCGAAAAAAAAATTACAATCGGAAAAACAGTATGAGATGAGGGTTACTGCCGGAAAAAGCAGTATGAATTTAGGGTTGACGGTTTCAGAAACTCAGCTCTGATACCATGAGAATTTCAAGATTTTATTTTCATTATAATTGATTTATCTTACAAAACAGCCCTAATATATATACATATTACAGTAACAAACTGCTTAATCTAAGAAATTTGTTTCCTCAAAGAAGAAAATTAATAACAAATCACCTAAGAAATAGAAAATCTAGAAATACATCATAACTAATATCAAGATCCCTAGAAAACACTACAATATCTCCATCAGCTACAATATCTCCAACAGTTTGACAAGGAGAAAAACAATCAAAAGGATTCGACAATCAACAAACAAAGACCCTCTCTAACTCAAGGTGGATAGACTAACGA
Source organism: Iris macrosiphon (assembly GCA_036927795.1). Lineage (NCBI taxonomy): Eukaryota > Viridiplantae > Streptophyta > Magnoliopsida > Asparagales > Iridaceae > Iris > Iris macrosiphon. Next base: position 35,203,228 of record JAYESA010000020.1, on the reverse strand, counting down.
GAGTTTACCAAAGAGAAAGGAACATCTCTGAACAGGATGAACTTTTGCATAGAAATATGCAATCTGCATCTAGGATATAAAATATGGTAGTGATTGTCTCAAGTAGATATTGTTGGTGAACATACTGACAATTAACCTTAATGTGTTTTGTCCGCTAATGAAATGCAGGGTTGCACGATATCCGAATGACATTAGAATTGTCACAATGCAAAGGAGTAGGAGCAGATAGAATATATGACCCACACTAACAAACCAATGAAGTCATGTGACTTCAACGAAAGTCATGTTGGAAAGGAGAACAATGATTATGATAGAATGCACAAGGGTTATGGATATGGAGTTAGGAATGAAAGGAGTGATAAAATTCTTGATTTTGCAGTTTACTATGATCTTATAATAGTAAATACTTGTTTTAGAAAGAGAGATGAACATTTAATTACTTTTAAGCAAGGTTCAAAGTATCGGATCGGTTTTGAGCAAGTCCGATCTAATACTGCCAAAAATTATCGGTATCGACCGATCAAGAGTAAAAAATTATTGTATCAACCGATACAGACCGATACGACCGATACGTACCAGAAGTAAAAAAAACAGATGCAGTAAACTAAACATTCCAAAAAGAAGAGATCTGTTGTCGTGTTGTCGCCGTCTGTGCTCGAAAAGAAATGGACGCGGAGAGGTGAAGAAGCGGAGAGGAGAGAAAACGGAGGCTGAGAGGAGAGAGACTCTCTCTGTTAGGTTTTCACTAGTGCCAGGAAGCAGCAGAGGAGAGAGAGAGGCAGGTAGAGGGGGGGTCTTCTTTACATGCGCCTAGGGAGTTGGGTCTTCAAAGTGAATGTACAGGTGGCTGTTGCAGGTGGAAGGAATGAATGTGTGGGTCTTCAAAGTGGCTGTAGCAGGGATTGAATGTACATGTGGGTTTTCAAAGTGGTACAGTACAGGTGGCTGTAGCATTTGGGTCTTCAAAGTGGAACTTTTAATATAGTCAATGTGGAACTTTTGAAAAAATATATAATATATTATGGAACTCTTCAAAGTGAGTCTGACTACATAAACTCAAATATGTACTTTTAATATATATATATATATATATATATATATATATATATATATATATTGTCGATACAGTCGATACCAAAAAATCCGATACTCCGATCCGATACTGCCGATACCGCCAATATCGATACTCATACAAAATGTCTGATACCGATACCGATACTTTGAACCTTGCTTTTAAGAGGACCAAATAACACTTAGATACATTACTTTTTTACTAGAAATGTTGATAGAGTAGCATGTAAAGATTGTAAAGTTATACTAGGATAGAGCCTAACCACTCAACATAGGTTGATGGTCTTAGATATTAGTAATTTAGTATTAGAAAATGATAGAGAAAGGCTATAGGGTAGAGAAGAGACCAAGAACTAAATGATGTAATTTGAAATGAGAGAATTTGATAACTTTAAGGATGATAAAAGAAGGAAGATTGGATATAGAAACGTATTCTAATGTTATGTGGTACAATATGACAAGTTGTATCAAAAAAGTAGCAAAAAAGATTCTGCGAGTATTAAAAGGTAATAGTTGGACCTCGAAAGAAAGTTTGTGATGGAACGAGAAAGTTCAAAAGATTATTAAGGCAAAAAATCCTATAAAGATTGATAAGAGTGTAAAAGTAAGAAAAACTTTGAGAGACGTGAAGTAGAAAAATAAGAAGCTAAGAAAGCAATTAGTGAAGTTAAAAAGAAAAACTTTGAGAGACGTGAAGTAGAAAAATAAGAAGCTAAGAAAGCAATTAGTGACGTTAAATCTAAGACGTATGATTATTAATATATGATGTTAGAAACTGAGGGCTAAATGGATATTTATAGGCTTAGTAGGAGCAGCGAAAGGAGGAGCAGACCTTGGAAGCACGGACACTCCAAAAATATGTCGTGTCGTATCGGACACTCTACAGATACATTTCAGATCCTCCATGGGCATTCCAAAATACATTATGACACACCAAAATTGGTATTGTACCCACGTTCTCGTGTCCTAACCATGTCGTGTCGCATTCGTTTCTGTGCAACATAGACATATACTTAGATAATATTATGTGTATCAGGAGCGCGGACCAAAAGGTATTAGTAAGAGAAAAATTATATTACATAAAGGTGGAGTAGTTATTTTCACAAGCTATTTAGTATTTAATGAGAGCAACCCAGAAAAACTAAGTTTAGATTCCAAGTTAGGTCATGAAGAGTCATATTATTGTTATCATAAAATAAAAATTTTGAAGGGTGCATTAAAGAAAATGGAAAATCGGTAGAATGTGACGATATTCCTATTTAGGATTATCTCTTGGATGTTACCCTTAGTTAGCGTCCTAAAGGATTGACAAGTCTCATGAGGAAAGAAGGAAGAAGTGGAGTGAGGGATTGGGGAGTCTTACCCAACTGCAGCAATGCTAAGATCAAACTTTGGATTGAATGTCGAAGACCAATTATGGGCTTTGAACATGGACTGTGATTCCTTCGAAAAGCAGGCACCGTATCTTCATGACATGAGAGGAGGAATGTCTAGAGTTAAGGAGCCCACTTTGAATGGCCCGGAGAAGCCCCAAGAGGATAGGAGTTCTTGAGCACACTCAAGTTTAGGCAAGCCATTAACAAACTTGAGAATAATAAAGTTCTTGAACTGCTCAAAACTCCTCTGAGGATAAGGAGACTGCTGGGAAGACAAGGTAGGTGAAAGAGGGGCTGGAAGACATCTGAACATTCTGAAGTTGTAGAGGATTTGAGTAGTTGAGAGGTAGATTGTTAAAGAAGTGAAGCATAAGTGGGACGAGAAGAAATAGGTGGCTGGTTAGAGTTTGGTGATAAAGTATGTGAAGAAGTAGAGGGATGCAAGGCTGAAGTAGAGGATGGCGGATCTGGAGGGTGTGGAGGGGGAAGTTGAATGAGGAGGGGGAGGAGAGAGTTGGATAGCTCCATGAGCCCCAAGAGAAAGAACACAAGGGACCCTCTCTTCCTCACATATACCTTGACCATGAGCCCTATATATATTAAGATCTAACTCATATTATAATCCAACATTCATGACATAGTATTAACACCAAATTCTACATTGTGCAGGATCCCAATTGACTGGGTGTAGAGGCCTTCAAAAATACGTTTATTCCATATATATATATATATATATATATATATATATATATATATATATATATATATATATATATATATTATCAGGAATGAAATGCAGTGAGGGTTCATTTGTAGAATGTCATATTGCTCTTGGGATAGGGATGGAGCTGTGGTGGGTCATGTTCCCGGATCGACTAACTGCCTGCCATTGTGCTTTCCTCAATCAATTGGCGAGCAGTCAAAAAGCATAATCATAGATGCAGGATGTATCTTCGGTATATTCTAATTAAGTAATATGGGGCCATGATTCCATGTAAATTTAGGAGTAGTGTTTGTTCAGATAAGAGGTACTTACTAAATCACATTTTTATGAGAAAGAAAATGCTTTTGGAATGTGTTTGTGGAATGTCGACTTATAACAATCTATTGTGGAGCATTCAAACAATATATGCATACAACAACAAAAATTCTTTATGCCAATTTTTTGGGGTCGGCAATCAAACAATCTATACATATGCATTGATAATCAACAATCTACTCTTGTTGAAGTTTTTACTGGTTGACAAATTCATATTATTTGTACCTACTCTTATCTTAATTACTTTGATCTTTTATTGCAACAGGTATGGATCCCATTGCAAAGAGATTTATGTGGGATGTCATATCTCGATTATCAACTAGACAAGGAAAGACTGCTGTTATCCTCACAACACACAGCATGAATGAAGCTCAGGCCCTCTGCACTAGGATTGGGATTATGGTACTCTCCATACATGAGACTCTTTAATTTAACAAACTTTGGCAGAACTCACTGGACAATCTTTTGGTTATTGATTTCTGTTTTAATGTGAAGGTTGCTGGCCAACTGAAGTGCATTGGAAGTCCACAACATCTGAAAACTCGCTTTGGAAATCATCTTGAGCTTGAGGTACTTCAAAGCTTTTCCTGATCTGAATTCTCAAACTAGGTATTATTCTGTGCCCTTGATATCTAAACTAGCTTCTCATGATCTGATATTCAGGTAAAGCCTAAAGAAATCAAGTCCACAGAACTAGATAGTCTGTGCAGAATAATTCAAGAAACTCTGATTGATTTCCCAAGTCACACAAGAAGCATTCTAAGTGATCTTGAAATTTGCATTGGTGGAGGTGGAATGATATTATCAGACCACGTTTCGGAAATCAGTTTGACACGTGAAATGATCCCTTTAGCTACACGCGTGCTTGGTAATGAAGAATCAATCCAAACACTTCTATCTTCCCAACCTATTACTGGTGGGGTGTTTGGTGAACAATTGTCAGAGCAGCTGATTAGAGATGGTATTCCAAGTCTTTCAACTCTTCTCACATTTCACTTCTCTGCTAGATATACTTGTAGTCATGCTTTGCCAATTGCAGGTCTTTTGTGTGTCAAATATGGAAACAGAAAATTGTTTGTAGTTGCTTATTATTGCCCATATTTTCTTTAGTGATGTTCATGTTGAATGTTGACTGACTTCCACAATGTGCTGTTTATTTGGCGTAATATGATGGCACATCAGGAAGAAGATGTTGTGATTAGTTAAAAACAACAACAATTAGGTTTCCCAGTGAGTCTATCTTTCACTCACTTAGTGGTTCTCAGTGATAGTTTGGCTTAATAGTTGATACTAAATGGAGGGAAAGGGAAATAATGGCATATGCTACTGCAAATGTACTGTAACATTATAGTGGTAATATATAGGAAGTTACTAGTCAAAGCATGAGTGGGTAGTGAAATACTAGCAGTATTAGTTCCCAATTGACCTTAATAAGCCTTCAATTCAAAGGACTGTCATACATTAATAATATGGCTTCTGTTGGTTCTTCAATAATCTCTGTGGATTCTGTCTACTCCAGGTGGACATGCTGGTGTGGGAAACTTCACCAGTTTTTGTGAGGGCTCAATTAGATGCTGATAAGATTGGGTTTCATATCCTAGGGGGCTGTGCTATGTAAGTAGAGTGGCATGTTTGTTTTGGCTGCTCTCTCTTGATGCTGAGTACACACTTCAATCAAATGTAGCATATTGCCTGAAGGAGTAATATACAAAAGAAAATGAAAGTCAATTGTTGAATGTAATGCCAAATATCTAAGGGTTAAATGTTTGTCCAGTGACACTTTACTGACCTTGGGGTAAATATTTCCTCATGCTTTTCCTCTGTGCTCATTGTCTAATGAGTTTCATACAAAGTCGTGTGGTATGTATATTAGTTAATTATCCTACTACATTTTCATTAGTGTATTATATTTATTTAGTTTCATAATGCTAGGATTGATGTAGAAAACCTTTGATCTATGCCCACAAACTGTGGCTTTAGACAATGACTTTGCTATTAGTCAATTATGCTTGTGTTCGGGTATATGCCTTCTATGTTTATATTATAACTTGCTGATGCTTGTCCGCTTGCGTCTTGTGGTTGTAGGTAGTATACCTTTAAGGATATTTTGTGAGTGGTGGTTAGCCAAAGAGAAATTCTCGCTGATTGATTCATTTATCCACTCTTCATTTCCTGGAGCAACATATAACGGGTGCAATGGACTGAGTGTTAAATACCAGGTACTGTGTTTACTGGAATCGTTGTACTACCACCTTATTCAAGGAAAAAGAAAAAAATGATTCTTTGTTCCATTTGGATTTTCTCTATATCTGCGTTTCCTCTAGTTTCATTTCTCAAGCATCCATTCAAGTTCATTTTTTCTGTCTTTAATTAAGGATAAAGGTTTACTTATTCATATTGATGTAGCAGTCAATGTAAGCATCTGGGAGAAAGTTTTTCCAGCAATGAAGTGGGCACTTTTCTTGTTCCTTCAAAACCAAAAAAATTCTAATGTAAATTTCAGAAGGCACCATCCAGGGGTAGTCCAGTGCAAGCACTGGTAAGGGAAGGAGTAGGCTGGGGTTCGAATCCCAGCCCTGGCAAAAAATTAATTAAATGGGAAGGGGTCTTGGTCCTAGTACCGCAGAACAGGGACAGTCATTAATGACTGGCCTTGACTAAAAAAAAAAAATCCAGAAGAGAGAATTTCTGGGACATGTCAGTTCCTTTTAGAGCTCGACTCTGTTTTGAGAAATCTGTAGCGCTCATATTTCCGAATGTTTTTGGGAGATCTTTTCAGCTTAGATAACTTTAAATTCTCATTCGGCAAATATTACTGTTATGGAATAAAGTATCAAATATACTAAATAAATGACTTTTTGTGTGTATGCTTTAATTAATGTTCATCTTCTTAGACATTATAATGTAAAAAGGCTAATATTCTAAAGGAAACTACTGGCCTTCATCATCTCTAATGAAGCATTTTCTGTTTTTTGTTTTTGTTTTTGTTTTTGTTCATTAACATGTGAAGTACTGTGTGTTATATTCCTGTTCCATTGTGCTATGTTTGTTGTTCTATGACTCACTACTTTTTTTTGTTTTTCTTGATCGAGCGAGAGAAAAATTCCTAGGTTTTACCTCTTCTGAAATAGTTTGTGCTTCGTGGTTTTCAGCTGCCATATGGAGAAGGTTCCTCCCTTGCTGACATATTTGGACACTTGGAACACAATAGGTATCATCAACTAGCCGCTGATTGTCCGAAAACTATTTTGCTTTCTTCTCACTAACCCTTTGTTACTAACAGGGAGGAACTTGGTATTCAAGAATATAGCATTAGTCAGTCGACATTAGAGACTATTTTTAATCATCTTGCTGCAAACCAATAATCAAGTTGAGGAGAAATCTGAGAGCACACCTTCTGAAGCTCGAAAAAAGTTACTGTCTGCCTCATTAACACCCCAATTTTGGCAAGGAAAACTATATCCTCGACTTATAGTCTGCCCATGCTATTTTTGGAAGTGAGAATTTCCCTTGGTCATCAGCTAGAGAACGGGACAAAGTACTCCTGTGTGCGCAAATGAGCAAATGAGCAGATAATCTTATGTGAAGATACCTGTACTAGCCTTCACCGTACAAGTTATCATATTTATGTTAGTTGCATCCTCGAGGTATTTATTATATGCTTGCACGTTCAAACCGAGGTTCGCACAAGCAGTATCGAACCCTTCCTATGAATATCGGGATCAGCAGTATCAGGGGTTTTATATTGGAGTTTCAGATTTTTTTTTTTTTTTTTTTTGGTATCATAAAGCAAATAATTACTGATAAACTATTAAAATTTTAGAAAAATATTTTTATACATTTAGACATAATTTTAAGTATTTCTTATGTTGTTTCGTAGTGGTTTTGAATTGGTTTACCTGCGATTACACGTTTTTGTCATCTTACAAGGCTTTTACACGCTTGTTGATTTTTATTTTTATTTTTCAATTTTTTTTGCCGAAGATATCGGTCCAGTATCGGGTTGAGACATGCCAAACAATTTCGATATCGGTCGATACTGCAATCTGTGGTTCAAAATAATTGTAACTTGGCCGTGGCTTCTATTATTTTTTGTAACAATGGCTATACATAATATCATGCGACCTTTACAAGCTGTTATATTTCTTTACTTTTATTTTGAAAGATGTATATATCCTTTTATATATTTACACTCGCATAGTTTTGTACAATGCGTTCTGCCATCTCATACTAATGATAAATAGCTCCTGGCCATAGCACAGGGGTTTTGTTATTTCATCTGCTAAGAAATAAGTTTGACCAAACACAATATCAGAAATTCTTATGTTTGTAATTCTTCATCCATCGATGCATAAAATGTTCCAGTTTTCCATTCTCGAGAAATAAGTTTGACCATAATATCAGAAATTCTTATGTTCGTGATTCTTCATCCACCGATGTGGAAAATGTTCTAGTTTCCCATTCTCATATGAGAAAGGAAAGCTTATTGGCAACAAGTATTGGGACTCTGGGGCAAGAAATATTTCCATCCGAAGTCTCTGGTCTGATTCAGTCAGGGGATCTGTGTTCACTATAAAGTCTACGTCCGTCCATTCCTTGAAAGCTTGATCTCGTCTGCTCCCTGCCTTTCATCTTGCCCTTGTTAAGCAACACGCCAACGACAACTTTGGCCCTCTCGCTTAAAGGGCTATATTCAGTTGGAATCGAAGTCGTGTTGCTTTAGAGTCTATAGGTTCTTGAACCTTCACACATGGATTCTGTTGAGAGTATGTATGGACTTTTAGTTCCACATAGAGTAGAATAGTAGAGAGAGTGGTTGGCCTCACTTATAAATATGTAGTTCCATCACAATAATAAATAAGTCAAGAATTAAATCATATTTCGACTTGGTATCAGAGCCAGGTTCATCCAAACCCTAATTCCACCCCACCCCCTCAAATCCTCCCTACTCTTTTTTCTCCTGTCGGCCCCTCGGCCGTGCGTCATCCCTCGGCCTCGTGTCGCTAGCTCTTCGGCAGCACGACGTCCCACGGCCCCGCGTCGTCGGCTCTTCGGCAGCGCGCCTCCCCACTGCCTTGCGCCATCGGCTCGTGGGTCATGCGTCGCTCTACGGCCCTGCGCTGCCCCTCAGCCCTATGCTGCTTGGCTGCATGCCGTTGGCCTACTATGTTGCAGCAACTACTGCTGCTACAGTTGCTCCTGTTGTCGTTGCGACTCCAACGACCTTAATTTCGTCGGCCCCCGACCCCGACGACCTTCTCCGCTGCTATTGTTGGAGCGAGATATATCAGCGAGGGAACTTTTGTGTGAACTCCTGATCTCGACTACAACTGTTGTCTCATGTGGTCATGCAGGTCGAAGTCTTGCACGAGACATGAGCAGCGGCTCTTAGGGACACCGCTGCCGCTAAAGGAAGAACAGTAGAAGAAGAGAGGATAGAGTTCATAGGTAGAAACGACATAGATCTGCCACAACCTTGTTGATGGAAGAGGACAAGGAGAAGAAGATGTAGATGATCTACGGCAAGCTGACTGCCCAAGAGATGAAGGCTTTGGTAGACAATCTCTTCTCCAAGAGGCTGACCGAGACTGCACACGCGGATGTGGATCCTTCATAATACAAAATGGGAAAGTTGGAGAAACTGGATATAAAGTTGGAGGGTATTTTCAACTACTTGAAGTGGTCGTGTCAGGCGATGCGAACTCTGAAGGCAAGAGGCTTGGTGGGCTATGTGAATGGCCAAACCAAGGCACCTGAAGATCACTCCTCACGGGAGTTTGCTGTATAGAAAATTGTCAATAATGTTGTAGTTGGATGATTGACAGCTTTATTGATCGACCAAGTGTCGAGCAACATGGAAGCAATGGAGGGTGTTGATGACATTTGGGGGACGCTAAAAGACATGTACTCAGGGTCGGGTAACCCTATGAGGGTCTTCCAACTACAAGATGAACTTGATAAGGTGGTCCAAGAAAATCACACCATCTCTGAGTATGCGGCTCTGCTGAAGAAGTATTGGTCAGATCTTGACCACTATGATCCCATTAGCATAGAAGATGAGCAAGTAGAACCAGCATTTTGCGAAAGATTATAAGAAATTCATGGAGTATGTTTTGCGACAGAGGATGATGAAGTCCCTAAAGGGGCTCAACCCAGCATTCGAGCAGAGGAGGAATGTCTTATTTGCACAACCTAGGATGCCATCACTAGAGGAGGCCATAACTGCTATGGCTCAAGAAGAGGCACGATTGAAGCTGATGCCTAGCACCACTAGCTCTCTGGGGAAAAAAATTAGCTCTAGCAATTTTTAACCCAAACTCTTCCAGAGGAGGAGGGTACTACAACTGTGGAGACCCTGAGCACTTCATCAGATTTTGTTCGAAACCTCTAAGAGTCTAGTCCAGCGATCGTGGACATAGCCGTGGAGGGCGTTGGGACGATAAAAGAGGCTTTGTTGGTGGCAGAGGTAATCATTCTGGAGGGCACAAGGCAAACATGACAGAGAAGGGAAGTGAGAGTCACTCATCTGGAATGACCCATAGTGAGAGGGAAATGCTAGAGATATGGAGAAGCATGAGACTTGGAACCAGCGACAGTCGATCCAACGCCTCTGGTGCATCAACTCGAATTTTTGATATTCCTTTTTATTTCTCATCAAACGAATGGCATCTTCTTTTGGAAATCCTAGCTATTCTTAGCATGATATTGGGGAATCTCATTCTAGGGGTAACATCTCCTACTATGCACATACACGATGTCACATCCCAAAACCAGAATACCGGAGAGCAGGGGAATGACTCAGCCAACCACACCTTGCGGAATACCAAAATAACTCGCAATGTGTTAAGATTGTCTAGAGACAAGGGGGTGCATACTACAATCAAGTCTTCTAGGGTCAAGAACTTCTATATCTCAATCATTCAAACAAGTAGCAATAACATAGAATATTTTAGAATAAGCAGTAAGGCGTCCCCAACGCTGCATTAAAATATTCTAGAGATCTAGCAAATACAAGTGATATGCCAGATACACAATCAAAAGTATACATGACAGTGAGTCAACTGCAGTCTGAATATATTACATGTCATGTAAAGAACTAGTGTCCAAATTTTTTGGCTAACAGATGTCGGTTGGCTAAACGTCCAAAAGATTATAGTTTACGAAAGACGAGCAGTGAATGAAGGAACCCACTCGTGACCCTCAGCAGCCACCCTTCTGGTGCGTGCCATTAGTGAGGGAGAGATACGCTTGATTATGGTCAAGCTAGAATAACTTTGCGTCGTAGTTTCAGTCCATAGGCTATTGTAACACAGTAACGCAACTCAATAACCAAACAAGGACATGAGTTGAACTATCATGCTACGACAGTCTATGTCCCTAATTCCACTCAACAGATGAAGGCTCAATACACAAGCAGGGATACAATATTAAGTAAAAATAACATAGTGATATTAAGTAGCTTCGATCCGTGTTCCGTTGTAACACAACAACGCAATTCAACAACCAAATAAGGACATCAGTTGAACTTTCATGCTGCAACGGTCTACTTCTCGTACTAAAATAGATTTAACGGCCAAATATGTGTTATGGCTTGATATGTGATCTCTGGGTTATTCCAGTAATGCAATATATAAGTATCCTCATATCGTGCCATAATCAAGCAGGGCTGGCTGAACCAATGATATACAAGTAAGAATATATGATGCACCAGTCCCTTACAAGGGCCCTGAGCTAATTTAATGATCAGCAGCAGTTCCAAGCTTTCTATAGGAAAGATGCTGGCTCGGCTTATAAATAAGTTAGATACTGCACTCCACTAGTGCGGATGATATACAGTATCCGTGGTGGCCAGCCTTTACTCCCAGCTAACATAGGGTGGTTCGACATGCACGATCTCGGGTACCGTTCCCTCCCAATGCTCTACAAATTAAGTTGCCTATTTAACCCTAGGTGATTTAGAATCTCATGCCGTGGTCACATGAACATTTCTTCCTAAATATCGTACTTTAAGTACGAGCACTCTTGATAAGAATCCACATTGTCTCTTAAAGTTAAATCTGGATTCACCCAAGCGTGATGCAACAATCAAAACTATCTAGCAATGGCTAAAGTCACTGTCCAACTACCAGATCCGTACAAGAAAATAATTACATATTTCACGTAGCAAGTGTATGTGGCACGACGACTCACTATATAACCAGTAGCACTCTTGGTGCGATCAAGTATATCAGCACGGATACAATAGTCAGGGCATAAACGAGTTCTGGCAACAAGGTTGTAGTAATGTATTCAAGATAAGATATTCAAATAATGGTCACATTAATTTGTCACTTTATTATATCGATAGATAAAATAAGAGTAGTGTGAGGACCCCCTCGAGATCAGATCCACAATGTAAGCCCCCTGATTTTCGGAATTTTAATTTGCAATTTCCCGGGATTTTTTTTCGGTAATTAAAACCTAGGCTTTGGTAATTCAATAATTTTTAATTGCGGTTTATTCATATTAAAATATTATGGAAATAATATTTTACGGTGTAAAATGGAAAACCGGACACAGGGTAATTTTTCGTGAATTTATTGGACTCCGGAAACCCGTTTAAAGCCCTGAAGACCCATGTAGATTTTAAACCGAATTAAAATCCGTGCCAACGCCCGACATCCCATGAGACCCGAGGCCAAGCCCAAGGAGCGCTGACCCAGCCCAAATCCTAGGTCAAACCCGAGCCAATTTCTGTATATATATAAATACTTAATTCCCTAAGTTTTTCTCTACAAAGAAAAGAAAAAAAGAAAATTCCTAAATCCCCAAAATCCTAAATCCCTAAACCTAATCCCTAATCCCTAACCCTAACCCTAACCTAGCCGACCCGCCGCTGTCAGCCCCTAGCCCCACCGTGCTCCTCCCCCGAACCCTAGCTCAGCCAACGACACCCAGGCCGTCGACCTCCTTCCCAGTTCTCCCTCCCCCGCGTCCGTCTCCTCCCCGCCTCGCCGCTGCAACATCCCCCATCTCCGCCGCACCCCACGAACTCGACGACCCCGACTTCCCCCTCAACCCGCTGACCCCGCCTTCCTCCTCGCCATCAGCCCGCTGCCCTCAGCCGACCTCGCTGCCAATCTCTCCTCCGGCTGCCTGAAGCCGAGCCCAGCCGAGCTTTCCCTGTCCGGCGCCGTCCCCGGAACGTCCCGCAGCGCCGTGCCTTCGGCCAGTGCTCCCCGCCCGCAACGCCATCACGCCGCCGGAGCCCGACTCCGCTGCTCCCCATCGAACACCCCTTAACCTAGCCGCCTTCCACCGGCGCATCTGACCTCGACTTCGACAGCGCCGAGAGCCCGTGGCCGTCTCCGACGTGTCCGCCTCCAGCAGCACCCTGACTCAACCCAGCCTCGGCAAGCCCACCAGCGAGCGCCCGGCCAGCAGCGACCCTCCGGCAGCTCAAAACCCAAACCCTAGTTTTGGACACGGTTTGGAACAGTATCCAGGACACAGGACACGAGTTGGACTCGAGAATTCGCAGTTTCCCGAAGCCCTGTTCAGGTACTCGCATCTTCCTCATCGTAACTCTGATTTCAAATCCGTCAATTGCGTTACGAAGCCTGTATGACCCTCTCGGTGCCCGTGCAACCCGCTCGGTGCATCGCGTCCTGTGGTGATCGCGAGCCGCGATCCAAAAACAGGAAAAATAACGCCCTGTTTCACCCCGGAACTGAGTCCGCCCCGCCAATCGGGACGACTTGGTCGCACGCGGTCTTTACCGAACTGTGCGCGACGTTGATACGGTCGTGTGAGATTTCGCAGAAGTCGATTCGGAGGTGCGTGCACCCCGGAATCAACGCGTATCCGCCGACGACACCCCGTATCCGTCCTTTCTGGAACACGCTGTAACTTCGTGTACACACGTCGGATCGAGACGAAACTTGCGCCATCGGATCCGTAGCAATACGCTGGTCCTGTGACCCAAGTTTGGTCCGATTCTGAGAACGTTGACAGAATCGCGTGTCGTGGGTCCCACAGGCCCCACTTGACAGACGATTTTGTGATCGGCTCATCGGAATCCAATTCTGGAAGTTCTGTTGGGTTCGTATCATCGTTCCTGACTTGCAGACACTGAGTTTGCGGAATTTGGAGACCTTTGACCCTGGCGCGCTTTTCGGTGCAAAGTGGCCCACATGTGGACCCCGCTTTGGCCCGAAAATGACCTTTTTGCCCCTGTGTCCAAATTGGACGTAAGGACAGGCATTTCCAGCTATTTGACATCTTCTGAGACTGTTGGTGATGTTTATTACAGCTTTTGGAGTAGTCCCTACCGGATCCACCGATACCAGGACGACAGTGATATTCAACCATCAGGCAAGTGTACCTTGCCAAACTTGCAGTTCTTGTTATTTATTCCTTTGACTATACATATATATTTGTGCATGCTTAACCTAGGACCGTGTGACGTACTTAGCGTCCGATTATCAGTCGGGTGCCGACACCTTACGCGGTGTTGGGTATTGTCATCTAGAGATGGACATTCGTGACACTTTATTTTCGTACTTGTCTTATCAAGTACCATATGACCCAGGACACTTGACACTATTCATGAGACAGGATCTTCCCGAGATATTCGTGGTGATTCTGTATAGGATCCAGGACTTGACAGAGATACTATATTCTTAGATACTTTATGACTTGGTGCATTTAGCTATGATCGCGCTTGACATGGACATGAGACGTTATGGACATGATATGCGTGGTTACATTGGGTGGGGAGAGACACACAGGCTACAGGCTGATATATATATATATAACATAGTAAACACATAGTAAACACATAGTAAAACACATAGTTATTGCTGCTACCGGCTCCCAGACACAGAGCTTGTAGTGGTTTCAGCCTGAGTATTCGTGCTGCTCTCACTTGCATTTACACTTAGATGGTTACATATTTACCCTTTTGCTTTATTTAGTTATATATTTGCTGCACTGCATATTTATTTATTGGCATGATCTCTTTGTACCTTGCTATGTCCCCTGAGGACCTGGATCCGGATTTTTGTCCCCAGATTTTGCAGACGAGGTTTATCCCGAGGTTTACGGGACCGGAGCAGGAGCTGATCCAGGAGCTGTACCCCTATCCCAGGACGAGGTCTTAGCTGAAGACTTCTCTTGAGCATCCATGTTTATGCTCAGCTTTCATTATTTATTTCAGTCTTTTATATTCTGGTCTGCTGAACCATTGTACTAGATATTTATCGGGTTGGTCCCCGGAGTACTTTGTGAGACTAGATGATGATTTACATTCCTTATTTATTCTGTGGATCATATTTTATATCTTGCGTGGATGAGATTAGTTGTGCCTTGATTGTCGTAGACTTGTTTTACAGCTTAAGTATGCCCTGATGGATCCATTATATTGAGTTGGTCCATCGGTGCATACTGCTGGCCATTGCCACGTGTCTGGTCCCACGGTATTTTGGGACTGGGGCGTGACACACAATCCTTAAACCAAACAAGGACCGGGATTGCAGACCCTCCCTCGAGTTGAACTACGTCCCTTATTTTGTCCAACGTATAATAAAGTGATCTAGGGAAAGTAGCCTAATTAACAAGTAAGTACATGTAGGGCCATCTCTACAGGCTCATGTCAGGTGCTTAGTCATTTAGCACATGGTCACATCTAGGTTATACAAGTTATTTCTAAGTTAATACATAGTATCACAATTGTTCAATCAATATCAACACTAAACCAAGCAAGAGTCCAAAGTGTGTGAGAAACAATAGGTGCATAGGAGCCAGGGCGCATAAGGTTAAGGCCGCATAGTCAGAGCAAAGTCTACTCTTCAGGAAACGTGTGATATGACAAACAATAAATGCAAGTCAAGTAAAAAAGTGACTGATGTGAAATGTGATAAAATGGTGTCAGAAGAAAAGATAAAATTATGAAAAGTTGTGTCAAGTCAGTCAGAAGTTATGCGTCCAAAAGGAGAGGGACACATAGCTCCTGACCGCATAGGCAACGAGGCCGCATGCTCCTCTTGGCCGCATACACACTTGACCGCATAAAATCTTCTTGGACATTAGTGAAATTTTATTCGTTCAAGTTCATGCATTTAGCCAAGGGTGCATGTGCAAATTCAGTTATGCGCCCAACATGGTTGGCCTCATGCTGACTTGGGATGAGAAGTCCAGGCGGCATAGTACTTCGTGCCGCATAGAACTTCGTCGTCTCCACCAAACCGCAGCTTTTCGGTCATGGCAAAAAGCTAAAAAAATGAGATTTTTGTTTCTTTCACAGAAACCTCATATGAAGTCCAAATCCAGCAAAATAAAGTTCTAAACTACTCAAAATTAAGTGCTTATCAACATTGTACAAATAGTTTTCGAAAACATTCGATTTTAGAAGATCAAAACCCAAAAACATTCAATAACACATAAAAAAAATCCTAAAACTTAAAACTTAGATCTACACCAATCCATCCACAAAATCCAAAAATACCAAGTTCTAAATGCATGGAAAAACATATAAGGAACATAATGGAACAAAAATATAAAGGGTTTCTCCATTTCTTGTAAGATGTACTTGTCTATGGAGGGGGAGAGAAAAACCTAAGAAAGATGATGGAAGAGGAAAAATAAGAGGAGAGAGAGTGAAGTTGGATTATATATGGAGGGTTTGAGATTTGGACCTTGGGTTCAACTCATGATAAAACCAAGCCAAACAAATAAACCAAGAGCCAAGTGAACCAAAGAATGAGTCTAGTCTCTCTACAATATATAACTACGCTAGCAAGAAAATAATTAAGCTCCAAATACGTATATTGGGAATGGGGAGTGACATCTCTACCCATCTTAGAAAAATTTCGTCCTCGAAATTCAAACTCAAGGCTAGCTAGAAATGTCAAAGCAAGCAACAACTACCTACAAGCAATCTACACATACAAATAAGCAAGTATAACAATAACACCTATAATGAAGCGAAGCAACTTTATCCCTTATGAGTGCTTGCCGATCACGGAATGAAAGATGCGAAGGCATACAAAGAAAATGTACCTTATAAGTCGAATAGGTGCGGGTATCGATATCGAATATCGTCCTTGCGCTCCTACGTCGACTCTCTCAAAGAGTGATGCCTCCAAGCAACACGAACTAGACGGATAGTCCGGTTCTTGAGTACTTTCTCTCTCTGATCCAAAATGGACATGGGCCATTTCTCGTAAGTCAAGTCGGTACCAACGACTAACTCAGAGTGATCGAGGACATGACTCAAAGTCGGGATATACCTACGCAACTGAGACACATGAAATACATCGTGCACCTCACGTAGCGAAGGCGGAATGGCAAGACGATAAGAAATATCCCCTACTCTCTCGAGAATATCGAAAGGTCCAACGTACCGCGGACTAAGCTTCCCACGAACTCCGAACCTAATGACTCTACGGGTAGGCAAAATTCGCAAAAATACATGGTCGCCGACAGAAAACTCTAACGGCCTGCGATACTGATCTGCCCAATGACGATGACGATCTTGTGCAACTCGAAGTCGCTCTCTAATCTGCTTAACCACTTCAATGATCTGTGTGATCATCTCAGGCCCCAACATCTTTCGTTCACCAATGTCATTCTATGCTAAAGGTGACCTGCACTTCCTTCCGTACAATGCCTCGAATGGAGCCATTTGTATGCTGGCCAGATAACTGCTATTATACGAGAATTCCACTAAGTGAATGTGATCTTCCCAAGACCCACCAAGGTCTAAAGTACAAGCCCATAACATATCTTCCAATGTTTGTATTGTCCTCTCTGACTGGCCGTCTGTCTGAGGATGGTACGCGGTACTGAATCTCAACTTAGTACCCAAGTGCTCGTGTAAACTTCTCCAAAAATGAAACATAAAGCGGGTATCATGGTCTGATACTATACTTGTGAAACTTCATGCTGCCTCACTATATGCCGCATATACATCTCTGCTAACTGCTCTGTGGACTGCCCTACTCGAAAAGGAAGAAAATATGCCACCTTCGTGAGTTGATCTACTATTATCCAAACTGCATCACGTCTAGTAGGTGATCTAGGTAAGCCAGTCACAAAGTCCATCGTAATGTGTTCCTACTTCCACTCTGGAATAGGCAGGGGCTGCAATAATCCTGCTGGTCTCTGCTGCTCTGCCTTCACTTGCTGACATACGAGACATCGTAAAACGAACTGAGCTCTATCTCTCTCTCTCTCTTTTCATTTCGTTCTACCAGAAATATTGTTTGATATCATGGTACATCTTCGTGCCTCCTGGATGAATAGAATACCGTAATTATGTGCCTCGGTCATTACTTCATGTCCGATATCTCCACTTGGCACACAAAGACGGTTCCCAAATCTAAGTGTTCCGTCTTCGTGAATTCTTAATTCCTTCCTAAGGCCTAACTCATATTCTGTCCTAAGCGTCTGAATCTGAGAATCTTCTGCTTGAGCCACCTTGATCCTCTCCACCAAGGTTGACTGAATCTGAAGACTGGCTAGTATTTTCGCTCCTTGAGGTAACACTACCTTGATTCCCATCTTTCGAAGATTTTCTAATATGTGGTTTTGAGTTGTCAAGAAAAATGCTCTGCCTCTCCTACTTAGAGCATCTACCACCACATTTGCCTTGCCTGGATGATACTGAAGTGCTACATCATAGTCACCAAACAATTATAGCTACCTCCTCTGCCTCATGTTTAGGTCCTTCTAGGTGAATATGTACTTTAATCTTATGATCTATGAATATCTTCACTCGATCGCCATATTGGTAGTGTCTCCATAGCTTGAGAGCAAATACTACTGCTGCTAACTCCAAATTATGTGTTGGATAATTTTTTTCATGATCTCGAAGCTGCCGAGACGCATAAACTATCACTTTTCTGTGCTGCATCAACACACACCCGAGTCCTTTCCCAGATGTGTTGCAATAAACTGTGAACGCTCCTGATCCTACTGGAAGTGTAAGGATCGTTGCTGATATCAGTTTTTCTTTCAACTTCTCGAATGCTGCTTGGCACTCTGCCATCCAAACAAACTTCATCTTCTTGCGGGTTAGACGAGTCATTGGTGCTAAAATTCGTGCAAAGTCTGCCACGAACCTCCGATAATATTCCGCTAACCCCAAAAAACTTCGCACCTTTGCTATTGTTTTCGGGATTGGCCAATTCTCTACTGCTTCGAACTTCTTGGGGTCCACTGATACTTCTGCTCCTGAGATGATGTGTCCCAAGAATGACACATGACGTAACCAGAATTTACACTTACTGATCTTGGCATACAACTAATGCTCCCTTAAAACTTGTAACACTCTCCGAAGATGTTCTTCATGTTCTTCTTCACTGTCAGAGTAGACAAGAATGTCATATATGAATACCACTACAAATTGATCTAGGTATGACATAAAGATACGATTCATTAAATCCAAGCATGTTGCTGGCATATTAGTCAATCCGAATGGCATAACTAAAAATTTGTAATGCCCATATCGTGATCGAAATACTGTCTTCGGTATATCTTGCTCCCGAACCCTCATTTGATAATATCCTGATCGAAGGTCTATCTTGAAAAAATACTTTTGCTTCGCTCAATTGGTCAAACAAGTCAACAATCCTAGGCAATGGATACTTGTTCTTCACCGTTACTACATTCAGCTGCCTGTAGGCGATACACAACCGTATCGACCCGTCCTTCTTTACTATAAGCGCTGGTGATCCCCACGGTGATCCACTAGCCTGAATGAACTTCTTCGCCTTCAGTTCTTCCACATGTTGATATAGTTGGTTGAGTTCCATCGGTGACATCTGATAGACTCTGTTGGAAATTGGTTCGGCTCCTGGCCTCAATTCTATGTAGAAATCTACTTCTCTTATAGGGGGTAATCCTGAAAGATCTTCCGAAAATACATCAAGAAATTCTTCAACTATTTTGGGAAGCTGATCTCGAACTCCCGCTACTGCTGCTATGTTATCTTCATGCTGGTCCCTTACTGTTTTGTTGAAGATAAACTCTTCCTTGCCCGGGATGTTAAACAATACTCTACCCCTACGGCACTCTATCGTTGTATGACTGTCTCTCAACCAGTCCATGCCTAGAATAACATCAAAATTAACCACAGGGAACTCGATCAACCTTGTAGGTAATAAATGCCCGCACACTACGATTGGACACGCTAGACATACTCTATCAACTCCTATCAGACCATTACTAGTGAGTATATTGAGCCTCTCTGGCAATGCCTTGAACTCCAATCCAATACGTATCATAAATCGTGCACATACAAATGAATATGATGCTCCCGAATCAAATAATGATATGGCATAAAAAGATGTAACGAGAATGTTACCTGCCACCATGTCACCTGATGCCAAAGCCTCCTCCAGAGATAGGGTAAAAGCTTGTATTTGGCCTCGTTGTGCTCCTTGTTGCTGCCTCCCTTGATTACGCAGTTGTGGCCTCTGCTGTCCATACTGCTGATTCCTCTGATGGTCATATATCTGAGTTTGGGTCGGCAATGGATGCTGAGCCAACGGTCTGACTGCCAGTGCTGGTCCCATGTACTGAGCTTCCCCTGGTGCTGGTAAGGCTAATCGTTGCACTGGCCCTTCAATCCTCTACATCATAGGACAATTAGCGATCCGATGGTTTGGACTACCACATCGTATGCACAACCCTTGTTCTGTCCTACACATATCCTTAGTATGGCCTCCTTTGCTACAATACGTACATCCGACTGGTGCTCCCAATCGTTGTTGTTGTTGTTGCCTCGACTGATATGGCCGAGCTGGTGTTGTTGCTGCCGATGCCACTGGCCTCCTCGGCGTTGTATCATGAATGCGAATGTCAGGAGATGGTGTTGACATCCGTTGTACTGGTCGTCCTCCTCCGCTCTGTGCATGATACCTCTTCTGGCCTCCTGTCATCGAAGCTAACCTTTGCATTGTCAGCTCATGTCGCTTGGATGCGATCAATACTTCATCGAAGGTCTGGTAGTTATGGCCCTCTACCAGTTGCTGAATTTTTAGATGAAGTCCATATTGAAACCTCATCGTCCGCTCTGGTTCTGTTGTCACCATTGTTGGGAAAAACCTGCTAAGCCTGCAGAACTCTGGTGCGTAGCCATCCACCGTCCTCCCAGACTACTTGAGATTGATAAACCTCTGTTGTAGCTTATGTTAAGCTACCACTCCGAAATACTTGACCCTGAAACGGATTCTGAAGTTGTCCCATGAGACAGGTTGTCTTAAACCATCATCTTCGGCTGCCCACCAATCTCTGGCAATGTCCTGGAGTTGCAATCGAACCTGATCAATTTGTTCCTCAGTTGGAACCCTTGCTGCTGTCAGTATTGTCTCAATGTTCTGTAGCCAAGCATCTGTGGTAATGACGTCCTCCATGCCACAAATGTACCTAGGGAAGAGTCGACAGAACTTTATCGATGCTTCTGAGTCTGTTCTAACACTTCTCTCCAAGGCCGTCTGTAATCCTTGATACAACAAGACATTTTGCTCCTGCTGCAGAAGCTCCTGATGTTGTTGAGCCACCATCATTCCTCGAAAAATCTCTAGCAATGTCGGTGTATCAAGTGCTATTGGCACTGCTGGTACAATCGGGGTACTGGAACTTCTGGCATATGTTGTTCCTCATGCTCCTCTACGGGTTCTACCCTGATCCCTCCAAGAATATGTGATGTCTCTCATTGTGGGCCAATGGATCCTTATCATGCTGAAACTACTGGTGCTCCAACTACTGATTCTGGAGAACCCCTAAAGAAAAGGACACAAGCTAAATCAAGAACATAAAAAGAAAGGATCGAGGAATCAATGGTACAGAAGTCAAGCTGAGTTCGAGAAGGCAGATTCATGATTTCAAGGAGGAACATATTTGGTTGAGATTTTCTATAATCAGGCCACCCCACAAGTCTGAAAAATAGACCTGCATGGGCTACCACTAAAACCTTGTTACGCCCTAGATCCAGAATACCGGAGAGCGGGGGAATGACTCAACCAACCACACCTTACGGAATACCAAAGCAACCCGCAATATGTTAAGGTTGTCTAGAGACAAGGGGGTGCATACTACAATCAAGTCTTCTTGGGTCAAGAACTTATATATCCCAATCATTCAAACAAGTAGCAATAACATAGAACATTTCAGAATAAGCAGTAAGGCGTCCCTAACGCCACATCAGAATATTCTAGAGATCTAGAAGATACAAGTGATATGTCAGATACACAATCAAAAGTATACATGACAGTGAGTCAGCTACAGTCTAAATATATTACATGTCATGTAAAGAACTAGTGTCCAGATCTTTTGGCTAACAGGTGCTGGTTGGTTAAACGCCCAAAAGATTATAGTTTATGAAAGACATGCAGTGAATGAAGGAACCCACTCGTGACCCTCAACTGCCATCCTTCTAGTGCGTGCCATTAGTGAGGGGGAGACACGCTTGATCCTTTGGTGCTGGCTCTAAACCTGGCCATGCAAAACCAGTGGGGTCAGACCCCAAATAGCAAGTACCACAAGGAAGCACGAAATAAAGAAACAAAACCAGTCCTATAGCATGAGAGGCTTAAACCAACAATCAATAGCATATGTCCCATCCATGATATGACACGATATCCCTTCACCAAATAAGGACAGGAAGTGCCACATCACATCAAGATAGAATACACCCCTTGATTATGGTCAAGCTAGAATAACTCTGCATAGTAGTTTCAGTCCGCAGGCTATCGTAACACATTAGCGCAACCCAACAACCAAACAAGGACATGAGTTGAACTAGCATGCCACGACAGTCTATGTCCTTAATTTTACTCAACAGAAGGCTCAATACACAAGCAGGGATACAATATTAAGTAAAAATAATATAGTAATAACAAGTGGCTTCGATCCGTGTCTCATTTTAACATAACAACGCAATTCAACAACCAAACAAGGACATGAGTTAAACTTTTATGTTGCAATGGTCCACTTCTCTAACTAAAACAGATTTAACTGCCAAACATGTATTACGGCTTGATATATGATGTAGTGTCCCGCTCCGCGTCGGCACTATGTACAAGAGAGATCGATTTGTTGACTCAAAAATAATATCTTCCTTAAGGGCTCTTTGTTGAACCAGGAGATGACTAATCTAGGTGAGTGGACAGAAACTTCGTTCTCTGATTCTTGCACGCCTTAATAATGAATCTGAGTTTTATAATGCCTGTTGCTAAGAAGATCATTGTTTTCGTTGCCTGATTGATAGAACTGCATGAATAGCTTGAACTTGTGCATCTGGACTAATAGTCCGCCCTGAGGCCTGAAGTCCTTATTTACGGGAGGGTGTGGCTATTAGGCAAGAGTATTGAGAGCTCCAGCTCTATAGCTTGATAGATATGCTTGCTTGCTTGTTTTGGATCATGTGCATCATATGGTATTTATCTGATAAAAGTGCATTCAAGCATCGGTCTGACAACTTGTGCACAAGGTTTATTTCTCAAGCGGTTCCTGAGGTACTGGGGATCGTTCGGTCTGGGAGAGATCTGGAACACCATGAGGCTAGAAGTCCTTATTTACGGGAGGGTATGGCTTTTAGTGTAGGGCTGAACCATGAGTCACGGCTGCTATTTTGAGCGTATTTTAGTGTATAGCAACCATGCGTTTCAGCAGCTATTAGCCGATCTGTCATTAGTGAGATGGGCTTGTACGTCCCACTTGTTAATCCCGTGAAGGGGACCATCATGTAGTTAGGGAACATGCTAGGCTAGATTTCTTATATACCTAACTGTTTGATGCATAGACGGACTGGAAATGAGAACCTTGTTTAATATATGCATATGTTGCTAACTTGTATGTTTGCTGCAGGGATAACCGTTCGGCCATAGGTAAGGATCACTGAATAAGTGATCACTTATATTTCCTTATGTCCCATATCATTTATGCTAAATGTGATACATCTGTTTTACATTGAATGTGTTGCTGCCCTATTGCATCGAATTGAATAGTCCACTTGAAACACTTGTCTTGATATGAGATGAACAGTCCGTTAGAAAACCTTTGTTCCTAAGAGATCGAATATGGCTCACAATATATGTTGTGCACTGCACGATAGAACACTGTCTCTATAGCTTGCTTGTATGTATTGAATATGCAAACTGGTTTCAAAGCTATGTTTTTGAAAATATGTAAACTGACTATAATCCTGAGCTGCATGAAATGAACATAGGTAAAAGTAGCAAGATCACTAGTAATGTAATATTTTGCCACATGCTTACTTAGTGTGGGTTTTAGGGAGTGTTGCTTATGTTCGTTGGTTTTATACTCACCAGTACTTTCTCCAAAGTTTTGACCCACCAACAGTTTGCTTGTTCGCAGGTGCTGGATCATCCGAGGAAGCGATAGCCGTGCCTCATCCCCAGGACCCGAAAATCTGGTTTCGATGCCTTAAGCCGTATCGAGATTGCTTTGAGCTACTTTTTTATAGAGGGACATAATGTATGAAATGGTATCATTGTAATAGAGAGAGTGCTTGAGCGATCTATAATCTCGGCCATGCATCGCTTGTAACACCTTTTGAATATCAATAAAGATCTTATTTTTATATGTCATTGTGTTCTTTACTTTTCTGCAAAATATGCTGATGCTTCCGTCTTGAATAGCTTACCTGTCCTTGTTCAAGCTTTGGCCTTGTGCAAGAAAAAATTAGGCTTGCATGGCATCGCGCCCAAGCGAGGACGATCGGTTCCGTAGGGACCAAGCGAGGATGAACGGCCCCTGCGGGATCAGAGCGTGACATAATGGTATCAGAGCAACTCGATCCTCTGGCCTTACATCCATTTTGTTGCTGTTTCTAAATAACGATTCCTTGTGCATTGATATCGTTATTGAGTAGACCATTCCATACAATAAGTCTATAGGTTTTCTCAAAGTTGTGCAAAAGTTTTATGGATTTGATTTGTTGCTTGAGAGTTGTGCTTTCGTGCTGGTGGTTTGCTAGAGTTTTCGATTGAGGATCGTGAGTGATGAGGACTATCGCTGCTCTGGATATCAAAAAGTTTCTCCTTGAGTTTCAAGGACAAAACTCTTTCTTGGTGGGTAAGTATGTAGTGCCCCGCTTCGAGTCGACAATATATACAACAGATATCGATTTGCTGACTCAAAAAGGATAGCTTCCTTAAGAGCTCCTTGTTGAACCAGGAGATGACTGATCTAGGTGAGTGGGCAGAAACTTTGTTCTCTGATTCTTGCACGCTTTAATAAAAAATCTGAGTTTTATAATACCTGTTGCTAAGAAGATCATTGTTTATGTTGCCTGATTGACAGAACTGCATGAATAGCTTAAACTTGCGCATCTAGACTAATAGTCCGTCCTGAGGCTTGAAGTCCTTATTTACGGGAGGGTGTGACTATTAGGCAAGAGTATTGAGAGCTCCAGCTCTATAGCTTGATAGATATGCTTGCTTGCTTGTTCTGGATCATGTTTATCATATGGTATTTATCTGATATAAGTGCATTCATGCATCGGTCTGATAACTTGTGCACAAGGTTTATCTCTCGAGCGGTTCCTGGGGCACTGGGGATCATTCGGCCTAGGAGAGATCTGGAACACCCTAAGGTTAGAAGTCCTTATTTATGGGAGGGTGTGGCTTTTAGTATAATGTTGAACCATGAGTCCCGACTGTTATTTTGAGCATATTTTAGTGTATAACAACTATGCGTTTCAGCAACTATTAGCCGATCTGTCATTAATGAGATGGGCTTGTACGTCTCACTTTTTAATCCTGTGAAGGGGACCATCATGTAGTTAGGGCGCATGCTAGGCTAGCCTTCTTGCATACCTAACTGTTTGATGCAGAGACAGACAGGGAAGGAAAAACTTGTTTAATATATGCATATGTTGCTAACTTATATGTTTGCTGCAAGGATAACCGTTCGGCCATGGGTAAGGATCACTGAAAAAGTGATCACTTATATTTTCTTATATCCTATATCATTTATGCTAAATATGATACATCTGTTTTACATTGAATGTGCTGCTGCTCCTATTACATCGAATTGAATAGTCTACTTGAAACACTTGTCATGATATGAGATGAACAATCCACTAGAGAACCTTTATTCCTAAGAGATCGAAAATGGCTCACAATACATGTTGCACACTGCACGATAGAAAACTGTCTCTATAGCTTGCTTGTATGTATTGAATATGCAAACTGGTTTCAAAGCTATATTTTCAAAAAGATGTAAACTGACTATAATTACGAGCTGCATAAAATGAACGTAGGTAAAAGTAGCAAGATCACTAGTAATGTAATATTTTGCCACATGCTTACTTAGTGTGGGTTTAGGGAGTGTTGCTTCTATTCGTTAATTTTATACTCACCAATACTTTCTCCAAAGTGCTGACCCACTAATAGTTTACGAACAAGCTGACCCACCAATAGTTTGCTTGTTCGCAGGTGCTGGATCGTCCGAGGAAGCGATAGCCGTGCCTCATCCCCAGGACCCGAAAAGCTGGTTTCGATGCCTTGAGCCGTATCGAGATTGCTTTGAGCTACTTTTGTATAGAGGGACATAATATATGGAACGGTGTCATTGTAATAATGAAAGAGTGCTTGAGCGATCTGTAATCTCGACCAAGCGCCGCTTGTAACACCTTTTGAATATCATTAAAGAGCTTATTTTTATATGCCATTGTGTTCTTTACTTTTCTGCAAAATATGCCGCTACTTCCGTCTTGAATAACTTACTTGTCCTTGTTCAATCTTTGGCCTTGTGTAAGCGTAAATTAGGCTTGCATAGCATATCGCCCAAGCGAGGACGAGCGGTTCCGTAGGGACCAAGCGAGGACGAATGGCCCATGCGGGATCAGGGCGTGACATGTGATCTCTGGGTTATCCCATTAATGCAATATATAAGTATCCTCAGATCGTGCCATAATCGAACAGGGTTGGCTGAACCAATGATATACAAGTAAGAATATATGATGCACCAGTCCCTTACAAGGGCCCTGAGCTAATTTAATGATCAACAACAGTTCCAAGCTTTTTATAGGAAAGATACTGGCTTGGCTTATAAATTAGTCAGATACTGCACTCCACTAGTGCGGATGATATACAGTATCCGTTGTGGCAAGCCTTTACTCCCAACTAACTTAGGGTAGTTTGACATACACGATCTCGGGATATCGTTCCCTCCCAATGCTCTACAAATTAAGTTGACTAGTTAACCCTAGGTGATTTAGAATCTCATGTCGTGGTCACATGAACATTCATTCCTAATATCGTACTTTAAGTACGGGCACTCTTGATACGAATCCACATTGTCTCTTAAAGTTAAAATCTGGATTCACCCAAGCGTGTTGCAACAATTAAAACTATCTAGCCCCGGTTATAGTCAATGTCCAACTACCAGATCTGTGTAAGAAAATAATTACATATATCACGTAGAAAGTGTATGTGGCACGCCGAATCACTATATAACCAGTAATACTCTTGGTGCGATCAAGTGTATTAGCACAGATACAATAGTCAGGGCAGGAACGAGTTCTGGCATCAAGGTTGTAGCAATGTATTCAAGATAAGACAGTCAAATAATGGTCACATTAATTTTTTTTACTTTATTATATCGATAGATAAAATAAGAGTAGTGCGAGGACCACCCCACTCGAGATTAGATCCACAATCCTTAAACCAAATAAGGACCGGGATTGTAGACCCTCCCTCGAGTTGAATTATGCCCCTTATTCTGTCCAATGTATAATAAAGTGATCTAAGAAAAGTAGCCTAATTAACAAGTAAGTACATGTAGGGCCATATCTACAGGCTCATGTCAGGTGCTTAGTCATTTAGCACATGGTCACATCTAGGTTATACAAGTTATTTCTAAGTTAACACATAGTATCACAATCGTTCAATCAATATCAATACTAAACCAAGCAAGAGTCCAAAGTGTGTGAGAAACGATAGGCGCATAGGAGCCAGGGCGTATAGCAAGGTGTCGCATAACGTCGAGGCCGCATAAGGTCAAGGTCGCATAAGGTTAAGGCCACATAAGGTCAAGGCCGCATAGTCAGAGTAAAGTCCACTCTTCGGGAGACGTGTAATATGACAAACAATAAATGCAAGTCAAGTCATAAAAGTGACTGATGTGACGTGATAAAATGTGTCAGAAGAAAAGATAAAATTATAAAAAGTCATGCCAAGTCAGTCAGAAGTTATGCGTCTAGAAGGAGAGAGACGCATAGCTCCTGGCCGCATAGGCAACGAGGCCGCATGCTCCTCTTGGCCGCATACACACTTGGCCGCATAAAATCTTTTTGGACTTTAGTAAAAATTTATTCGTTCAAGTTCATGCATTTAGCCAAGTGCGTATGTGCAAATTCAGTCATGCATCAAACAGGGTTGGTCGCATGCTCACTCGAGATGAGAAGTTAATGCCGTATAGTACTTCGTGCCGCATAGCACTTCGTCGTCTTCACCAAACAGCAGTTTTTTGGCCATGGCCAAAAGCTCAAAAATAAGGTTTTTGTTTCTTCCACAGAAACCTCAAAAGAAGTCCAAATCCAGCAAAATAAAGTTCTAAACTACTCAAAATCAAGTGCTTATCAACATAAAACAAATATTTTTCAAAAACATTCGGTTTTAGAAGATCAAAACCCAAGAACATTCAAGAACACATAGAAAATCCTAAAACTTAAAACTTAGATCTACACTAATACATCCACCAAATCCAAAAATACTTGGTAAAACATATAAGGAACATAATGGAACAAAAATATAAATGGTTTCTTCATTTCTTGCAAAATATACTTGCCTACGGAGGGGGGGAGGAAAACCTAAAAAAGATGATTGAAGAGAAAAAAATGAGAGGAGAGAGAGTGAAGTTGGGTTATATATTGAGGGTTTAAGGTTTGGATCATGGGTTCAACTCATGATAAAACCAAAGCAAACAAATAAACCAAGATCTAAGTGAATCAAAGAATGGGTCTAGTCTCTCTACAACATATAACTACACTAGCAAGAAAATAATTACGCTCCAAATACGTATATTGGGAACGAAGAGTGACACAAACAAAGTTATACCTGCTCATGCCCTTGCATCTATCCACAAACTAGGTTGGATAATTGACTCTGGGGCATCCTGCCATATCACGGGTGCCCGTGATGAGTTCCAAGATTACACCCATCTGACGACGCCTGAAAGCATATAGACAGTACTGCTAGACCCATTGTGGGCATAGTTGAATGCACCCCTTCTATGATCCTTACTGATGTCTTGCATGATCTATCTTTTTTTGTTGATCTTTTGTCCATTAGTGCCATTGTTCTTCAACTTAATTGTATTGTTTCCTTTGACATTCCTAAGATGACTTTTCAGGAGAAGGGAACGTACAGATATTTGGGGACTGTCACTTTGCATAAGGGGCTGTGGTACTTGGACAGGGGTAGACTAGACGCAGCACTGGCATTACTGGTGGAAGAAGCATAACCAGAAGAGCCGCAAAGAATTGTAGAAGCAGAATTATTACTTCAACATTAGCGCATGAGACCTTCTTTATTTACTCTACTGAGTTGAATGTATCCATCTATGTATCAAAAGGCTAATAAACAAAAGTTGGTTTGTGATGCTTGTGAGCTTGAAAAATATATCAGAAGCTCTTATGTGAGTTCTAGAAATAGAAGTTTAGCTGCCTTTGATATGATACACTCTGATGTGTGGGGACCTTGTCCTACAACTGTTGCTAATGGTTTTAAATGGTTTATCACTTTTATTGACTATTACACTCGTGTTACCTGGATATACCTAATGAAGAATAAGAGTAATATTTTTGCATGCTTTTAAGATTTTTATTGCAGGATTACAACACAGTACAGTGCTAAAGTAAAGATTTTGAGGTCTGACAATGGGACAAAATACACCAACAAGGTTATTGAAGAGTACTTATTAGCCCATGGGATACAACATCAGACTTCATGTGCCTACACACCAGCACAAAATGGCATGGCGGAGTGAAAGAATAGACACCTGTTAGAAGTAGCACGGTCAATGATGTTTGCCATTAATATTTCTAAACACTTGTGGGGGCATGCCGTGTTAACGGCTGCATATCTCATCAACATGATACCCTCTTAGGTGTTAAGATGGAAGACACCATTTGAGATGCTTACAGGAGAGAATAAGTACAATTTTCCCCAAAGGTGTTTGGATTTGTATGTTTTGTGAAGGATAATAGGCCTGCGGTGGGAAAGTTGGACCCTCGGACAGTAAAGTGCATCTATGTTTGCTACTCAGGGACTCAGAAGGGATACTCTTGTTGGACTCCGGTGGAGCGAAGGCTCTTTGTGAACATGGATGTTACATTCAAAGATATGGAACCCTACTACCACAATATTTCAGATGAAGGATCTGTATTTGGTGACACACCTAACACAGAAGATGTTATGAGTGAGGGGGAGATGGGCCCAAGCGTGATTGTTGGGTCAGTTCCATGTCCAATGATGGAAGTTGATCCAAGGGAACAAGGGGAAGATAGCGAGGGGGAGGAAAGTGATGAGGAAGAAAGTAATTTTCTAGTACATGGGGAGGAACAGACTACAAAAGAATCTACAGAACTCTAAGTCTATCGAAGAAGAAAGCAACAGTCCACTACTCTACCTTTTGTCCCTACTGTGACGTGTCCCTCGCCTAACCCTGCCCCAACTCCTGAAGATGCACCTCCTGCACCAGATCCTTCTAATGAGGATACGGATCCCTCTGATACGGATGGAATGATCTCTCCTCCAATACCACATATTCCCTTAAGAAAATCTTCTCGTAGTAATGCGGGAAAGCCCCTTAATCGTTATGGTTATGAACATGATATTGCCAATTTTTTAACATACTATAATCTATCCCCTACCTATGGAGCATTCATTCTATCGTTAGACACTACCTCTGTACCTAAGTGCTGGCAGGAAGCGAAGGAAGATCCGAGATGAAAAGCTGCAATGCTGGAGGAACTCAGGGCACTCAAAAAAAATGGGACATGAGAACTTGTTCCATTACCTAAAGGAAAGCGGGTAGATGGATGCAAATGGGTCTTCACAATAAAGGAGACGCTAGAAGGAAAGGTAGAGCGATACAAGGCAAGGTTGGTTGCAAAAGAATTCACTCAATCCTATGGCATCGACTATGATGAGACATTTGCTCCGGTGGCAAAGATGAGCACTATGAGAACCCTGGTCTTCCTTGCAGCAAACCATGAGTGACAGCTGTATCAATTGAATGTGAATAATACTTTTCTTCATAGGGATCTACAAGAGAAAGTATACATGGAGACCCTCCCGGGATTTTGTACGAAGTAGCCAACGGAAAAGGTGTACAAGCTAAAAAAATCACTATATGTACTCAAGCAATCTTCTCGAGCCTGGTTTGATAGATTCAGGAAGGTTGTCACATGCATGGGGTACCACCAGACTAATACAAATCATACGGTCTTCTTCCTGCATGCGAGAGACCACATCACCATACTTGCAGTATATGTGGATGATATAGTAATCACAGGTGATAATGAGGAGGAGATCACCAAGCTGAAGTCAAAGCTCGCCAAGGAGTTTGTAGTGAAGAACTTGGAAATTATGAGATATTTTTTTGGAATCGAGGTAGCTCGAGGAAGTTATGGGATTGTCCTCTCTCAGAGGAAATATGTACTAGACCTGCTCACAGAAACGGGTATGCTTGGGTGTCGATCGACAGTCACACCAATCGACCAGAAAAATAAGTTGGGGGCAGAGACAGGAGAGTCGGTTGATCGTGAAAGATATCAGAGACTTGTAGGCAGATTGATTTATCTAGGCCACACTCGTCCTGATATCTCATTTGCTGTGAGTGTAGTGAGTCGTTACATGCATGATCCAAGAAAGGGCCACATGGATGCAGTTTTTCATATTCTGAGATATCTGAAGGGGGCTCCTGGAAGAGGGCTATAGTTCAAGAATAATGGACACCTGGGTGTTGAGGGATACTGCGATACAGATTGGGCAAGCTGCATGGACGACAGAAGGTCTACCTCAGGATACTGTATCTTTGTGGGGGGTAACCTAGTCTCATGGAGAAGTAAAAAATAGTCTGTGGTAGCACGATCGACCGTTGAAGTAGAATATAGAGCTATGGCTCTGGGTGTGTCAGAGTTGCTATGGGTAAAAGCACTGCTGACAGAGTTGAAGTTGGACCAGGAAACACCATTGCATCTTCTGAGAGATAGTCAAGCTGCAATAAATATAGCTAATAATCCAGTTCAGCATGACAGAATGAAGCACATCGAGATCGATTAGTTTTTTATTAAAGAGAAGCTAGAGAAAGGAATATTAAAGCTTGATCATGTTCGCTCAGAAGAACAAGTTGCAGATTGTCTTACTAAGGGACTTAATTCATTGAGTCTCTCTAAACTTTGAAACAAGATGAGGATGATTGA
The DNA here is from genome assembly GCA_036927795.1 of Iris macrosiphon. NCBI lineage: Eukaryota > Viridiplantae > Streptophyta > Magnoliopsida > Asparagales > Iridaceae > Iris > Iris macrosiphon. Next base: position 35,171,301 of record JAYESA010000020.1, on the reverse strand, counting down.
TATCTATCGCCCATCTTGAGGGGGAGTATTGAGAGTATGTATGGACTTTTAGTCCCATATGGAGTAGAATAGTAGAGAGGGGTTGACCTCTCCTATAAATATATAGCTCCACCACAATAATAAATAAGCCAAGAATTATACCATATTTCGACTGATTCCCTGAAAGGAAGCCTCTACTTTTGATGATGATCTAGCTTTGTTTGCCTTATCTTCTCGAGGTGTTTATGGAATTATTATAGAAGGTCGGTCTAGTAATTAGGGGGCGGCCGTTCGGTTGCCTATGATAGACGTACCAATTGGTCAAAAATGGGTTTGTGTCGCAGGTGTTGAACGATCTACTTGAATTTGTTTTATATAGTTGGTTGATGAACGTCCAAATATGCAATGACAAGGTAGGTTGGGCCAATCAACCTTCACAAGAGGAAAACTTATGGAAAATCTTTTTAGAGAAAATTTGAGTTGCACCCCTACCTTATTTACCATAATTTAAGGTGCATACTACCGAATTACCATAATGGACGAACTCTCCCACTTTTGACGAAAACTGTCTATCATTGACAGTCAACACATTTGACTAAAAATCTTTGACCAAAATACCCGTCATTATCATCTTTCCTGCACGTTGTTACCCTCTAATCACCATCACCCCAACTCGCTCCCCCCTCCTTGCCAATGCCCGCTCTCTCTCCCGTCTTGCACCCCCTACCCGATCCCCCTTCCTCTGTCGCGTCGCCCTCCTCCTCTGAAAATGTGTATGTAGGCATCTGAAATTATAAGTTATATTATACAAACACTTTGTATGTAGGCATCTGAAAATGTGTACGATATCTAGTTATCTTGTATTTTTTTCTAAAAATGTACCATTTTTAATATATTTTATTATTGTTAGATAAGTCATGTAACCTATGTTTAAGTTTCAGCTTTCAGTCTCTCTACGAACTTCTTTTGCAGTAATACAAATAAATTTTGAAGAGGTTGAAAAGCTGAAACACAAATATATGTTGCATGTTTATGGGGTAAAGTGCAAAAAATTTCTCCCGTAATTTGTCTCGTTAGCAAAGTAAGACCCCATAATTTTTTTTCTAGAAATAGCCCCTCCCGTTCATTTTTCGTTAAAAATATAATTTAAAAAACAAAAACCCTAAACTACCATTCTCTTTTCCTCCCCCTCCATCACAGAACCTTCCCCCCCTCCTCCTCCAGCTCCTCCCTCCTCCACTCCTCCTCTTCCTCCCCTACCGTGCTTCCTCCTCCTCCCCGTGCCCCCTACCCCTCCTCCCCGAGCACCTCCCCTCCTCCCCGCGCTCACCCCCTTCCTCCCTGTGCCACACCCCCCTCCCCGCGCCCGGCTACCCGCGCCCCCTCATCTGCGCTCCCCCTTCTCCCTGGCTGCCGCTGCTTTGCTGTCGCAGGTGGTCGGGTGCAGGGAGGAGGGGTGTTAGAGGGAGGGGGCTCGGGGAGGAGAGGGGGTGGCGGGTGGGGGTGCGAGGAGGAGGGGGTCGAGTGGGGGCGGGGGGGAAGGGGTTGAGGTGTGGGGAGGAGAGGGAGGTGGCTAGTGGGGGGCGCGAGGAGGAGGGGGCCATGGGGAGAAGGAGGAGGAGTGGAGGAGGGAGGAGCTGGTGGAGGGTTAGGGGGAGGGGGAAGGTTCTGTGATGAAGGGAGATAGAGGGTTATGATTAGGATTATGATTTGGATTAGAGGGGTATATTAGTCATTTTACGTCGAATTTGACGTCCGTTAACGGCAGAAAATCAAATTTGGTGCAAGATGCACCAAATATAAAATGCGAGATTTTTTTTAATCTAGGTGTATTTAATTGCAAAAACGTAAATCTAAGGAGGGACTTTTTGCACTTTATCCCATGTTTATGTAACAAAAATAATATTTATTAAAAAATATCTTATTTCTGATATTCTTATATATTAGTAATATTAATACGAGTTATTAATAAAATTCTGTCTCAATTAAGTGTTTGTTTATTTATAATACGATAAGGGTTGTTTACATTTAATATTTTTTGTTATGAAAATAATTTTATTAATTAAATCAAATCTTTATTGTATTATCTCATTAATTAAATCAAATTCTATCATTTATTTATTAATTATAACATATTATCTCACTAATTAAATCAAATCTTAACTACCTACTCAAAAATTTTAACCTTTTTCTTTATTCTATTATCTCATTAATTAAATTTTATTGGCATTAACAAAAAATTTGAATTTGTGATGTTTCGAATACAAATTTTTAAATGATTTGGCCTAATAAAATTTAAATTCATTAGAATGTGAATGTAAAATTTGAATTCATTCCCAATCCAAATATGTGATGTTTCGAAGAGATGAATTTATATGTCACAAAATCTAACTCTATTTTTTTTATTAAATTTATTACTACTAGCTACCATTTTATTCCTTTTTTTAAGTGTTATTGGAATTTACCCTCCAATTAAAAATATAGAATTATTAAGAAATTGGGGTAATAGTAATTACTGGAGGAGGATTGACAGTGGAGATAAATGCAAATAATTCCAAAAAAAATGATAATCATCATCTCATGTCTAACCATGGACTTGTGACTCAAGGTGTTAATTGGCCAGTCGGGTATATATATATATATATATTATTTGTTAGTATATTTCAGTAGAAAAATTATATAGAAGTTAAGATTATAAAACTTAAATTAAATAAGTTAAATTAACATTATGTAAACAATATTAACTAACAAAAATACATAATTGAGGCATAAATTTGAGAAGAAACAAATTCAATTTTTTTATTAATGCCAATAAAATTTAATTAATGAGATAATAGAATAAAGAAAAAGGTTGAAATTTTTGAGTAGGTAGTGAAGATTTGATTTAATTAGTGAGATAATATATTATAATTAATAAATAGATGATAGAATTTGATTTAATTAATGAGATAATACAATAAAAATTTGATTTAATTAATGAAATTATTTTCATAACAAAAAACATAAAATGTAAACAACCTTTATCGTATTATAAATAAACAAATACTTAATTGAGTCAGAATTTTATTAATGACTCGTATTAATATTACTAATATATTAAAAAAATATCGTATTTTATATTTGGTGCATTTTGCATCTAATTTAATTTTCTGCCACGTCAAATTCGACATGAAATGACTAATATACCCCTCCCTAATCCTAATTATAACCCTCTCTCCTCCCTCCATCACTGAACCTTCTCCCTACCCCTAACCCTCCTCTAGCTCCTCCCTCCTCCACCCCCCCCCCCGGCCACCCCAGCGCCTCACCCCTCTCCTCCCCGCTCCCCCACCGGACCACGCCCCTCCTCGTCGTGCCCCCCACTAGCCACCCTCCCTCTCCTCTCCGCACCTCAACACCCCCCCCCCCCCCACCCCACACACACACACAAAACTCAGATTTGAATTTGTGATGTTTCGAATTCAAATTTCCGGCAGGGTTTCGTTCTCGGCTGATTTGGCCTAATAAACATGGGGGCTGCTTGATCGGATGTGAATGTAAAATTTGTCCTAACATTTACGACATTTTAAAATGTCTTTGTTTGTTGTCTCGAATAAGAACCAACACAAGGCCTTCACTCCGGAGTGCCTCCAGAGTTTATTCAATATTACACCTGATACCTTTTTAATTATTTCAAACACTTACTCTAAAAATAATTTACATTGCATAAAAAAAAACACTATTATCTCTGGTCCCAACTCAAATGGTCGATACACATTCATAACAACCATAACACAAATATTTTCTTAAGCATAAATATTGAAAAAAAATCTGTAAGCAGTGTGGACACGGATGGGGTAAACTAAGTGCAACTTACATGGCACTATTTTTCTCTCTATATATATTTTTTAAAGGCACAAATTTTCTCTCTATATATATTTTTTAGATTCATTGACGTATCGAAAGTCGAGTGACCCTTGTGGTTATCGAAAAGAGATATAAGATCCTGGCTGGGTGGCAAAAGATTAATGGATCGAGCTAAGGGGACATATTATTTTTTTTATTTATTAATGGTGGGAGTTTGGGGGTAGTGGGCTCACAAGGCGTGCAATGCACATGCACAAAAAATTTCTTGTAAAATGTCTGGCCACATCAAAAAAAAAAATTCATTACCGTGAAAATTATGGAAGTATATAAAAAATTACGTTAATCGAAGCCAATAAAATCTATGTCAATGACAATGATTGGTCCACTATAATCTCTTTTCATTTTAATTTATTGGCGATGTCCGACATAAACGTTTGAAATTTTGTGTACGTTGCATTGTATACCTTTTGGATCCACTGTCTCAACTTTTACCATTTTTTATAAATGGAAGAAATAATACGTCTCCTTGACTCGTGTCACGACCCGTACTCTGAAGATATAGCACAAGTACGTTGGTACGTCTAGCCTACACCGCAGCATCGGCGGTAGAACGATGTCTAGGTCAAGGCTATCTAACTAGGAATCTTACATAAATATCCAACTCCATAAGGAGACATTGATATAACAATATAATATGAAATACTCAATCACATATCTAAAGCACGATAAGATATCAAAGGAAGAATCCAAATCTCAACCACAAAGTCTAAACAATAATAGAAATCTAAACTTCAAACAAAAACATCTAAGTCTCAAATATATGCCGAAAAAAAATTCGGTACCAAAATGCTAAAAGGAACTAACCGATATAACTAGTGATTCCAAATAAAAAAAAGAAAAAGAAAAAGAAAAAAGATATAGCTAGTGATTCCGGCTAGACCTCCCGGTAATCACGCCTGAGCTATATGGTCCATATCTGCTACTCCCTCCTGCGGTCCCTAGAAAGTCGGACAACAAACCTCTAAGTAGTCATCTGAAAAAATATATCCAGTCAGGATGGAACGAGCACAACCCAATAACAGTTCCAAGTTAATTGATAATGACTATAAACATTAAATAGAGAATGTAAATACAAGACGAGAAAATGGTAAACATATATCATAATGTAGCAATAAAGAGAGAGATAATAGTTAGCTAATGTCATACGATGTTGTTTATAAGGTTAGTGTCATACGACGTTGTTTAGTTGCCTAATGTCATACGACATTGTTTACTTTTAATATCATACGATAATGAGAGAAATAATAATCTGAATATGCAAATAACATCTCATGACTGAGGATCCATATATACTAATATGTATATTAGTACCATTGTGTCAGAAATCAGGTAAAATATCACTAAATACTTGTATTATAGTAATTATCAAATAATGTAAACTATCAGAGAATGTACTGGTATGAAATCTGGTGCTGAAAGTTAACAATGTCTGAAATGGTATCTCAAAGACCTATATATGAATTCCATGTCAAAATAGTGTTTTCGAATCATAAATAAGTCTAAAATAGGTTAAAAACATGTTTCTAAGTCAAGTACAGTCAAACTAGGTATACACCTTGATTCTAAGTTCAAACTTCCTATAGAGTTGACTTTTAGAGTCAAACTAGTCAACACTAGGTCAAACCTAGGTCAATTATCTCATTTTAGTTTCAAATTATCAACATGGTTGGCCTACATAGTCACACTAGTCAATTGGAGGTTTTTCTAAGTCAATACCTTGCTAAACTAGATACCATATAGGCATGGATATCATATCTATATAGACTCTTTCTCTCTCTCTCTCTCTCTCTCTCTCTCTCTCTCTATATATATATATATATATATATATATATATATATATATATATATATATATATATATATATATATATATATATATATATATAATACTTTAGTATCACAACCCTACACTTATCTCAACATTACCTATTACCTTAATCCTATACTCCAATACCTTGCCATGGTACAAAGGTATCACAAAACCCAAAGTACCAACTGATACCAACTTAACTTGATGCCCACTACTTAATCTTTATACTACCCCCAACCTAGTTCACTTGGTATCAATACTCCTCTCACACATTGGTATCACACCAACACAAAGCATATATATATATATATATATATATATATATATATATATATATATATATATATATATATATATATATATATATATATATATATATATATATATATTACCTTAGCTATTATCATAACTCAAACCTTAACCTTGGTATCTAGACTATACCTTGGTATCATAATCTCCGCATGATACACTTACCCTCTATCACTGGCACCCTCACACACACAATTCAAGCACTATTCTCTTATTAATCTACTCCACTATTCCCAGGCACACTTGTGTACCCCCCAACTCTCAGCTCATTTCAACCCATCAATCACTAGAGCTATCAGCTACTAAGGTGCAATTAAAGGACTAAGATATCACCCAGCTACAAGGCTCCCTAGACTGATACATACTTGCTAGGGTTATGTGATACTGCTGCTCACAACTGTCCTTCCATTTTGATATAACACTCTTATTGATACTAACATAGCCAATCCCTCAAGATACCAAACTTGCAGTTTATTTTGTTCTCCTTGACATGCACACTGATACTCCAAGGTGTCATTCATGAACACCCATGATTACCCCCTTTACCTTAACCATTACAACTATCTTCAACCTTTAGTGCTTGTGTGCATAATTCCTAGTGTTGACTGTTATACCTACACCAACTTGGAAGTAATATCGTAGGGTTTTATCATTAGACAGTGATACACACATGTACCAGCTGTAAATGGGATCGTAACTGTTCTTGTGCACTGTTCTCTATAACTTCGAAACTACCTACTCATAGATCTTACATAACCTCTCACACTTGTATACAAATGAGTGTACTTGTCATGCCCCAGTCCCAAAATACGTAGGACTAGAAATACGTAACATTCAAGCTACGCATTCGACCAAATTCTGGTCCGACTCGAATACATATAAGCTGTACTATCTAAGTAATTATAATAAAATATAAGCTATATCTCAATCCATAAGGACACAAAATATCAAGAATGAGCTACATGTGCTAAAGTCGGCCGCCCAGTAACACACAAGCTCGAATAGACTCGAGAAAGAAATAGAGTCTATAAAAACTAAGCTATATCAGCAGAAATAAGTAAAGAGAAATGATAAACATAACTTTGACAGAATGATAATAGTACCTGAGTCCAATGCATGCATGACGAGGCGATACGCAACATCAGCTCCAGAAAACTCTTCAACTGTCCATCCTACAAAACTGGCAGGGGACCAAGTCCTCAGAGAGACATAACAAGGTACAAGAAACAACATGCCAAAGTAAACAGTATAATAGCATAAGGGTTCTCAGGGTAACTAACATAACCAGCTACGTGAATGCATATGAGAATATCACTCATACGCTAGACTACCAAAGTGTGAATTTGAAGATCTCAATGGACATCCTCAATAAATATGAAACCCCACAAGCCCAGTCATGGAACCTGCAGCAACTAATGATAACCGTGAAGCTCTATAAAGAGGCAACAACAAATAATGGTGAAAGTGGTAGCCCAACGTTTTGAGTATGCTCTCCCCACCCAATGTAACCTCACTTCCATGACGTCTCATATCAAAAATACGCAAGATCAATCACTAACTATGTATCGAGTCAACCTGGTAAATGTAATCATATCATATATCTCATATCACGAGTCTTATCCTGACACAGAAGTCAAAATCCCTGCATGTCTCTAGTATGGCTTTTGTAAATGCAAGTCGTATCCAGTGTCCTAAGGTCTACCTTGCAAGAAGTAGCACGAATATGACAGCACGACGATAATGCAACTAACGATACACGACTCTGTGGACGAATGTCGGTACCCGAATATAACTCTGATGCTAATTATCGTCTACGGTCCTATAGTCACAAGATGATAAATACTATAAAAAAAGTAAAATAAAAGCAATAACTAAACATAAGGCAAAAAAACTATAGACAATAGCAAGGTACACTTGCCTGGACCTTGGAGGATGGTATGACGAAGTCCAAGTAGCGAGCTCAATACATCAACTACTCCCAAAAAAGTAGAATCCTCACGAACACCTTCGGATGCTGAAACAAATATCATCAACATTTTTAGAATATGAGAAATAGCTAGGATTGACTATCCATAAGTCTAATTTGGACACAAGAACAAAAATAACAGTTTCGGATCAAAACGATGTCCACTATGGCCCACTTTGCACCGTAAAACATACCGGAGATTGTAGAAGCATAAAAAATATGCTGGAACAATCTGCGCAGCATCTTGATACAGAGCAGCGTAAACAGAGGCCTTCGAAGCCATCCAACGTAAAATAGGATTCTGCATCGCCTCCATGGCGTAAAATCCAGCCGCTCTCAAAGCAGCGTTAAAGCATACGAGGAACGCTTCGTCTTCCCCGAAATGAACCTGTCAAGTCACGCGGTGAACCTGGCCTCTGACTCCTGACAAAAAGTACTGCACGGCTACCCAGACGACGGCTGGAAACGATGGCAGACCCCTCGGGACGCACCCCGCAGTATGATGGCGGATCTCTGCATTTAATGCAGAGGATTTGGTTAAATATCACCAAACCGTCGCCTACCAAAATCCCCCCAGCGTAAACCGCTCTTTCGCGTACAAGGGAATACGCTGCCTTGTTTACACAGGCAAAACATGAGCTGTTTCGCGCTCCGCAGTAAGGCAAACCGCTGCCACGTCAAAAGCTGTACTTCGTACGGGGCTCGAGGCACGTCTCTACGTCTAATTGCACAGAGCAGTGACAATTTTCCTCAAGGCACGTCTCCGCAACGGATGCACAGAAGGGCTGCAGACCTCCAAAAATACGTCTCCGTATTTAATGCACAAGATGATGACAAATCTCTGTAGAAGATTTGATTACATCTTCGAAAGCCGTAATTCCGGCTAAGACGTCCGCATCAGCACTTCGACTCGGTACGCAGTGGCTTCTACGCCCGCTCAGGATCAGTGCTCCCTCGGCTTCCAACGCCCTCTCGGTCTCTACGACCATTCGGCTTCTATGACCATTCGGCTTCTATGCCCATTCGACTTCTATGCCTGCTCGGCTTCTATGCCCATTCGGCTTCTATGCCTGTTCGACTTCTATGCCTATTTTGGCTTCTACGCCAAGGTGACAGTCGCTTGGCTTTTACGCCAACCTCTGCTACACAAGGGATACCTACCTACGTGGCTTCTACGCCGTGATCTTCGTAGCAGATATACGCATTTTGTCCCCTTAGTTGGACACGCGTCACATGCTCACTCAAAAGATCATTTACACGCAGGCATTGGTTATTTTAAACCGTTGTGTAAAAGGGTGCTGTACTGTCCACTCCTCGGTTGTTACACCGATGGAGTGGTCACTGTCACCAAAACTCTATAAATAGAGACCCCTATCAATGGGGAAAAAGGTCAGAAAATTGGTCAAGAAAACCAGTACAAGATCAAAGGTCAAAAAATTAGAAACTCGAAGATCGGACAAGGTCATCGAACCAGAGATCAAGGAGGAGAGATAGAGAGAGAGAGAGGAGAACCCAGAGCTCGGGCAAGGAACAGGGAGCGACGACCTTCAGCATTGCGCATCCACCCTCCTTTGCAACCTCCGAAGCTGCATCCTGTCTTCCACGGCACTTCTTCAACATCGTGTAGTCCAAGGGCTAAAGTGATCGACCGCAGATCAGACACCTATAGCAATTTATACCCAGATTAAATAAATTGTACTCCCACATCCTCGTATAGGATTACATTGTACAAGTTTGTTTGTAAACCAAAGGGCGCGGGTCTCTTATAACCCCGTCATTGAAATACACTTTCATTCTTTCGTTTAATACCACAAACAAGATGGCGACTCTGCTGGGGAAATCTTTCTCTTCTGACGAGGAAGTAATTGCTCAACACGATACGGTATCTGTAGGAACCGTGAAGAAGACACTGGTCGTTCAGTTCGACCAGTCTGCCTACAAAGACATGCTTCGGACTGGGGGTAGCTCTCACTCTCTTTTCGTCCAAGACAGCAGGAAGCTACGCAAAGTGTGGATGCCCAAGACATCCTTCGCCATTCCTGTGGACTCTCTGATCTCTCCGATCTCTCCGACCAATAAGGTGGTAGCATCGCTCCCTCCGTGCCCCGTACGTAAAATTCAGTCTCCCGCTACGCGCGGTACAGACAAAACTTCTGGCAAAGCCTCAGCGCTAACCCAGGAGTATCATCTGCGTTATACGCACAGAAATCAGTCTCCCGCTACGCGCGGTACAGACAAAGCTTCTGGCAAAGCCTCAGCGCTAACCCAGGAGTATCCTCTGCACTATACGCGCAGAAATCAGTCTTCCGCTATGTACGGTACAGACAAAGCTTCTGGCAAAGCCTCAGCGCTAACCCAGGAGTATCTACTGCGTTCTACACGCAGAAATCAGTCTTCCGCTACACGCGGTACAGACAAGACCTCTGATGGCGCCTCAACACCAAATCAGAAGTACAGATCACGCTCTACGCGCAAAAAGACATCTGACCTTTACGGTGAACCAGATAAGCACGGCGATCTCCGCAAGGGAAAGCAGGCGGGTGAATATTCAACTACTGGGCCTTTACGCCAGGCACAGTCCCTCGGCATAAAACAAGCTCAGATTGCGGAAAGACCCCCTCCCAGGGGATTATCCGCCGCCCAGATGGCCAACCTGTTGTATACAGGCGGTATAGGGAAAACCAGGGTGCCCAGTCTCCGCGTACCCGCTGAGGGGAACAGAAGACACAAGCCTACGTTTTCCTCTTCAACAAATCCTCCCGACCTGCATACCTATCTAATCCGAAAAGACAAAGACAGGAGTCGTAAAACCGTCAGACGAGGAGAGATCATATGGGAAAATGCATCAACATCTAAAGTCATCATGTTGTGTGAACCATATGAGGATAATGCCTTCATTGTCCCTCCTACCCGCGGCGATCAGCATCCAATAGTCTTCAAACACAAACGGAACGGTCCGGTTGAACAGGAAGAATTCTGCGAGCCTGAGAGCGGGAAAATACAAATCCACAGGTACAGCCCGCAGGCTTTGAAGATTATACAGAACATGGGTTATAATTTGGAATCGAAGCAAGGCCTCAACTATGGAAAGGGTAGAAGAACACCATTACGGGGTAATTCCTGCCATCAGCAAACTCGTTTCGGACTGGGATATGCTGCTAAATTTAACCCAGTACGACCAAGGACAATTCCTCCTGGTTCAGTTTCTACGACCGAAGACCATAACGTGTCTGGGGATAGCTCGCCTCGACAAGACAAAGCAGCATCCAAAGCGAGGGGTAGAATGTCCACAGGATTCAAAGATGATACGACAATGGCTATCTTCCCAGAAGACCATGAAACTCAGGCATCAAAAGCCTCACGACCGAAAGGAACTTTCTCCTTCAGAGAAGATGATGTAATTGAAATCTTCAACATATTAAGGAAGGAACGTAAGCTTCAGCTACCCGACATCAGATATCCTGAGAGGTCTGGCAGAGTCAATGACCCAGATTATTGCCTCTTCCATCAGTACACTCATCACCCCACGAAGGCCTGCTATGTACTAAAGAAGAGAATTCAGGAATTATTCGACGCCAAGGTCCTAACTCTACGTCTATAGGGAACGATCACTACGGCAGCTATAGGCTCCTATCGCCCATATGTCTGGGAAGTAGCATCGCCATCCAACGTCGTCACGACGTATGGGCCACATGAGGATTCTATCTTCATCGTCCCGCCTACCTGCAGCAGTCAGCGCTCAATAGTCTTCGGTCGCATACGGAATCAACCGATTGTCCAAGAAGACCCTTTCGACGACGACACCGGGAAAATACAGGTTCACCGTTATAGCCCGCAAGCGCTAAAGATCATGCAAAACATGGGCTACGACTTGAAACGGAAGCCAGGCCTCAACTACGGAAGAGGCAGACGAACGCCGCCGTACGGCAACCCCCGTAATCAACAAACTCGTCTCGGGTTAGGGTATGCCACCTCCCTCGTGACTTCCGAGCCAAAAGAGGACCCCTTTTCCTCTTCCCAGAATAGCTCATCGCCCTCCAACTCACCGGATGCTCTCGAACGAGCACTGTCAGTGAATATGGTGATGACGAATCCCTGAGAAGCCGAAGAGCAGGATGCGAAGCCATTCGAGGATGACCCCTGGGCTCAACAAATGGATACGCAGTGGGAATTTCGCTTCGAGCAGAGAGAACCTCCCACCAAGGACGAAGTCATCCAGATCAACGTTGGGAGTGAGCTCTCACCAAAGCCAATATTTGTCAGTAACAATCTTCCCCCACCTGAAAGGGAAGAAGTTATACAGCTGATAAAGGAGTATATTGACGTCTTCGCGGGAGATTACGAGGACATGCCAGGCCTAGACCCGAAGGTAGCTACTCATATGCTTAATATATTAACCGATTCGAAGCCGGTAAAGCAGCACCAACGACGGTTCCGCCCCGATATGATGGACGCCATCAAAGCTGAAGTCAAGAAGTTGATAACCTGCAATTTCATCCGGGAGGAACAACACCCCGACTGGGTCGCTAACGTGGTCCCAGTCATGAAGAAAAATAGGAAGGTACGCATCTGCATCGACTACCGAGATCTGAACGCGGCCTGCCCCAAAGATGAATTCCCTCTCCCCATCACGGACATCATGATCGACAACACCTGCGGCTTCGAACGCATGTCTTTCATGGACGGGTTCTCAGGATACAATCAGATCAAGATACATCCTGAAGACGAGAAGCACACTGCCTTCCGGACGCCACTGGGGGTATATTACTATACGGTCATGCCCTTCGGGTTAAAGAACGCTGGGGCTACGTACCAACGGGCTATGAGTAACATATTCCGTGGGCATTTACGTAAAACAGTGGAATGCTACGTAGACGACATAGCCGTCAAAAGTCGCCTCAAAGGTGATCACATCCAAGACCTAAGGGCGGTATTCGAATTAATGCGCCAGCATCAACTCAAAATGAACCCTACAAAGTCCTTTCTGGGTGTATCCAGTGGCAAGTTCCTGGGATTCGTCATTACCACCAAAGGCATCGAAGTAGACCCTGACAAAGTCCAGGCGATCACGGTAATGCGACCGCCCCGTAATCTGAGGGAACTCAGGGGGTTCCAAGGACGTCTGGCTTATATCCGGCGGTTCATATCCAACCTCTCGGGGAGATGTCAGCCCTTCTCTCATCTCATGAAGAAAGGTGTATCCTTCATATGGGACGAAACCTGTCAGCAAGCGTTCGAGGATATCAAACGCTACCTAACCAGCCCGCCAGTTCTGGTGCCTCCCGTCGTGGGAAAACCATTCTTGCTGTACGTACGGGCAATGGATCATTCGCTAGGAGCTCTCCTCGCGCAGAAAAATAATGCGGGTCATGAACAGGCTATCTACTACCTTGGCAGAATGATGGTCGGGGCCGAATACCGGTACAACCCAGTGGAAAAGGAATGCTTGGCTCTGATGTTCGCTGTCCAGAAAATGCGGCACTACGTCACCGGCCAGACTATTCATATCATCTCCAGGATCAACCCCCTCCGAGTGCTGATGAGCAAGCCAAGTGCCCTCAACTCCCGACTCGCAACGTGGGCGATGCTGCTGACACCATACGACATGGTGTACATCCCACAGAAATCCATCAAAGGCCAAGCGCTGGCCGACTTCCTAGCGGCTCATCCGATCCCGGAGACCTCCAAACTATACGAGGACATCCCCGATGAAGTTGCAGAATGTAACTTCGCAAGGAAAAGCGACGTATGGCAACTATTCTTTGATGGCGCCTCCAGAACCGGTCCTAAAGGAAACGTCGTTTCAGGAGTGGGAGTCGTCCTAGTTACCCCGGATCAACTCGTCATCTACCGAGCATACTCTCTTAGCGAGCCCTGCTCCAACAACGTGGCAGAATACAACGCTCTACTAATTGGGCTCCAAGTTGCTACGGAACTGGGGGTAGAATCCCTGGAGGCTTTCGGTGATTCTCTGCTCATCGTCAATCAAGTCAGGGGAATATACGAAGTCCGTAATCCAGACCTCATCCCCTATCACCGGGCGACAATCGAGATAGCCATGACGTTCAAAGGGTTCTTCCTAGAGCACGTACCTCGATCTCAGAATCTGGAAGCTGACGCCTTGGCCAGCTTGGCCGCAGACTTAGCCGCTCCTATAAGAAGGCAAGATTCGGTAATCCTTCTTAACAGAGATTTGTTCTGTGTGAAGAACAACTGTCACATAGAACGCAGCTACGTTGTAAACGCCGATCCTCCTACAAGAGATTGGACAAGTCCTTTCATAGATTTCGTGGTATACGGAATCTTACCGGAGAACCCCAAGGAAGCAGTATCCGTCAAGAGACGATCGCTACGCTTCTACTTCGATGCGTCTTCACAATGCCTGTATCGCCGGACCTACGACGGACTGCTGTTGAGGTGTCTCTCTGGCACCGAAGCACAGCAGATTATCCGTGAAGCTCACGATGGTGTATGCGGAGCGCATCAACCCGGGGCTAAGCTACAGGATCGCATCAGGAGGATGGGCTATTACTGGCCAACCATGATCGCAGATGCAATACAGTATGCAAAGCATTGCAGAGCCTGTCAGGTTCATGCAGACTTCATACATCAACCGTCGGAACATCTACATCCTACGGTCGCATCCTGGCCTTTCGAAGCATGGGGAATGGATATCATCGGTCCTATTCACCCGTCGTCTTCCAGGGGTCACCAGTTCATATTGGCCATCACGGATTACTTTTCCAAATGGGCCGAAGCAATCCCCCTCACTGAGGTAAAGGCATCCAACGTGGTCAGCTTCATCAAACATCACGTCATCTATCGCTTCGGGGTACCCCGGAGGATAATTCACGACAATGGGCCCCAGTTCATTAGCCAGACGTTTCATCGATTTTGCGATAAAAACCGGATACACAATGTTGCCTCCACGGCGTACTATCCAGCTGCTAATGGTCTGGCGGAAGCTTTCAACAAAACCATTATCAAACTCTTGAAGAAGTTTGTCTCTTCAAACAAGAGAGACTGGAACGAAAAGCTGGGCGAATGCCTCTGGGCATACCGCACAACGGTACGAACGCCGACGGGTTGTACCCCATTCTCGCTGGTCTACGGGAGCGAAGCAGTTCTTCCCATTGAAATCCAGATCCCGTCGCTCAGAATAGCCGTGGCTAATGAGTTGACCCAAGAAAAGAATGACCTCTTAAGGCTTCAGGAGCTAGAAGGATTAGACGAGAAACGCCTCCAAGCTCAACAGCGCATCGCGCTCTACCAAGCACGCATTTCCAGGGCTTTCAACCATAAAGTAAAGGAAATGATGTTCAAAGTCGGCGAGCTGGTTCTAGCAGTAAGAAGGCCGATGATTTTAACTCACAGAAGTAAAGGCAAATTCTAGCCCAAGTGGGAAGGCCCTTATGTGATCGAGACAACGTTCTCGAACGGCGCCTACAGGATAGCCCAGCCTAACGGAGACCTATTAATGGCTCCCATCAACGGCAAGTTCCTGAAAAGATACTACGCTTAATTTCCCCCCTGCCCAGGCAGAACATAGCGAGAATCTCAATTCTGACGAAACTACTCCAAGAAGAGAAACTAGTTAGGTCATATCCTATCATGTCTATACGACCTCTGAATAGATACATCTTGCTAAAGAGGTTTATCGAGAGTATGTTAGGTCCATACTACCTCTGATATCCCCCTCACCTAAAAAAAAAAAACTGTCATTTACATTCCGAAATGACGGGTCCACCACAGTCAGAAAAGAGTCGCTTTTATTCATTCCCAGAAGGAGGCAAAATTACATAGGGAGAGATACATCAAGATAGCGGAGTAATCAGATCACGAATCTGCCGCTCCAGTGCAGCTATCCTCTCATTCCTAAGGGCCAAGGCATCGACGCGAGCCCGCTCCAGCTGTGCCTCGGGGGTATGCGTAAGGGTCAGGTTAGCCCTTGCCCGAAGACAGCCCGCACGGGCAGCTTCCGCACGGTCCAGATCCCGTAGCGCTTCACTCAGTCGACCAATCGCTACCTCTGAACCTGCCAACGACTGGGAGGCCCACTCCTCTGCCAGAGCAAGTTTTTCCCTCAGCTTGGAGACCCTCGCTGCATTCCCTTCATGCTCGGATCGACACTTCATCTCGACAGCAAGAGCTTCTTCCACAACAGCCTTTCTCCTATCCATCTCCAGCTTATGCTTCTGGATAGAGTTGTCTAGACTTGCAAGCTTGGTAGCGAGTCGCTCAGCCATGAGGTCGAATCGAGCCTGGACATCAGCATCAAGGCTGGCCTCCGCCCGCTGCAAATATTCGTTAACGGGTTACTCTAAACCATTAACCACCGCCTCCAGAGCGTCAGCTACTCCAGGATTGCCAAGCCCCCTGACAACCTCGATCGAAAGCTGAGAAGTCTTCTTCAGGAGCTCAAAGTCAAGTTTCTTCACCAACACCATCGGTATCATCGTTTGTAAACCGGTATAGACAAGGCTGGTATGCTGCTCGGTCAACGCAACTAGACCCGACTGAACGTCCGGAGTAACCGCGATGCTAGTAACTCCCTCTCCAG
The DNA here is from genome assembly GCA_036927795.1 of Iris macrosiphon. Classification (NCBI taxonomy): domain Eukaryota; kingdom Viridiplantae; phylum Streptophyta; class Magnoliopsida; order Asparagales; family Iridaceae; genus Iris; species Iris macrosiphon. The sequence goes on along the minus strand of JAYESA010000020.1, from coordinate 35,154,772 downwards.
GGACAATTGCAGACGAGGTAGCCACCGCCGCCGCCTCGACGGGCGGCGCGGCCGAAAAAGGTATGACGGCAACGATCGAGGTCATCGGCATACTCGCGAAAGGCGAGGTCGCGATAACAGGTTCGTCCCCCTCCTGAGACGACGAAACCTCTCCAGGCGAGCTGGCCCCCGAAGACACTTCTACCTCGGAATTAGGCGCCTCCACATCTTCACTAGGAGCCAACGGCATATACGACATGTCTGCACCTGATGTGGCTAAACTACGCCTTAAGGACGCAATACGACCTGTCATGCCTGGAGAAGGAGGTGGGCCGACCGACATCGCCAAAAGTTCGGTCAAACCTTCCCTAAGACGCGGTCGAGGTTTGTCAGCCGGAGTCTCGCCAAGCGCGCTCGCTGACACAGAAGCAACTTCCCCTACTGCTGACCTCGGGAAAGATTCTCCCATCTGCAGCGGCCACGTGGGCAATCCCGCTCCGCTGCTTGAAGCAGCCACAGCGACAGCAACCTCTAGCGAGGACTCCCCGGCACCACCAGTTGGAGCTGTATAAGGTCCCTCTCTAAAAGGCGAGGAACCTCCAGCCAAAGATTCATCCCTGATATAGGGAGGTGCCGACTCACTCACGGGAGCCTCAATACCAGGAATGCGGAGAGAACGAGCCACCGTCTCCTTCCTCCTCTTACGAAGGGAAGCTTCCTTCGAGCAGAAGCCCGTCGCTTCCCAGAGGAGACTATCAAAGCCCCCGCCGGCGCAGGCACTGCACACCTCGGCAACGATACCAGGAGCTCATCCGGAGTACCAAACTCCTCGCCCTCGTCAGAAGAAGCCGAGGGGACTTCGATTCTTCCCCCAGGCTTGGCAGAAGGCACTCTAAAGCTTCCCCGCATGTCGAAATCGCGATGGAAGGTGTTAATCGCCACATAAAACTGGGCGTAAGAGTGAAGGATGCGCAGCTCCGTGGAGGTTGTAACGACCGGCACGATAAAAATTGCCCCCGTACAACCCATGATAAAATATCGCCACCCTCTAGCTCCATCAATGAGTCCGCCCTTGGGCCTAAAGCTGGTGACGGCGTTACCCACGTGCAATTGATCGTACCCGAACTGCCTGGCAAATCGACTAGGCAAGTAAGGCTCGAAGATGCAATAGTCTTTGCTCCTATACAGCAGATGGGATGGTCTGATACAGACCAACCAATTAAAAGCCTCCGGAGAAAGAACGGTCTTCTCTCCACCTGAATCCTCAAGCCACACCCCGGATTGGTTGCGATGTACCGGAGGGGGAGTACAGAGGATCTTCCAGCCGTGGCTGAGGTTCAACACTAACCGACAGTCTAAAACTGTGTTCACATTCCAGGTAGAATCCCTGTAATTCAACAGGAATATGCCCCCTGAGCTGCTGCCGGAACCGGGAGACATCACCCGGGGGTTGTGGAGAATTAACCAACCCATCAGATACAGGTATGGCAATTCCACCCTGGGAAAACTCTCACGCCGAGCTTCATCGACGAGCAACCCATCGGTCATGGCCCTCAGGCCAGCCTGAATACGACACACCATGGCAGGAAGCAGGCCCAGTCTTGCCCCAAACACCAGACGCACTGCGGGCCACAGGATGTTCCGGTGAATTCGATCCGCAGACGCGATACCGGGCACTACCACTCGACGCAGCCATATGGAGAGGAAACCAGCCAGCTGGGCTTCCTTAGATAGAGGCCTACGACAGCGCCTCAAGTAACTGTGGGCCTTGGTGCCTTCGGGGTATTTTCCTACCCCCTCAACGAAATCTGATCGGGAGCCTTGGCGTCCTCCATAAGAGCCTCGACCACTTGGGCACTAAGGACGCTCAAGCAGTTTACGGGCTCATTCTTACCCCCCGAAGCTTTCTCCGACTTGGCGGCCCTAGCCCGATGGAAGAAGAGGTAAGACATCCACTTAGTGGTATGGGCCAAATCCGAGGGCTCGTCATAAAAAGCGGTGCACGCGAAGTACTGACACATCAGCTCCTGATATACTTCTGCCACCCGAGGGTCCAAATCTCCCAACTCCCGGTTGGTGGGGACATACTCTTCATATGGGGTATCCCCCATCGGCAGTCTCGAGACAACTGCCATATCATGGAGGGCCAATCCCAACTCCCCCAGTGGAGTGGCGAAGGTCCCGGTGAGCGGAATATACCGCTCCATCAGTGCCAAGAACAAATTAGCATTGGGAGGCAACCCAACACTCGTCGCGCTCACAGCGACGTATAGTCCGATGTCCTCCAGCTCTCTTCGGAAGTGCGACAAGGCCCAATCAACTAGGCATCTCCATCGGGAGTTCGTTGGGGCGATCCACCCGTTGCACCGAGGATTCTCCTTGGGGTATACCCCACCTCGACTCATGAAGTCGTTGCAGAAGGTCGGCAACTGGACAGGCTGGATCACCGAGCTATCTTCACTCGGGATATTACCCGGGCACAGACCCCAAAACAGCGTCACAACGCCGGAGGGGCGACTGACAAACGACCCCTGGTCGGCTCCTTTCAAATGAAAGATCTTTCCAGGCTTCCCGTGAAGATTAGGAGTCAGCTTCCACGACATCTTCCTAGGATGCGTCGCATGGGAGAAAGCCGAGATAGGATAATCCCTCGGCATCGTCGGCAGATACAAGACCAAATTCCCGGCAGGGAAGACCCAAGGCTCCCTCTTAGGCTTCGTCTGGGACTGTTTATCGATCATGTCCCCAAAGAGAAAAGCAGGCTTTATGTACTGCTCCCCGTCTACATGTGTCAAGGGTTCGCCATTGATCATGCTCAACAACATTCGCTCACCCTGGGCCGATATCAGAAACTCCCTGCCCTCAGGGTACTGGGGTCCAGAGATGGAAAAGGCCACATGGGACAGATCCTCCAGGTAGTTCGAGTGCAGCATCCCGGCAGCGGAGCCCATCACCTCAGCCAGCGGTGACTCACCCAAATCAACTGCAAAAGTGCAAGGAAAATAGGTCATTACAAATCCTGCACAAGTGCGGACCAAAAGAAAATGACAGTCTGTACTTTACGCCAAGATTGCGCAAATTTGGTCTCTATACGCCGGAAGTCTCCTCCGCAAGCGTAAAATTCAAAATTTACGATATACCCCAATTTTCGTTAGCCAGAGCTTTTACGCTCGGAACTATGAAAATATGGAGTTCTTACGCTGGCACATTAGAAATGTGGGCGTAAAAGATGAAAATGTCTCCGTGCATCATCTTCCTCAAAAGAGGCTATCAGCACAGAAGATGACCTAGCGCGATCACGTTCAACGTGTGCGAAGGATTTTTTTCGTCGTTTGTGTCATCCCAAAAGGCTCTACCTCTAAAGCCGGGTGCGCTGCTCGTCGGCGGGATGCTCCTCTCGGAAGGAGGTTCACCTTGCCCGACCGAAGATTCTCTCTCCGGTACCGAAGAACGAGAAGAAGAACCTACGCTCTTTCCCTTAGCGGAGGGAGTTTGTTTCGACCCCATTTCTGAGGACTCGAAGTGCTCGGAGAAGGAACGAAGGAAAACTCGAACAGTCGAAAACTCTCTTTCGCAGAAGACAGATAAAAAGCTTTTTCTCTCAAAAGCGTGGGGTATATATACGGTCCGAGTCGACTCCTCGAATCCTCGGACGGACCCCTCGAGACCCCAACCGGATCTCGCAATTAAGAGTTGGTTATGATTGGATGCTACGTCAGCCCACTACCCTCGAAAAATGGACAGTCAACGAATTCGAAAGATTTTTTTTCGTGCAAGACGGTTCAGCGGGTTCTATGCTAAAGGAGCTTTTTCTACGCTCGACAGCAACAGATCTACGGTTTTACGCTCGCAAGCGGCAAGTCTATGGTTTTACGCCCGGATGCCTTTGTGCTCGATAGCTTTTATGCTCGAGAGGCCACAAACCTACGACTTTACGCTCAGCAGATACCAAATCGACGATCTCACGCTCGGTGGCGCTCAGTTTACGCTCAGAAGCAACAGATCCGCAAAACCTCACGCTCGAAGAAATTTTCTTTTCAGGAGTACAGATCTACAGTTCTGCGCTAAAGGAGCTTTTCTACGCTCGACAGCAACAGATCTACGGCTTCACGTTCGACAGCTACAAGTCTACGGTTTATGCCCGGATGCCTTTGTGCTCGGTAGCTTTTATGCTCGAGAGGCAACAAACCTATGACTTCACGCTCAGGAACCACAAGTCTACGATTTCACGCTCGATGGTGTTCTTACGCTCATAGGCTACAGATCTACAGTTCTGCGCTAAAGGAGCTTTTCTACGCTCGACAGCAACAGATCTACGGCTTCACGTTCGACAACTACAAGTCTACGATTTATGCCCGGATGCCTTTGTGCTCGGTAGCTTTTATGCTCGAGAGGCAACAAACCTATGACTTCACGCTCAGGAACCATAAGTCTACGACTTCGCGCTCGATGGTGTTTTTACGTTCAGAGGCTACAGACTGATGATTTTGCGCTCCACGACTTTCCGCATATCCGAACAGTCCCCAAGACGGTCAATTGCAAAGAGTTCACACAGAAGATACTCGTTCTTGACCCAGAGCATCCCAAGTACCCGAAGCATACATAGTTCAAACATTGAGAAATTACTCTTCTCGGGTCCAAAATTGGAGGTTCATCCAGACTCCAGTCTGAACATTCCGTCTATCAAGGTGGCAACTCAACTTGACAGCCAAAAACCTTGACCCTGTTCCAAGGGAGTTTCGAGAGATCATTCTTGAAGACGAAGTCTGAACAAGATCCTGCTCATCAGAGAAGCAACGGTTTAGAACTCTACGCTGTCCCTCAGTCCTAGCAACAGGACAGTTCTAAATGTTCAAGGACGCTCAGCAGCATTCTATGGACTATTCAGGGCCTAATACTCTTTCTATCAGAGTCGGCGTAAAGATTCAGATGTGTCGAAGCTGCACATATCCAGACTTCACAAGCAACGTATGGCAAAGACGATCATATGCAGAGAAGAAAGACGATTTTATTTAAAATCATGATTACATATGAGGAAAATCCAATCTACAAGGGTTTTTCTCTATTTTTTATGATTACATATGAGGGAAACTCCATCTACAAAGGAGATACCCCCTCGTCGTCTGAAGATCATGCCCAAGATCTTTCTCTTCTTCCAAGAAGGTGATCAGCGGCGCAAGGATGCCTTCAACAGAAGAAAAGCGGCATAAATCCGCTTTCCTGCATCCCTCGTCACCGGAGGCAACGGGAGAAGGCGCCGCTTGCAAGCAGTGTGGTCTAATACGACCGTTCTTCTCGCCAGAAGCAACGCCATACAAAGTTGCTGATTATCCCGAGCAAGGGAGGCTAAGATATCCTTCCATGATCCATCGCTGCAATGGACACTTGCTCGAAGATGCCGTCTTTTTTGGCTCCTTACATGCTGGAAGAACATGATCTCCTTCTTCCTCAGATCGACCCGACGAGCTCCGGCGATCATCTCTGCATGACAATGGGAATGTGGTAAAACAGGTTCACCCCCCCAGCCTTTTATAGGCGCAAGAGATCACAGCGGTCCCCAATAAATCTGCCATAAAGTCAGTACCGACCGTTTGAAACGCTCCATTCAGAAACGTTTCGAGTTACGAGGGGCCGTTCATGCTTCTTTCAAAGCGTTTCAAATTCCGAGGAATTTAAAAGCTTTGAAGGGGGTCTTGTAGAAGCATGAAAAATACGCTGGAACAATCTACGCAGCATCTTGATACAGAGCAGCGTAAACAGAGGCCTTCGAAGCCATCCAACGTAAAATAGGATTCTGCATCGCCTCCATGGCGTAAAATCCAGCCGCTCTCAAAGCAGCGTTAAAGCATACGAGGAACGCTTCGTCTTCCCCGAAATGAACCTGTCAAGTCACGCGGTGAACCTGGCCTCTGACTCCTGACAAAAAGTACTGCACGGCTACCCAGACGACGGCTGGAAACGATGGCAGATCCCTCGGGACGCATCCCGCAGTATGATGGCGGATCTCTGCATTTAATGCAGAGGATTTGGTTAAATATCACCAAACCGTCGCCTACCAAAATCCCCCCAGCGTAAACCGCTCTTTCGCGTACAAGGGAATACGCTGCCTTGTTTACACAGGCAAAACATGAGCTGTTTCGCGCTCCGCAGTAAGGCAAACCGCTGCCACGTCAAAAGCTGTACTTCGTACGGGGCTCGAGGCACGTCTCTACGTCTAATTGCACAGAGCAGTGACAGTTTCCCTCAAGGCACGTCTCCACGACGGATGCACAGAAGGGCTGCAGACCTCCAAAAATACGTCTCCGCATTTAATGCACAAGATGATGACAAATCTCTGTAGAAGATTTGATTACATCTTCGAAAGCCGTAATTCCGGCTAAGACGTCCGCATCAGCACTTCGACTCGGTACGCAGTGGCTTCTACGCCCGCTCAGGATCAGTGCTCCCTCGGCTTCCAACGCCCTCTCGGTCTCTACGACCATTCGGCTTCTATGACCATTCGGCTTCTATGCCCATTCGGCTTCTATGCCTGCTCGGCTTCTATGTCCATTCGGCTTCTATGCCTGCTCGGCTTCTATGCCTATTTTGGCTTCTACACCAAGGTGACAGTCGCTTGGCTTTTACGCCAACCTCTGCTACACAAGGGATACCTACCTACGTGGCTTTTACGCCGTGATCTTCGTAGCAGATATACGCATTTTGTCCCCTTAGTTGGACACGCGTCACATGCTCACTCAAAAGGTCATTTACACGCAGGCATTGGTTATTTTAAACCGTTGTGTAAAAGGGTGCTGTACTGTCCACTCCTCGGTTGTTACATCGATGGAGTGGTCACTGTCACCAAAACTCTATAAATAGAGACCCCTATCAATGGGGAAAAAGGTCGGAAAATTGGTCAAGAAAACCAGTACAAGATCAAAGGTCAAAAAATTAGAAACTCGAAGATCGGACAAGGTCATCGAACCAGAGATCAAGGAGGAGAGATAGAGAGAGAGAGAGGAGAACCCAGAGCTCGGGCAAGGAACAGGGAGCGACGACCTTCAGCATCGCGCATCCACCCTCCTTTGCAACCTCCGAAGCTGCATCCTGTCTTCCACGGCACTTCTTCAACATCGTGTAGTCCAAGGGCTAAAGTGATCGACCGCAGATCAGACACCTATAGCAATTTATACCCAGATTAAATAAATTGTACTCCCACATCCTCGTATAGGATTACATTGTACAAGTTTGTTTGTAAACCAAAGGGCGCGGGTCTCTTATAACCCTGTCATTGAAATACACTTTCATTCTTTCGTTTAATACCACAAACAGAGATAAAATTATCCAAATTGGAGAAATTTAGTGTCTACGAGTCCAGAATGTTGACCAGACCTCAACAAAATATCCAAAATTGGATTTCGAGGAGTCGGTCACGAAAACGACCGTCAAGTGAGACCGTGGGACCCGCAAAACAACGTTCCATCAACATTCTTATAATCGAACCAAACTTTGGTCACAGGACCAGCGTAATGCTGCAAATCTGATGGCATAAGTTTCGTCGCAAAACGACAAGCACACATGAAGTTATTGCACAAATTTGGAAAAGGCCGATACGGGATATTTTTGTTGATACAAGTTGATTCCGGCGTGCACGCACGTCCAAATCAGATTTCGTGAAATCCCACACGTCCACATTGACGATACACACCTTTCGGTAAAATTTGCACATGACGAAGTCGTCTCATTTGACGGGACGTACCCCGTATCGTAAAATTTTGAGTTTTAGAAAAACAAGATTTTATTGGTTTTTGAACTCAAATAATTATCAAATGATTAGCAATCTAAATAATGTAATTAAACACATAGGAAGGGTGTTAGGTAGAGTGTATACCAAAAGAATCGGTTCAATATTCGGTCGAGCGAGGTGGGCAAAATTGCCTCGCAAAGAGAGGTGGTTGATACTCGGTTCAGGACTGTGGATGTGCTTGGATCTGTGCTCGGCTTGGGTGGACGATCGCTGGTGCTCAGGGATGTCGGACGATGGCTGCGGCAGAAAGGGTGTGCTAGTGCGGTCGCTGGTCGGGGTCGCCGGAGGGGGCCGCCGGAGTGCTGCATTTGCAACCGTAGCAGCAACAACAGTACGACAGTAGTGGTGGCGTCGGTGGTGTAGGCCGGCGGCGGCGCTCGCTGTTGCGGCCAGGCACTCGCCGGCCAGAGGAGGCACGAGTAGAGGAGGAGGTGATTGAGGAAGAAGAACCTAGGGTTAGGGTTTCGTTTTGATGAAGTATATATAGGGTGTGAGCGGGGGAGTAGTTGCGGTCGGGTGAGAGGGTCGGGGAAGCCACCTCTCGGGTCTGCTAGGTTGGGTAGTTTAGATTTAGTTGGTTTTTCTTATGTTTTTGTTTTATTTATTATTTTCTTCTTTTTCTTTTATTCCTTTCTTTTACTCTTATAAGGAAAATATATATTAGTAAATATATATCACCATGTTTATCCATAAAATCCTAAAATTATCTAAAAATTAGAATATTATATTTGTTCATAAATAAATTCTAAATAAAATGTTATAATATTTTACGAAATATATGTTACAACCAAAATACTTTTTATGACATATTTGTTACTTATAAATATAAATAAATATTTATATAAGTTTACAATCCAAAGAATTATATATATATTTAAATTATCTAAAATAACCAAAAATTTGTATAATTAAAATATAAATAATAAATTCAAAAATGTAAAAATTATGGGGGTTTACAATCTACCCAACTTATAAAAAATTTATCCTCGAAATTTAAAAAAAAAATAGAACAGGGCAAGAGAATTCAATGTGAAAGAAAGATAAATACGACTTTTCGTATCGAGTTTCTCGAAAAAAATAAGGCACGATCTAAAGATACGGAACACAAAATGGTAAAAAAAATTAAAGTACGCAAGGTCATATCTTTATTCTCGAAAGATGGGGGACACAGTTACCAATGTGATCCTAATTTGATGTCATATTCAGAGCAAGGGTACGTTTAATCCCGAGCTCTACCCAACTTATAAAAATTAAGTTGGTCGTTGGAACTTTAGTCACGATCCTATTTAAAAGGGTTATGAAAAGTCTAACTTCAAGAAAGGTTACGAGATGATGAGACTTTTGTGACCGTATTCATATGCTATCAAAAGAAATCTAGGTACTACCATAGGGTTATTAGGTCAAACACTCTATAAAGAAAGCTTACTAGTTCTCATTTGTCCTAACTAGGTTATGAGTTTACAAGACCATAGGAAATGTCTTAATCAAATACAACTAGGGTGAGATGGTACAGAGGAATACGTTCGTCACATATCATGAATGTCGATGAACGGTTCAACATCTTTCTTTCTGTCTTCGAAGTCGTAGAGCAAGTAATTGTCAAAAGGTAATATAATTTGTCAATATGATTAATATTGTGTAGAGAGTACAAGGAGCTCAATTTAATGCAACATAAATATCATGGGCATAGTTTGGCTCGAGTGGGCTACGGGTTTGTAAGTGGTTGGGATAATTGGAATGTCGATGTATAATTTAATTTAATTTAATTGTAACAGAATTGAGTATTAGGTATAGGTTTTTAGAAGAAAGTATGCCACAAATATTTTGGGGTCTATATAGAGCATGGGAGTATATAATTGGGACTAACAGCTAGGTCACGAGTGAGGTAGGTCCAGTTAGGCTCATGAATGTCAAAGTTATCGAAAGAATTGAGTCGGTGTTGCGTATTAAAATTTCCAGCAACGAAAAATGATATCTATGTGTCATTTATGTAAGCAAATACGTCGCAAATATTGTACGACTAAAATAAAGCACGGAAGGATGAGTTTGTGAATGATAGTCATGTCATGGCTGTAGAATGGCTAGTTTAGGTCATAATGGTGAAAGTTGTTGGAATAGAAATGATAGTATTGTGCTCTAAATATTCGAGCAACAACAAAGGGTATCTAAGGATACAAAATTAAAGAGATAATTTAATCCTTACGATCTAATTAATACCAAATAAATTTGAATTTACCCTAAAATTCTAAACATAATCTTACACTAAAAATTAGGAGCTTATACTCTACCTGTCACGACCCGCACCCAAAAAATTGGGCATGAGTCGTGGGTACGTCCAGCCTACGCCGCAGCATCGGCGGTAGAACGCTGTCTAGGTCTACTAACAATCTCACATAATCAATATATAAACCTGTCAAGATCTCAACTCCAAACGGAGGAGCAATATCATAATGATAATCACAAGTACTCAATCACGAATCTAAGCACGATAAGATAACACAGAAAACTAACAGCTACCAAGTCTAAACAACCACTACTAAAACAACCACAACATCAAATAATAATAATACATCATCTAAAATCAAATATAATACAAGGTCTCAATCCAAAACCGGAGACAAATCCGATGCTAAAGGCTAATAAAAATAATAACAAGGTCCTAGTGATCCCGGCTACCAACCCGAAAATCACTCATAAACTAGAGGGTCCCTGTCTGCACAATCGACAGGCTGAGGTCCATAAAATGTCGGACACCAATCCTCCGGATACTCTGGAAAAAATATGTCCAGTCAGGACTGGAGCAAGTACACCTCTAACAGTAGTTCCAGTTAAATGATAAAAACTATTAAACAATTGTAGCAAGTAGCAAGGTGAAGGAAATAAAGTATGAAACAAGAAATATATATGTCACTGGTGCATAAAGGTAAAGATGCATGAATATCAGAAGCAAGATAGTAATAACTAAAAGATACAAGAAATCTCAACTAAGAGTAAGTTTGTGCACATGAACGCGTAGTGAGTCCAGCATAAAATACATGTAATGAGTCAAGTCCAGAAACTATAAGTGAGACCAGCAAGAAATACAAGAGAGTCCAGACTATAAAGAATGAACTCGGTGTCTTTGAAATACTTGTTTCGACATATAAACGGCTAGGGGTAAGTACGGCTCACCGTGCACTGGGTGCGCGGCTGCTATCATTCCAGATTAGACCAGAGGGGGTGATTCCTGATGATTCCAGATGGGAATATTTACATGGCTACTCGAGTATTTCCCCGCCCGACTAGTACAAGTGAATCCAAGACCCGACACGTAAATCAAGATGAGTCCAGCCTGAAACATGAGTGATGCCTGTAGTGATGCATGTAGGTGATGCTAGTAGGTGATTCCAGAATAGAGGCCAGAAACATGAAATATACGTGTCGCAAGTAAATGAATCCAGAAATACCAGTCTGTGTCCCGTGTTGTGCCAGAAAAATCAGATGATACTATACTAGAAGCTGAATCATAATAATCATCAGATAATGAAAACTATCATAGAATGTACTCGCTTGACGTCCTGGGCAACTGGCGATCCGAACTGGTGTCGCAAGGACCTATTGCGAAAAGTAAGGTTAAACAGATTGCTAATAAGTTAAACAGATATAAAATAACTAAAAATAGGCTTCTAGGATCGTTCTAGGTCAAACGGGTCAAACCGATAAAATCTGGATCAAAAAGTCAACTCTAGGTCCAAAAAGTCAACTCTAGGTCAAATCTAGGTCAAAAGTTGACTTTGGCGGTCAACCGAGTCAGCTACGGTCAACTCTAGATCAAACTAGGTCATTAAGCTAATAAACCCTCAAACTCGCCTCCTTGAGATACCAGGATACCATCGGTATCCGATACCTCAACCTAGGCTACGCACCCCGCCTATACCCGCTAAAACCTATGCTAGCACGCGTAAATATATACACATATACATATAAAAATAACTCTAAACCTATTCCTAGGCAATTGCTCAAAAACCCCGCTCGAAACTCAATACCTTGGATATCTCAAGGTATTGAGATACCTTGGTATTTCAAGGTATTGAGATACCTCTCTAAACCCTCACTAACTACCCTTCTAACTAACTAACTATGCTTATAGATATATACCTATATATATATATATATATATATATATATATATATATATATATAACACATATAAATATCTACATAACTATATGTATATATATATATTCACACATACACACATATACACATATCCCTCTCACACCTATACATATATATTTACCTAGCTATAACTATGCATATATCTAGCTATATGTACATATATCTATACATATAGATATATATCTATCCAACTAGCTATCTATCTATCAATCTATATACCTATCTATCTATCAATCTATCTATCTATTTATCTATGTATCTATCTATCTAGAAATCTATCTACCTAGATATCTATCTATCTATCTATTTATCTATGGATCTCATCTATCTAGGTATCTATCTACCTAGATATCTATCTATCTATCTATCTATCTATCTATCTATCTATAGATCTATCTATCTATCTATCTATCTATCTATCTTATCTATAAATCTATCTATCTATCTATTTATCTATCTATCTATCTATCTATATATCTATCTATTTAGATATCTATCTATCTATCTAGATATCAATCTATCTATCTAACTATCTAATATCTATCTATCTAACTATCTAACTATTTATCAATCTATTTAACTATCTATCTATCTAACTATCTATTTATCTATCTACATTCATCTATCCCTCGCCCTGCTACTAGCTGCTAGGCCGCTACCCCTATAATGCAACGCGCTTGCGCTCGCTGCTGCTGCTGCTAATATTGTTGCTGCTGCTAGTTGCTGCGAAAGATGCTGCTGTTGTGTGCACAACAGCGCGCTGTGCACTGCTCTGCACAGCAGCCCCACTGCTGCTGGAGCTGCCACGCTGCGCTGCCACACGCACAAACACGCACGCACACATAAACACACACACACACACACACACACACATATATATATATATATATATATATATATATATATATATATATATATATATATATATATATACACACACACTAATACATATATATTATATATACACACACTAATACATATATATTAACACCAACACACGCTCTCACACAAACACTCACTAACACACACTCACACATATATATAAACACATACACACACACACACACACACACACACATATATATATATATATATATATATATATACACAAACACACACACACTCTCACACACCCTCACACACATACTCTCACACACACAACTCACACACATAAACATATATATATACACGCACACAAATATACATATATAGAAACACACACGCACACACACACACACACACACACACACATATATATATATATATATATATATATATATATATATATATATATATATATATATATATATATATATACACACACATACACACACACACTAGCACACTAACACAACACACACAACACACAAACAACACATACAACACTCCACCAACACGCGCCCAACGACCCCTACACGCACAAACACGTATATATATAAAATATAACCCGATAACTCTAGCATACACTCCCCGAAGCTAACCCAACGCGTGCACAAGCCCGAAACTAGGAAACCAAATCGAAATGGCCGTTCGGTCATTTCGACGAACACGTGGTGTACGGTTCGCAAAACCTCATGAAATGCACACCAAACCTACTCGGAATCGGCCCAAAATTTATCCACGGGTTCTAAACGATGTCTAGATCCTAGAAAAAATAATAACTCATCAATTCTAGGTCCGTGGCAAAAATGCGCACGTACATAGAACCGGCGATGACGAAAACCCCCAAAACGCCCATTTCTCTGCGACACGATTTCACATGTCTGAACGGAGACACATACTAACCCTCAAGACACCCGACAATGTCTACCTATGTTCGTCTAACCTAGGACATCACCTAAAATTGGGTCAATATCGGATTTTACCCGAAATTGACACAAAACCTAGTGTTAAAGTCTCCAAACACAACCAAACTAGTTCCAACTTCCTCCCTCGGGTAGCCCTAAGGTCTAGGAAGGTTCTAAAATATTAATTACACTATATAAGAGTAATTATAAGGGGAAAAATTAGGGTTTATCTCTTGGGAGTTGGAATCCCAAGCCAAAGTCTCTACAAAGCTCCAAATCCACCACAACTAGCTTCCAAGCTTCCAAATCTAGCCTCCATACCAAATCTAAGCTCTACCCACCTAGGTTAGGGAAAAATATAGGGTTAGGGTTCACATTCATGGAGAATAGAAGAAGAAAGAGAAGAAATAGGGTACCTACTTGGATGTGGGAAGAAGAAAGGAAGAAGAAAGAGTAGATAAGAAGAAGAAGAAGAAGAAGAAGAAGAAGAAGAAGAAGAAGTGAAGAAGTGGGGAAAGGGGGCTGCTGTGATCGGCTGGAAATGAGGGGAATAGGGTCGGCCAAGTCATAGAAAAGGGTTTACATAAATCCAAAAGTCCAAAAAGCCCTCTCCTTAAGTCATGCAAATTGGGTTTTGGGTTTGGGGTTCCAAAAGCACTCAAACTAACTCCCAATCTCTCCAACTAACCCACTAAAAATATAATAAATATTCTAAACCCAAAAATAGGTCTCACAAGGGTGTTGGTTGGGTCGGACATGGGTCCACTAGGGTCTGACATGGGTCCACTAGGGTCTGACATTGGTCGAGGCTAACAAAAACCCTAAAACAATCAATAGAAAAAAATATAATCACTAATTAAATATAAATAAAATTAATTATAAATAATACACAATTAACCAAATTAAAATAAAAAAATACCCGGCTCTGGAAATGGGGTAGTGACAAGCCTATCCTCCTTAGAAAATTTTGTCCTCGAATTTAAAGTCAATCGCACTCCCTCTAGGTCAAACCCCCAACAATCACAGTCAAGAAATTCTACCTAAACAACATGCAAGATCATGGTCCTACTGGTCGTGTTATCATAGTCTCAATCAGGGTCACTACACTATCTACCACAACACAAAAAAAGTCTAACAGGTACTAATAAAGCACACCACAAGGAATAAAAAAGGACAGGAAGAAGAACAAAGAGACAGACCTGCTAACCCGACACCTGTAGCATCGGCCTCCTCGACCGTCAACGCATAAGCCCTGCCCTGCTGGGGTATATCCCTCTGCTGGTGCGGGGCATGATACTGTGCCACAGATGGCCTAGCTCCAACTCTCCGATCCTGTGCTCCACCCAATGGAGGTGCAGTGGGGCAATCTTGCATCTGGTGAGCAGCGGATCCACAAAACAAATACACCTTCAGCCTCCTCCTACAAATATCCCAAGTGTGTCCTGCCTTCCTACAGTAGGCACAAGTGGGCACTCTCTGATCCTGACCCTGCTGCGCTGCCTTCTGCACATAGGGACGCTTAGCTGGTCCCGCACTACCACTCACACTGCCTGAATCATCCCTGCCTCTCTTGGACTTAAGATCCAAGTCATCCTCTGCTCTCTGAGCATCTCCTACTATCTGCTCGAAAGTCGCCTCACGGTCGCTCCTAGTCAAAGTCTTGACCTCCATGACTAAGCCCTTGCGAAACTTCCTCGCCTTGGCTGCCTCACTCAAGCCCTCCACGAATATGCCCAGACGACAGAACTCCGCTGCGTACTCGTCCACCATCATGCTCCCCTGGACGAGTCCTCGAACTGGCTCTCCAAAGCACTGAGTGCCACATCTGGGAAAAACTTCTCCTTAAAAAGTCTCTTAAAAGCCTTCAAAGTAAGCCCTGGTGCCGCGATCCTCGTATCAGTGCGATACCACGTCAAAGCAAGGTCGAACATCTGACTTCCTGTTGCCTCTATCTGCATGCTGTCTGGAATCTGTGCCAGCCTGAAGATGCCCTCAATCTGCTCTATCCAGTCATCCACGTACAGGATCCCTTCTGTATCCCGGAACTCCTTGGGTCACATTCTCTGGAAGTCAATGATGCTGCCCGGCCTCGGGCGCTGAATCTGATCTGCCTGTAGCTGAATTTGTGCCACTCTGTCCATTGCCGTCATGGCCACCTGGGGGGCGTTCTCAATGCCCAGCCTCATCACATCCACCTGACGGTGCTGCGCATCCATCATCTCCCTGAAGAACGCAAACAACTGTGCGACGTCTACTGGTGCAGGAAGTGGTGGAGGAACCACCGAAACGACTGGGGTAGTCCTTGGATCGACAAGTGAAGGAGGATCTCTGAGAGAAGCAGATGCTCCCTCGACCGTAGGAGTGGTGAGTGGAGCGGTAGCAGCTGCCTGAATACGAGCTGGACGAGAGGTAGCAGACCTCTCGGTAGCAACTGCTGGAACGGTATGATGGGATCGTGTCTTCGGAGGCATCCTGAACACAGATCAAAAGAAGTTAATACGGCGCAAGATACGATATCATCAAAGAAGGACAATAATATTTCAAAAGAAAGCAATTTCAGAATAATTAGATTGGAATTGTTCCTAGTCGTGATTGAGTACACTCTCATCCTAGATCCTAGATCCTATAGCAGGCTCGCAGCAGTACAACTAAGTTGTTGTACCACCACGATATCGCACTAATTGCGAATCGAGACCTGCATGGGGCCGCCACCAAAAACGTGTCAAGACCCGCACCCGAAAAATCGGGCATGAGTCGTGGGTACATCTAGCCTACGCCGCAGCATCGACGGTAGAATGCTATCTAGGTCTACTAACAATCTCACATAATCAATATATAAACCTGTCAAGATCTCAACTCCAAACGGAGGAGCAATATCATAATGATAATCACAAGTACTCAATCACGAATCTAAGCACGATAAGATAACACAGAAAACTAACAGCTACCAAGTCTAAACAACTGCTACTAAAACAATCACAATATCAAATAATAATAATAATATATCATCCAAAATCAAATATAATACAAGGTCTCAATCCAAAACCGGAGACAAATTCGGTGCTAAAGGCTAATAAAAATAATAACAAGGTCCTAGTGATCCCGACTACCAACCAAAAAATCACTCCTAAACTAGAGGGTCCCCGTCTGCACCATCGACAAACTGAGGTCCATAAAACGTCGGACACCAATCCTTCGGATACTCTAGAAAAAATATGTCTAGTCAGGACTGGAGCAAGTACACCTCTAACAGCAGTTCCAGTTAAATGATAAAAACTATAAAACAGTTGTAGCAAGTAGAAAGGTGAAGGTAAAGTATGAAACAAGAAATATATATGTCACTGGTGCATAAAGGTAAAGATGCATGAATATCAGAAGCAAGATAGTAATAACTACAAGATACA
The DNA here is from genome assembly GCA_036927795.1 of Iris macrosiphon. Classification (NCBI taxonomy): domain Eukaryota; kingdom Viridiplantae; phylum Streptophyta; class Magnoliopsida; order Asparagales; family Iridaceae; genus Iris; species Iris macrosiphon. The sequence continues at coordinate 35,137,658 of JAYESA010000020.1, read as the reverse complement.
AGAAATCTCAACTAAGAGTAAGTCTGTGCACATGAACGTGTAGTGAGTCCAGCATGAAATACATGTAATGAGTCAAGTCCAGAAACTATAAGTGAGACCAGCAAGAAATGCAAGAGAGTCCAGACTATAAAGAATGAACTCGGTGTCTTTGAAATACTTGTTTCGACATGTAAACGGCTAGGGGTAAGTGCGGCTCACCGCGCACTGGGTGCGCGGCTGCTATAATTCCAGATTAGACCAGAGGGGGTGATTCCTGATGATTTTAGATGAGAATGTTTACATGTCTACTCGAGTATTTTCCTGCCCCGACTAGTACAAATGAATCCAAGACCAGACACGTAAATCAAGATGAGTCCAGCCTAAAATATGAGTGATGCCTGTAGTGATGCCAGTAGGTGATGCCAGTAGGTGATTCCAGAATAGAGGCCAGAAACATGAAATATACGTGTCACAAGTAAATAAATCCAGAAATACCAGTCTGTGTCCCGTGTTGTGCCAGAAAAATCAGATGATACTATACTAGAAGCTGAATCATAATAATCATCAGATAATAAAAACTATCAGAGAATGTACTCGCTTGACGTCCTGGGCAACTGGCGATCCGAACTAGTGTCGCAAGGACCTATTGCGAAAAGCAAGGTTAAACAGATTTTTTAATGAGTTAAACAGATATAAAATAACTAAAAACAGGCTTCTATGGTCGTTCTAGGTCAAACGGATCAAACCGGTAAAATCTGGGTCAAAAAGTCAACTCTAGGTCCAAAAAGTTAACTCTAGGTCAAAAGTTGACTTTGGCGGTCAACCGAGTCAACTACGGTCAACTCTAGGTCAAACTAGGGTGCCCCTGAAATTCTAGGTCAAAACTAGGTCATTAAGCTAATAAACCCTCAAACTCGCCTCCTTGAGATACCGGGATACCCTCGGTATCCGATACCTCAACCTAGGCTACGCACCCCGCCTATACCTGCTAAAACCTATGCTAGCACGCGTAAATATATACACATATACATATAAAAATAACTCTAAACCTATTCCTAGGCAATTGCTCAAAAATTTCGCTCGAAACTCAATACCTTGGATATCTCAAGGTATTGAGATACCTTGGTATCTCAAGGTATTGAGATACCTTGGTATCTCAAGGTATTGAGATACCTCTCTAAACCCTCACTAACTACCCTTCTAACTAACTAACTATGCTTATAGATATATACCTAGCTATATGTATAGGCTAATATATATATATATATATATATATATATATATATATATATATATATATAAATATCTACATAACTATATGTATATATATATATTCACACATACACACATATACACTTATCCCTCTCACACCTATACATATATATTTACCTAGCTATAACTATGCATATATCTAGCTATATGTACATATATCTATACATATAGATATATATCTATCTAACTACCTATCTATCTATCTATCAATCTATATACCTATCTATCTATCTATCAATCAATCTATCTATTTATCTATCTATCTATCTATCTAGAAATCTATCTACCTAGATATCTATCTATCTATTCATCAATGTATCTTATCTATCTAGGTATCTATCTACCTAGATATCTATCTATCTATCTATCTATTTATCTATCTATAGATCTATCTATCTATCTATCTATCTATCTATCTATCTATCTATCTATCTATCTATCTATCTATCTATCTTATCTATAAATCTATCTATCTATCTATATATCTATCTATTTAGATATCTATCTATCTAGATATCAATCTATCTATCTAACTATCTAATATCTATCTATCTAACTATCTAACTATTTATCAATCTATCTAACTATCTATCTATCTAACTATCTATTTATCTATCTACATACATCTTTCCCTCGCCCTGCTACTAGCTGCTAGGCCGCTACCCCTGCAATGCAACGCGCTTGCGCTCGCTGCTGCTGCTGCTAACATTGCTGCTGCTGCTAGCTGCTGCTGAAGATGCTGCTGCTGTGTGCACAACAGCGCACTGTGCACTGCTCTGCACAGCAGCCCCACTGCTGCTGGAGCTGCCACGCTGCGCTGCCACACGCACAAACACGCACGCACACTTAAACACACATACACACACACACACACACACACACACACACACACACACACACACACATATATATATATATATATATATATATATATATATATATATATATATATATACACACACACACTAATACATATATACTAACACCAACACACACTCTCACACAAACACTCACTAACACACACTCACATATATATATAAACACACACATATATATATATATATATATAGAGAATAAGGGAGGTGAGATGGCACCTCACTCTCAAAACAAGGGTGGCGGTGACGTGGCACAATTCCAACCACACATTTCATAATTGGTAAATTGCACTTAACCCCCTCCCCTCGTTTGTGTGGTTGTGATTGTGCCACATCACCGCCACCCTTATTTTGAGAGTGAGGTGCCACCTCACCTCCCTTATTCTCTATATATATATATATATATACACAAACACACACACATGCTCACAAACACACACTCACTCTCACACACCCTCACACACGCACTCTCACACACACAACTCACACACATAAACATATATATATATATACATGCACACAAATATACATATATAGAAACACACACACACACACACACACACACACATATATATATATATATATATACACTAGCACACTAACACAACACACAAACAACGCATACAACACACAAACAACGCACACAATACTCCACCAACACGCGCCCAACGACCCCTACACGAACAAACACGTATATATATATAAAGTATAACCCGAGAACTCTAGCACACACTCCCCGAAGCTAACCCAACACGCGCACAAGCCCGGAACTAGGAAACCAAGTCGAAATGGCCGTTCGGTCATTTCGACGAACAAGTGGTGTGCGGTTCGCAAAACCTCCTGAAACGCACACCAAACCTACTCGGAATCGGCCCAAAATTTACCCACGGGTTCTAAATGATGTCTAGATCCTAGAAAAAATACTAACTCGTCTATTCTAGGTCCATGACAAAAACGCGCACGCACATAGAACCGGCGACGACGAAAACCCCCAAAACGCCCGAAATGCCCATTTATCCGCGACACGACTTCACGTGTCCTAACGGAGACACGTACTAACCCTTAAGACACCCGACAATGTCTACCTAGGTCCGTCTAACCTAGGGCATCACCCAAAATTGGGTCAATCTCGGATTTCATCCGAAATTGACACAAAACCTAGTGTTAAAGTCTCCAAACACAACCAAACTAGTTCCAACTTCCTCCCACGGGTAGCCCTAAGGTCTAGGAAGGTTCTAAACTATTAATTACACTATATAAAAGTAATTACAAGAGGAGAAATCAGAGTTTACCTTTTGGGAGTTGGAATCCCAAGCCAAAGTCTCCAAAAAGCTCCAAATCCACCACAACTAGCTTCCAAGCTTTCAAATCTAGCCTCCACACCAAATCTAAGCTCTACCCACCTAGGTTAGGGAAAAATATAGGGTTAGGGTTCATATCCATGGAGAATAGAAGAAGAAAGAGAAGAAATAGGGTACTTACTTGGATGTGGGAAGAAGAAAGGAAGAAGAAAGAGTGAAGAAGAAGAAGAAGAAGAAGAAGAAGAAGAAGAAGTGAAGAAGTGGGGAAAGGGGACTGCTGTGATCGGCTGGAAATGAGGGAAATATGGTCGGCCAAGTCATAGAAAAGGGTTTACATAAATCCAAAAGTCCAAAAAGCCCTCTTCTTAAGTCATGCAAATTGGATTTTGGGTTTGGGGTTCCAAAAGCACTCAAACTAACTCCCAATCTCTCCAACTAACCCACTAAAAATATAATAAATATTCTAAACCCAAAAATAGGTCTCACAAGGGTGTTGGTTGGGTCAGACATGGGTCCACTAGGGTTTGACATGGGTCCAGGCTAACCAAAACCCTAAAACAATCAATAAAAAAATAACACTATCACTAATTAAATATAAATACAATTAATTATAAATAATACACAATTAATCAAATTAAAATAAAAAAAATACTCGACTCTGGAAATGGGGTAGTGACACTACCCAATTTATAAAAATTAAGTTGGTATCCAAAACTAAAGTCATGGTCCTGCTAACAAGATTTCTAGAAGGGCCTATTTTCCTAAATAAAGTTACAAAAATTCTAGAGTTTACTGGCCGTAATTAAATATTCTCTAAAGGAACCTAGATAATATCAGGGTGTTATTGGTCAACAACTCTATAAGAAAAATTACTCTACATCCCTCTGTACTGTCGTTCTTCTACTTTTTGCTATCTAATACATGTTTTTCTCACAAGAATCCTCCCGGCTAGGCTACTACCCTATAACACAAGAATGAAGTCATGTTGGTCTCCTCTAAGTGATAAATTCCTCGACTCTAGAAGATGATAATACTTCTTGTACAAGCTTACGTCTAGCCTTAACACAAGGCTTATCGAACTATTCTATTTCTATGAGGATCCCACGTCCTATCCCTTAGGTCTTTCTTAAAGTTGGTCCTATTGGTTCATGGGGCTATAACTAATTCTAAGGTTCAAATGGTATTCTCTCAATTAGTGACCATAGTCGTCTAAGTCATTAAGAAAATTCTATTTCTACCATGACAATTATTGTGTGGGAGTTCTAATATTTAGTTGACAAGGAAAAGTTCTTTGATAAGGCTAATCCTTGTGTGTAACTCTAATCCATCCTCTCGTTCTAGTAGTCTACCTAGCATAGGCATCTATCTTATCATTTTCTTTCCTATGAATTTATTCTATCAACCCTGCTAATATCCTATAATAATTATATAACTAAAAGTCAAGCACGAGTGTTCGTTCTTTCGAAATAGGAAGGAACGGGAACCAATGATAGGGAGTTCAAGAAGGGTATCTTCGAATAAGAATTTTGATGTTCAAAGGCGATAATAGAAATCAAAAGAAGGTTCAAAGCAATTATAGATTGAGATCCTAACAAACATATCCTAGTTGTAGGCTCGCTCGGCACAATAACGTAACTGAGATAATTTAATTAGGACATGTATGGGACACCACAAAAATATGTCACACCCCAGTCCCAAAAGATGTAGGACTAGGAATGCGTAACATGTCAGCTACACATTCGAATAGACTCTGGTCTGACTTGAATACGTATAAGTTGTATTATCTAAGTAATTATAATAAAATATAGCTATATCTCAATCCACAAGGACACAAAATATCAAGAATGAGCTACATGTGCTAAAGTCGGCTGCCAGTAACACACAAGATCGAATAGATTCGAGAAAGAAATAGAGTTTATAAAAACTAGGCTATATCAACAGAAATAAGTAAAGAGAAATGATAAACATAACTGCGGCAGAATAATAACGGTACCTAAGTCCAATGCCTGCATGACGAGGCGATACGCAATATTAGCTCCAGAAAACTCCTCAACCATCCATGCTATAAAATTGGCAGGGGACCAGGTCCTCAGAAGGACGTAACAAGGTACAAAATACATCATGCCAAAGTAAACAATATAATAGCACAAGGGTGCTCAGGGTAACTAACATAACCAGCTACGTGAATGCATCTGAGAACATCACTCATATGCTAGACCACCAAAGTGTGAATTTGAAGATCTCAATAACATCCTCAATAAATATGAAACCCCACAGACCCGGTCATGGAACCTGCAGCAACTAATGATAACTGTGAAGCTCTGTAAAGAGGCAACGACAACTAATGGTGAAAGTGGTAGCCTTATGCTTTGAGTATGCTCTCCCCACCCAATTTAACCTCATATCTCATGTCCATGACATCTCATGTCCAAAATACAAAAGATCAATCACTAACTACGTATCGAGTCAACTGTGTAAATGTAATCATATCATATATCTCATGTCACGAGTCATATCCTAACACAGAAGCCAAAATCTCTGAATATCTCCGGTATGACTTCTGTACATGTAAGTTGTGTCCAGTATCCTAAGGTCTACCGTGCAAGAAGTGGCACGAACAGGATATCACGTCGATAATGCAACTAACAATACACGACTCCGTGGACGGATGTCGACACCCGAATATAACTCTGTCGCTAAGTATCGTCTACGGTCCTATAGTCACAAGATGATAAATACTAGAAAATAAAAGTAAAATAAAAGCAATAACTAAACATAAGTTAAAAGAACTGTAGACAATGGCAAGGTACATTGCCTGGGCCATGGACGATGGTATGACGAAGTCCAGGTAGCGAGCTCAATACATCAACTACTCCAGAAAAGGTAGAATCCTTATAAACATTTTCAGATGCTGAAACAAACATCACCAACATTTCTAGAATATGAGAAATAGTTAGGATTGACTATCCATAAGTCTAATTTGGACACACAGACAAAATTGACAGTTTTGGGTCAAAATGGTGTCTACTATGGCCCACTTTGCACCATAAAACATGTCGGAGATAAAATTATTCAAATTGGGCAAACTTAGTGTCTACGAGTCCAAAATGATGACACGTCCTCAACAAAAATCCAAAATTGGATTTCGAAGAGTCGGTCAAAAAAATGTCCGTCAAGTGGGACCATGGGGCCCGCAAAACGGTGTTCCATCAACGTTCTCAGAATCGAACCAAACATGGATCACAGGACCAGCGTAACACTGCGAATCTGATGGCATAAGTTTTATTGCGAAATGATAAGCACACATGAAGTTATTACACAAATTCGAAAAAGGTCGATATTGGAGTTTTCAGCGGATACAAGTTGATTTCGGCGTGCACGCACGTCCAAATCAAATTCCGTAAAAACTCACACATCCGCATTGACGATACGCACCTTCGGTACAATTCGCACATGATGAAGTTGTCTCATTTGATGGGACGCACCTCGTATCGTAAAATTTTGAGTTTTAGAAAACAAGATTTTCTTGGTTTTGGAACTCAAATAATTATCAAATGAATGGCAATCTAAATAATCTAATTAAACACATAGGAAGGGGGTTAGGTAGAATGTATACCAAAAGAATCAGTTCAATATTGAGTCGAGCGGGGTGGACAGAATCGCCTCGCCAAGAGAGGTGGTTGGTGCTCAGTTTGGGACTGTGGATGTGCTCGGATCTGTCCTCGGCTTGTGTGGACCATTACCGGTGTTCTGGGATGTCGGACGATGGATGCAGTGGGAAGCGTGTGCCGGCACGGTCGCTGGTCGGGGTCACCAGAAGGGATCGCCGGAGTGCGACAGTTGCAACCGCAGCAGCAGCAGTGCGGCAGTATTGGTGGCGTCGGTGGTGCAGGCTGGCGGCGCCGCTCGCTGTTGCGTCCAGGCACTCTTCGGCCAGAGACGGAGCGGGTAGAGGAGAAGGTGATTGAGGAAGAAGAACCTAGGTTTAGGGTTTCGTTTTGATGAAGTTTATATAGGGTATGAGCGGGGGAGAAGTCGCGGTCGGGTGAGCGGGTCGGGGAAGCGACCGCTCGGATCTGTTGGGGTGGATAGTTTAGGTTTAGTTTATTTTTCTTAGATTTTTGTTTTATTTATTATTTTCTTTATTTTCTTTTATTCCTTTCTTTTACTCTTATAAGAAAAATATATATAAGTAAATATATATCACTATGTTTATCCATAAAATCCTAAAATTATTTAAAAATCAGAATATTATATTTGTTCATAAATAAATTCTAAATAAATTATTATAATATTTTTTGAAATATATTTGACAACCAAAATACTTTTTATGACATATTTGTTACTTATAAATATAAATCAATATTTATATAAGTTTACATTCCAAAGAATTATATATATATATATATATATATATATATATATATATATATATATTTAAATTAGCTAAAATAACAAAAAATTCCTATAACTAAAATAAAAATAACAAAATTCAAAAATTGTGGGGGTTTACAATCTACCAAACTTATAAAAAATTTGTCCTCAAAATTTAAAAAAATAAACATGGTAGAACATGACAAAGGAATTCAATATGATATAAAGTTAAATACGGCTTGTCGTATCGTGTTTCTCAAAAAAAAAGGCACGATCTAAAGATACGAAAGACAAAATGGTAGAAAAAAATTTGAAGTACGCAAGGTCATACATTTATTCTCGAAAGATGGGGAACACAGTTACCAATAAGATCCTAGTTTGATGTCACATTCAGAGCAAGGGTACGTTAAGTCCCGGGCGCTACCCAACTTATAGAAATTAAGTTGGTAGTAGGAACTCTAGTCACGATCCTATTTAGAACGGTTATAGAAAGTCTAACTTCAAGAAATGTTACGAGATGATGAGGCTTTTGTGACCGTAGTCACATGCTATCAAAGGAAATCTAGGTACTACCATAGGGTTATTGGGTCAAAAACTCTATAAAGAAAGCTTACCAATTCTCATTGTTCCTAACTAGGTTATAAGTTTACAAGACTATAGGAAATGTCTTAATCAAATACAACTAGGGTGAGATGGTACAGAGGAATACTTTCGTCACATATCATGAATGCCGATGAACGGTTCGACAGTAAGTGTCAAAACGTAATATAATTTATAAAGATAATTAATATTGTGTAGAGAGTACAAGGGGCTCAATTTAATGCAATACAAGTGTCATGGGCGTAGTTTGGCTCGAGTGGGCTACGGATATGTCAGTGGTTGGGGTAATTGGGTGGCCGATGTACAATTTAATTTAATTGTAACAAAATTGAGTATTAGGTATAGGTTTTTAGAGAAGAAAGTATGCCACGAATGTTGTGGGGTCTATATGGAGCATGGGAGTATATAATTGGGAGTAGATGCTGGGTCATGAGTGAGGTAGGTCCAGTTAGGCTCATGAATGTCAAAGTTATCAGAAGAATTAAGTCGGTGTTGCGTATTAAAATTGCCCACAACGAAAAATAATATCTATGTGTCATTTGTGTAAGAAAATACATCGCGAATATTATACGACTAAAATGAAGCATGGAAGGATGAGTTTGTGAATGATAGTCATGTCATGGTTGTAGAGTGACTAGTTTAGGTCATAAGGGTGAAAGTTGTTGGAAAGGAAATGATGGTATTGTACTCCACATATTCGAGCCACAACAAAGGGTATCTAAGGATACCAACTTAAAGAGATAATTTAATCCTTCTGATATAATCAATACCAAATAAATTCAAATTTACCCTGAAATTCTAAAAATAATCTTACACTAAAAATCAGGAGCTTATAATCTACCCAACTTATAAAAATTAAGTTGTTATCCAAAACTAAAGTCATGGTCCTGCTAACAAGATTTCTGGAAGGACCTATTTTCTAAATAAAGATACAAGAATTCTAGAGTTTACTGGCCGTAATTGAAGATTCTCTAAAGGAACATAGATACTATCAGAGTGTTATTGGTCAACAACTCTATAAGAAAAATTACTCTACATCCCTCTGTACTGTCGTTCTTCGAGTTTCTGCTATATAATACCTGTTTTTCTCACAAGAATCCTCACGGTTAGGCTACTGCCCTATAACACAAGTATGAAGTTATGCTGGTCTCCTACAAGTGATAAATTTCTCGACTCTAGGAGATGATAAGATTTCTTGTGCAAGCTTACGTCTAGCCTTAACACAAGGCTTTCGAACTATTTTATTCCTATGAGGATCCCACGTCCTATCTCCTAGGTGTCACGCACCAGTTCCAAAATACATGGGACCATGCCACGTAGCAATGGGCAATTAATATGACTCCGAAGGATTTTTTAATTTAATGGACCCGATGAAGCGTACTACACTGTCCTAAAATACTATCAAGTCCAATATGCTATCATATAGCAGGTAAATATCTAATTACAGTAGGTAAATATCTAATCTCATCCACATAATATAATATAATAAAGACCGAAGAAAATACAGGTAAATAAAATACAAAGAGTCTGAATATCCATAATACATCTGAAATAGTCTGAATGGGGACAAACCTACTGAAATACAGCAATGAAATAAAAGTACGAAAAGAAGTAAGATAACTAGACTAGAGCATCAACTAGCTAGATAAAGACACTCTAGCCCAAGGTAGCAGTGTACCCCAAATCATGGAAACTCCTCTAGAAATGTCTCAAAGTCCTCAACTACGAATCCGGTCTCTACTCCTGCTCCGTAGATGGTCGGGTACAAGTGCTCGTCCGGATCTAAAAAGAAACCAGGTCCTCAGAGGGACGTATCAAGATACAAAAGTACATGACATAAAGTAAATAATGTGTAAACTCGAAGGTGAACTAACCAGCTAAGTAAAATGCACTTGAAGACAACATTGGTACGTATGTGTAGGTAAAAGGTATAAAGCATAGCGTCAAGCCAGAGGCTAAGTATCTGACATTAGCTATAAACTGGATGCCAGAAGTATATGTTGACTACATTACCAATCATGATAACGCGCAGCTAGTAACCTCTGTCGGATGTATCGACAAGCATATACTCCCATAACCGGGTAGCACATAGCCCATAACCGGGTAACACATAGCCCATAACCGGGTAACACTGAGGCTCACGACCCCGTAGTTTATCCTAGGTCTTTCTTAAAGTTGGTCCTATTGGTTCATGAAGCTATTACTAATTCTAAGGTTCAAATGGTATTCTCTCAATTAGTGACCATAGTCGTCTCAGTCATTATGAAAATTCGATTTCTACCATGGCCATTATTGCGTGGGAGTTCTAATATCTAGTTGATAAGGAAAAGTTCTCTGATAAGGCTAATCCTTGTGTGTAGCTCCAATCCATCCTCTTGTTCTAGTAGTCTACCTAGCACAGGCATCTATCTTATCATTTCTCTTTCAATAAATTTATTCTATCAACCCTGCTAATATCCTATAATAATTATATAACTAAAAGTCAAGCATGAGTGTTCGTTCTTCCGAAATAGGAAGGAACGAGAATCAATGATAGGGAGTTCAAGAATGGTATCTTCGAATAAGATTTTTGAGGTTCAAAGGCTATAGTAGAAATCAAAAGAAGGTTCAAAGCAATTATGGATTGAGATCCTAAAAAACATATCCTAGTTGTAGGCTTGCTCGGCACAATAACGTAATGGAGATAATTAAATCAGGACCTGCATGGGCCACCACAAAAATATGTCACGTTCCAGTCCCAAAATACGTAGGACTAGAAATACGTAACATTCTAGCTACGCATTCGACCAGACTCTGGTCCGACTCGAATACGTTTAAGTTGTACTATCTAAGTAATTATAATAAAATATAGCTATATCTCAATCTACAAGAACACAAAATATCAAGAATGGGCTACATGTGCTAATGTCGGCCGCCCAGTAACTCACAAGATCGAATAGACTCGAGAAAGAAATAGAGTTTATAAAACCTAGGCTATATTAGCAGAAATAAATAAAGAGAAATTATAAACATAACTGTGGCAGAATGATAATAGTACCTGAGTCTAAAGCCTGCATGACGAGGCAATACACAACTGCAGCTCCAGAAAACTCCTCAACCGTCCATTTTGCAAAATTGGCAGGGCACTAGGTCCTCAGAGGACGTAACAAGGTACAAGAAACATCATGCCAAAGTAAACAGTATAATAGAATAATGGTTCTCTAGGTAACTAACATAACCAACTACATGAATGCATTTGAGAATATCACTCATATGCTAGACCACCGAAGTGTGAATCTGAATATCTCAATGGACATCCTCAATAAATATGAAACCCCATAGGCCCAGTCATGGAACCTGCAGCAACTAATGATAACCCCGACTCTGTGAAGAGGCAACGACAACTAATGGTGAAAGTGGTAGCCCAACGCTCTGAGTATGCTCTCCACACCCAATGTAACCTCACCTTATGTCCACGACATCTCATGTCCAAAATATGCAAGATCAATCACTAACTATATCGAGTCAACTGTGTAAATGTAATCATATCATATATCTCATGTCACGAGTCCTATCCTGACACAGAAGTCAAAATCTCTGAATGTCTCCAGTATGGATTTTGTACATGCAAGTTGTGTCCAATGTCTTAAGGTCTACCATACAAGAAGTAGCACGAACAGGACATCACGATGATAATGCAACTAACAATACACGACTCCGTAGACGGATGTCGACACATGAATATAACTCTAACGCTAAGTATACTCTAAGGTCCTATGGTCACAAGATGATAAATACTAGAAAATAAAAGTAAAATAAAAGTAATAACTAAACATAAGGCAAAAGAACAGCAGACAATGGCAAGGTACACTTGCCTGGACCATGGAGGATGGTATGACGAAGTCCAGGTAGCGAGCTCAATACATCAACTACTCCTGAAAAGGTAAAATCCTCACGAATATCTCCGGATGCTAAAACAAACATCACCAACATTTCCAGAATATAAAAAATAGCTAGGATTGACTATAATTAGTCCAATTTGGACACAAGGACAAAATTGATTGTTTTGGGTCAAAACGGTGTCCACTGTGGCCCACTTTGTATCGTAAAATGTGTCAGAGATAAAATTCTCTAAATTGGACAATCTTAGTGTCTACGAGTCCAGAATGATGACACGACCTCAACAAAATATCCAAAATTGGATTTCGAGGAGTCAGTCACGAAAATACCCATCAAGTAGAACCGTGGGGCTCGCAAAATGGCGTCCCATTAACGTTCTTAGAATTGAACCAAATTTGGGTCATAGGACTATCGTAACGCTGCAAATCCGATAGTATAAGTTTTGTTATGAAACGATAAGCACACATGAAATTATTGCACAAATTCTAAAAAGGCCGATACAGGGATTTTCGGCGGATACAGGTTGATTCCGGCGTGCACGCATGTCCAAATCAAATTTTACGAAATCCCACACATCCACTTTGACGATACGCACCTTTCGGTGTAATTCGCACTTGACAAAGTCGTCTCGTTTGGTGGAACGCATCCAGTATCGTAAAATTTTGAGTTTTATAAAACAAGATTTTCTTGGTTTTAGAACTTAAATAATTATCAAATGAATGGCAATCTGAATAATCAAATTGAACACATAGGAAGGGGGTTAGGTAGAGTGTATACCAGAAGAAACGGTTCAACATTCGGTCGAGTGAGGTGGGCGAAATTGCCTCGCAAAGAGAGGTAGTTGGTGCTCGGTTCGGGACTATGGATAGGGTCAGATCTGTTCTCAGCTTGGGTGTACGATCTCCGGTGCTCTGGGATGTCGGACGATGGCTGCGGCGGGAAGGGTGTGCCGTCACGGTCGCTGGTCGGGGTCGCCGGAGGGGGTCCCCGGAATGCGGCTGTTGCAACTGCAGCAGCAACTATGCGGCAGTATTGGTGGTGCAGGTGGTGCAGGTCGGCGGTAGCGCTCGCTGTTGCGGCCCGACACTCGCTGGCCAGAGGCAGCGCGGGTAGAGGAGGAGGTGATTGAGGAAGAAGAACCTATGGTTAGGGTTTCGCTTTGATAAATTTTATATATGGTGTGATCGGGGGAGAAGTTGCGGTCGGGTGAGCGGGTCGGGGAAGCGACTGCTCGGGTCTGCTGGGGGTGGGTAGTTATGTTTAGTTGGTTTTTCTTAGGTTTTTATTTTATTTATTATTTTCTTCATTTTGTTTTATTCCTTTCTTTTACTCTTATAAGAAAAATATATATAAGTAAATATATATCGCTATGTTTATCTATAAAATATAAATCATAAAATACTTTTTATGACATATTTGTTACTTATAAATATAAGTCAATATTTATATAAGTTTACAATCCAAAGAAATATATATTTGTATTTTTTAATTAGCTAAAATAACAAAAAATCCTATAATTAAAATAAAAATAATAAAAAATTAAAATTCAAAAATAGTAAGGGTTTACAATCTACCCATCTTATAAAAAATTTGTCCTCAAAATTTAAAAAAATAAACATGGTAGAACAGGGCAAGAGAATTCAATGTGAAAGAAAAATAAATACGGCTTGTCGTATCAAGTTTCTCGAAAAAATAAGGCACGATCTAAAGATACGAAAAACAAAATGGTAGAAAAAAATTGAAGTACGCAAGGTCATACCATTATTCTCGAAAGATGGGGGACGCAGTTACCAATGGGATCCTATTTTGATGTCATATTCAGAGCAAGGGCACGTTTAGTCCCGGCCACTACTCAACTTATAGAAATCAAGTTAGTTGTAGGAACTCTAGTCACAATCCTATTTAGAAGGGATATAGAAAGTCTAACTTCAAGAAAGGTTATGAGATGATGAGGCTTTTGTGACCGTAGTCACATGTTATCAAAGAAAATCTAGATACTACCATAGGGTTATTGGGTCAAAAAATCTATAAAGAAAGCTTACCAGTTCTCATTGTTCCTAACTAGGTTATGAGTTTACAATACCATATGAAATGTCTTAATCAAATACAACTAAGGTGAGATGGTATACAGGAATACTTTCGTCGTATATCATGAATACCGATGAATAGTTCAACAGTAAGTGTCAAAAGGTAATATAATTTGTCAAGATGATCAATATTGTGTAGAGAGTACAAGAGGCTCAATTTAATGCAACACAAGTGTCATGGACATAGTTTGGCTCAAGTGGGCTATGGGTATGTCAGTGGTTGGGATAATTAGGTTACCGATGTACAATTTAATTTAATTTAATTGCAACAGAATTGAGTATTAGGTATAGGTTTTAAGAAGGAAGTATGTCACGAATGTTGTGGGGTCTATATGGAGTATGGGAATATATAATTGGGAGTAAAAGCTGGGACATGAGTGAGATAGGTCCAGTTAGGCTCATGAATATCAAAGTTATCAGAATAATTGAGTCGGTATTGCGTATTAAAATTGTCCGCAACGGAAAAGGATATATATGTGTTATTTGTGTGCGCAAATGCGTCGCGGATATTATACGACTAAAACGAAGCATGAAAGTATGAGTTTGTGAATGATAGTCATATCATGGTTTTAGAGTGGCTAGTTTAGGTCATAAAGGTGAAAGTTGTTGGAAAAGAAAGGATACCTTGTCATGTCCCGCTCCCAGAATATTGGATAAATATGGGGACTGAAATGGCCAACCACACCTTGCAGAATATCGAAGTAAGCCGCAATGTATTAAGGTTGTCTAGAAGACATATGGGTGAACTCTAGCATGCTATGACATCGGTCCAAAGGCCGACAAATCCTATTATCTCAATCTATCAACAACAAATCTCTAGAGTATATCATACATGAAAGTAAAGAGGCATCCCAAATTATACATCACATATGATCATGAAGCTAGTGAATACAAAATACTACACTAGCGGAGTTTAATATTACATGATCAAATATACCAGTCATGGTCTAATATATACATCATGTTGACCGAAGTCTCAAAAATATAAGGAGCTAAATCTGCCTCTTGCTAAACACCACAAAATAAAGTAATAAAGACGAGGGGTGAAAGAAGGAAACTCACTCACGAGCTTCGGCCGTAGTCCTACGAGTGCGAACCATCTTGCTGGAAGCACGATGGATCCTGAGTCTCTTCGGGGTAACCTGGCCATGCAAAGCCAATGGGGTCAGAACCCCATGCAATAAGTACCATAAAGGAGCTCGAGGTAATAGACTAAACATATCACATCATAAGTAGAAAGAAACATATAAGAACTAATGCTGATCGAGACTTGTACGGTACCAATGTACTTGTCTCAAGAATAATACAAGAAGAACTGATAATAAGTGCAAAATAAAAGTAAGGCGATGAGCGATAAGAGTACATAGGAACTAATCTGGATCGGGACCACAACCCTTAAACCAAACAAGGAGCAGGGTTGCAGACATTCACCCGAGCAGAACTTAGCACCCTAACCACGCGCTGGGAGAAAATAAAACTAGAAGAGTAAGCTGTAATGAAAGTAATATCATTTATCGTACGGCTAAACAACTTTACGGCTTGCTACGATTAACTAGCTAGGGTTGGCACAGACATTAATTACTAAATGAACGTTTTAAGAATATTGCTACCACCGACACTGCAGTTAACCCGGATGACCAAGGGTACGCTTGTCTAGTAACTTAAATGCACATTCAACTTATAATATCATAACTTGTTACTTGTCATAAATAAAATAAACTTATAAGCATAAATTTAAACTTGTGATCATAACTTGCTTATAAACATAAACTTGTCTTGTAACATAAACTTGTATATATACTTGTCTTGTAAGTGCCAGCAGCACGCGTAAACTTAGTCAGTCATAGAGCCCTTGCCTAGCAGAGTTGTCCATGTTGCATGGGGCCCTTAGAGATTGGGGTACCCGGTAGCGTAATATTCTTTCCTCCCAATGATCTAGGTAAATCTTATCTTGTTTAATCATTACTAATTTATTTTAATTTTTTGAGTCGTGGACACTTGAGAACTCACAAAATGACACCTCCTAGGTGCTTATGTTGGATATGCCTCACGTATGTCTAGGCTCCAAGGAAACTCAAAACACGATTCAAACTTCAAAGTGACTCGGCATTGTCGTAGTTTTACCGAACATAATTGTGAAATAAGAAAGTAGCATTCTTTGCAATAATTCAAACTTATCTATCGCATATAAATTAATCGACAACGGTGACTACTATTTTCATTTATTTAAAAAAATACTAAGAAACAACACCAGAAATACTCAAAATTAAGTATAAATATATAAAGTATTATTTGAATATATATGGTACATGTAGAAAGCTATGAGTTGATAGTTAGTTTACCGATCGTAGATGTACAATCGACGACATGAGAGTAGGATTGGAGGATTGGTTTGATAGATGATTTCAGGGTAGAAGAGTCCACTCTCGGCGACACCAGAAATACTCAATATCATTCCTCCTTCAATATGGAGGTAGAAGAGTCCACTCTCAGAAATAACTTTGAATATTGACTGCGAAACCTGGCGCGTGAGTTGGTATTTGATGCGACCGGTCCAAGTTTTGATCCGAAGGATCCAAATCCTGATGTGAATGAATTCTTTGATATGTTTAAGAATGTCGATACTCCGTTATACCCGGATTGTGATTCTCATTCTGTCATGTCAGTGGTGATACGGATGTTGAACCTCAAATTTAATTTTAACTTGTCGTAGGAATGCTACGACCGGATAATTCAGTTTGTTAGAGAGTTGTTGCCAAAATGATCAAATGAGTTGCCGAAAAACTTCTACAAGTCGAAGATGATGATACAAAAACTCGGATTAGGCTACGAAAAGATAGATTATTGTCGAAATAGTTGCATATTGTACTACAAGGAGAACAATAATAAAGATAGATATATTTTCTGTCATGCGGACCGGTACAAGCCAATTCAGAACAAAAAAAAGTCAACTGTCCGAGCAAGGTTGCGTCCCTACAAGTACATACAATTTTTGCCGATTACAAAGAGGCTGCAGAGGATGTATATGTCTGCAAATACAGTAGAACACAAGACATGGAATAGTAAGGAACAAAAAATAAATGATTGAAAATTATCTTATCCTTCCGATGGAGAGGCATAAAAGTATTTTGATCAGTGTCATCCTGAATTTGCTATGGAGTCTAGGAATGTCCCGTTGGATTTATGTTCTGATGGATTCACTCCTTTCGGACAGTCGGGATCTCAGTACTCTTGTTGGACGGTAATTTTGACTCCTTATAATCTACCACTGTGGATGTGCATGAAGACTCCTTACATGTTCTTGACACTTATCATACCCGGTCCAAAAAATTCAACGAAGAACATCAATATCTACTTGCAGTCGTTGGTGGATGAGTTGAAACAATTGTGGCAGTTCAGCGTTCAGATGAGAGAGTCACTCATGTGGACCATCAATAATTTTTTAGCATATGGGATGTTATCGGGATGGAGTACTCATGGTACTTTATCCTGTCCGATATGTAGTAAGGCATTCCGTCTACAGAATGGCAAAAAAATATGCTTTTTTATTATCACCGTCAGTTCCTTCCTATGCCGCATCCGTGGAGAAGGAATAGAGATGGTTTTAGAGCAGGTAAACATGAACTATATCCGCCCCTATTGAGACTGACAGGAGACCAAGTTTGGAAAGAGGTAGATGGATTGTCGACTGTGATGGAAGATCCGATATCGGCCCTTACTTTTAAGGGTTCGAACATAGACATAATTGGACGAAGCAGAATATCTTTTAGGATTTACTTTATTGGAAGGACAATCTCATAAGACACAATCTTGATGTTATGCATATCAAAAAAATATATTCGACAATATCTTCAATACGATGATGGATATCAAGGGCTACGTGTCAAATCTGGCAAGAAGTGTTGATCTCAAAGAACGCAAGCTAACATGGATGAAGAGTCATAATTTCCATGTGTTTATGAAGAGGTTACTACCTATTGCTCTGAGAGAGATGTTGCCTCATCAAGGATGGACTCCACTGGCCGAATTATCTATATTCTTTAGAGATTTGTGTTCAAGCAAGTTGACGATGCAACATTTAATAGAACTTGAGGAGAAGATTGTATTGACATTGTGCAAGTTAGAAAGGGTGCTACCCCTCAGTTTTTTAATAGTATGAAGCATTTGCCGATTCATCTTGCATATGAAGCACGTGTCGATGCTCCCGTCCATTATCGATGGATGTATCCATTTGAGAGGTATAAATTGATTAGTTTGTACTATTAAATACTTTACTCAAATAATTCTAATATTCAATATATTATCTATAGGTATCTACATCACCTGAAGAAGAAAGTAGACACTAAGGCTCATGTAGAAGCTTTGATATGTGAAGCATATATCATTGAAGAGGTTTTAAATTTTTGCTCCATCTACTTTGATACTCATGTCAGAACAAATTGTAATAGAGCCCCAAGGAATGATGATGGTGGGGTTGATAAAACAAATAGTGTAATCCGTACTATCTTCAATGTGAGAGACAAGCCTACACGTGCTACTAAATTGCGGTGGTTAGAAGACGATGAGTTTGAAGTCGTCATCAGTATAAATAGTGGTCTTGAGGAGATGCTAGATATTGAGAAGTAATTGATACATCTTTGCTACATATTTCAATTATATATATGCTTGAAAAAAAAAGTGCTTTATCTATTCTCCTTACTATCATAGTAATTTTAGAGCTGAGGTAAAAATGGAGAGACCTACTATTAATGATAATGATCTTGCTAGAGAGGTTGATACAAAATTTCTATCGTGGTTCCATAATTATGTACGGATCCTAAACACTAAGCATTCTAAATTTAGCATTCCGACCAATCTTTGTTTAATGTTTATATGATACGTGATGTTTTAGTTTTTTCGTCCTGATACAGAGTTACAGAACGAACGACTTCGAGCATTAGCTATCGGACCAAGAAAGAGGGCAAAGTGTTGGGATGGATACACCATCAATGGCTTCAAATTTAGAACCATTGATAAGCCTATTAATCAATCATTTATCGATGAGGAGGCTACTTATACAAAGAATTATGGAGTATGTATGAGGGGTTTAGTCTACGATAAGGATCCAGAATTCAACTATTACGGTGTACTAAGAGATGTCGTGGAGCAGGAATACTCTTATGAGATAAAAATAATATTGTTTAAATGTGATTGGTTCGACACAACACCCAAGCAAGGTTATAAAATTGACAAGCAGTTTAGGTTTGTTGATATAAATTATGAAAAAAGATATGTAGGTTTTGAACCATTTGTGTTGGCTAGTCAAACGGTTCAAGTGTATTATACGAGCTATCATAGTCGATGACGCAATAATAAGGATTGGTGGGCTGTATGCAAAACTAAAGCTAGAAACACATATAATATTGGGGATCTAGCATACCAGGAGGATGAGATGGTCATGCCTTAACCTACATATATAAGTTTGGCCGGTGTTGATGTTATGGAGGTTGTTATTACCGTAGAGGATGATAGAGTTAATGAAGAGATTGAAATAGAATATTTACCTCATATAGAGGAGGACTCTGATAGATGTATCGAACAAGGAACAAGAATTAGAAGATGAAGGTGATAGCGAAAGTGAAAATAAAAATGAAGAAGATGAAGATGAAGATGAAGATGAAGACGATCCAGAAAATGATTCGAAAGACGATTCGAAAGATGAAGAAGACTAGTATGTACACACATATACATTAGCTTAGATTATTTATTTATTTAATGACACGATTATTATTTATTTTATCATCATAAGTATTTATTTGTTTCACCACACAATCCATTACTTTATGATGTCTTGATGTTACTATTTTTATTTGTTTCATAACACCATCTATTATTTACTGTCAGATTTACCTATGGCGGGACGAGGACGTGGACGATCACTATGACAGGTTCATAGAGGTTTGTCTTCCCAGCATCCTCCAGCTACTCCGGATGCAGGTCCTACACGACAATCAGAGGACTAGTTCATAGATGCCAAGGATGGTTTATCCCCACCATATACTCGTTCATCGGTAGGGAGAGCTACTACATCTCTCGGGCTTCCCTCAGCTTCTACCCCTGACACTACTCCTGCGACTACTGCGACTATTAGTACACCAGCTACTCCACTAGTTGCTCCTACCAGAGCAAATCTATATCCAAGTCTCCTGGTGGAGCACGAAGTATATGTCCGTCATCCAGGATTTATAGATCTCTCTACTCTACCAGAGCGGCTAGCCAATATCGATCGTCCCGAGCTGTGGGCCGATGGAGCGACGTAAGTACTTATTGTCAATTCACACATTTATTTATTTATTTATTTTTATTCTAATTGTATTTTGTTTACCTATTTCAGGCTCTTTCCGACCAAGGCTGGCAATGATCTGGGGGACGTCATGCGGGAGAACTTCCATGGCCTTTATATCAAATTTAGTGACATCCCGCTGGATCGACGCTATATTTGGCTGGATATGCTACGGGTATGTATAATTTTTTTATTTAGAATAATATATAATTTTATGATTAAAATGCTAAAAAAAAAATTTCGAATATGCAGAAGAAGGCGCTGGCGTCATATTCAGGGGATCATAGAGAGTCTGCGATCCGAAAGTGCTACAAGACCATCGCCAGCAAAAGGTTCAGGGATATGATCAATGATCAGAAGGCGCTGTCGTTATATTCAGGGGATCTTCGCAAGGAGTGGCCCAAGGAGGAGTTCTGGGAGAAGATGGAGGCCCCAACCTATAAGACAAAGTGCGAGAAGGTAAGAGCGTCCCTTGCTAAGGGTGATCTCTACTCGGCTGGATCCATTCCGACCGTCGAGCATTTTTGACGGATGGTCAGTATTATAATTTTTTGCTAGATCAATTTTTGGTAATTTTTATTTTTTTTATTAATTAATTACTTAATTTTTACAGTGCGATGAGGCCATCAGAGCCGGGGAAGACCCGTAGACCATCGACTTCTCCGCAATCTTCCAGCGGATGAACAAAAGGAAGAATGATGGTAAGCTCGTAGATGAGCGGGCAAAAAAATCATACGTCAGTTGTGTTTATAAAATTTTGTCAACAAAATTTAATTATATTTTTTTATAGTTTAATAATATTTGTTTACCCTAAAATTCTAACCTTATTACCTATGATATCCAAAAACTTTAACTCTAAACCTAACCTACGATACCTAAACTTAACTCTAAACCTAACCTTAGTTGTAGTAAATAAAAAAAATTAATCCTAACCTACGATATCTAAACCTATTTACATAAATAAATATAGGAGACATATGAGACGTTGAAGGGTGGGACTGAGAGCAGTACGCCAACTGAGAGAAATAATCGGTGGGTACAAGTTGTCGTGAGAGGGAAAGGCAGGAGCGTGTATGGGATTGGATCATTG
>JAYESA010000020.1:35087917-35115779 GCA_036927795.1 Iris macrosiphon | reverse complement strand
GCACAACATCTGAACGAGGTTCAGGGTATCATCAATCAATTATCTATAATGAAGATGGTAATTGAGGATGAGATTTAGGCCCTGTTGTATTTAAGTTCTCTACCGAAAAGTTAGGAGACATTGGTGGTATATGTGAGTAACTCAGTACCTGATAGAGTTGTCACGATGCATGGAAGTAATCAAAAGTAGTCTGTTGAATGAGAAGATCCAGCATAAGTAGATAGAATCGTCACAAGAGTCCGCACTGGTTGCTTTCTATTGAAAGGAAGGCTTAATTATGTCACAATCGAGAACATGGGAGAGTTTTTGGAATCTTGCGTAGGTGGACCACAATGAGGCTGCTATAATTATGGCAGAAGAGGTTATTTAAAAGGAATTGCATGAATCTCAAAGATGAGAATGCTAAAGACAAAGATGATCGGATATATTTTATGGCTATAAAAGATCTCATCATCATAGCAACCTGTACAAAAAAAAACCATGTGGCACGTGTTACGACAGCAATTAGATCTTGGATATAGGGGCGTCATATTATGTCACTCTACATAGGAGGATCTTTATGTCATACCGAGGGGATAGGTTTGGATGTGTGAAGATGGCCGACAAGGGGACGGCTGCAGTTGTGGTCATCGATGGTGTATACTTGACAATAAAGCTTGGCGAGAAGCTTATTCTCAAGGGGGTTCATCATGTACAAAGTTTGTGTATAACTTGGTATCGGTAGAAAAGCTGGCAGATAATGGTTTTTACGACATATTTAGGGACAAAGATGGAAAGCTTACGAAGGATTCTCGACTGTTAGCTTGAGGAGATATATGTTGTGGTATGTACAAGGCTCAAGCCGCGAACATGTACAAGCAGGCTACATGTATCAGATGAAGGCTCGAGGGATGTTCTATAGAGTTTAAGGATCATCAAAAATATGTCAAGGGAAGTCTTCAAGATGATTTGAGGGACAGAGGATTTTGTTCGCCAAGACAAAGGAAAGAATAAAGGTGCGTCAAAGATGGAGGGTTAGTGTCGATCCTATGACAGTTGGTCAGTTTCTAGGTAGGGGTTGTTCTACTGATCTAATTTTGATAACGAGTGGTTTGTCAAATCTTAACAGAACGATATCAATTTCAGTAGTTCAAAGCCGAGAAGGAGATCAAGGAGTGTAACAAACTCAAGCTGAGATGGGTACATCTCTATTTACACAGTTCATGGGAATCTGTGGGTCATATACGACGTGTATGGTGCTTGATATTTTGCTCACGGATCCAGTGTACGAAAGAGCTTCAGTGTCAAACATGAAGGTGGAAAGGTTCATGAGCTTGAATCTCAAGAGAACCGTATTGTCCGCTTGTTGGGCCAACCAAGGTGAAGAAGCTAGACGGAATGGGAGCATGTTCAGATGGAAAATAAAAGTCGGAGATGGACAACCAAGACTTACAGTGAGGTTGATGGTTAGGGACTCCGGTGTTGGATGAGTTATTAATGATGTCGATGAGATCCCAGTCGTTTGGGAGGTGATAGGCATGGTACCTAGCATCGACGTGGTGGTCGAGGAGCTGGATACGAAAGAAGATGCAAAGCAACCTCGGGGATTCGAGATCAATGGCGGGGGGGAAGGTATTAGGAACTCTGTCTTGGGCGACATACATAGAGTCCAGTTGAGGAGCTAGCCATAGGGTCAACATCTCTTGTCAGACTGGAAGGGGAGTTTGTTGGTTCCATCCTCGATTCGAGGTGCGTGGAAGGACTTCATGGACATCGTGAAGCATTGACAGGAGTTATGGCGAAGGTGATAGAGGATTAGGGGCTGAACCGGGCTTAAACTGAGCCAAATAGCAGCGATAATATACTGGCGGTATACCGACAATAACTAATTTTTGGGTGTTTTGTCACAAAACATTTTTAGTAGGTCTGGCGGTACAATGCGGTATACTAGGGGTATACCACGTGTCGATAATCAGTTCAAGTGTGGCCCCTAGTAGCATAATTTTGACAATGTAATATAATCTAGACGGTTATGATTGTTGTTGAGCTATTTTAGGATTATTTTTTTCTAAACCCTAAATTACATTTCTTAACTTATATAAAGGAGGTTAAGGGGGGTTGCTAAGGAGAAGCTCACACGAGAGATTCAAGGAGTAAGTCCACAAAAATCTAAGTAAAAGTCTGTACTTTGCTCTTAGGCCTTGCTTTTTGAGATAGATTTAAAGGAAGATATGTTCGATAAGTAGTCTACTTCGTTCAGGAAGATCATCACAGATTTGAGTGAGTGATTTCAATTGTAATCTTATTTTTTTCTCTAGATTGGTGAAGGGTTTAACTTGGGGACAAATGGTTCAACATATTTGTATCAATCTTATATTGTTGAAAGATATATAGATTGGAATTTGTCTATTTGACATAGTCATCGAACATTTATTATGTTTGATATATCTTGGTGCTCGTATGAGACCGCAGTTCGTTATCTTCGGATAGATTGATGTCGTTTTTGCAGCGTTCTCGGACCAACATTTAGGAGTTCTGATTGGGTTGATAGATACATTGGGTCACAATCATAGAGGATTTATCGGTTTTCCCGTTTGATATTTATTTTAGCATCACAACTTCTCTCATAACTTTTCTATCATGTCTGGATTAATCTTCATGAGCTCGTCATGAGTAATCCATGTATCCTCTGAGGTAGGTCGTCTCTCCTAGTGAACAAGGTATCATCTAATCCCGTCGTCTCTTGTGTAGACGATTTGATCATCATGTACGTTAGTAACTTGCTCGACCAATATATCAGGTATAATATCAGGAAGTAGGGCTAATAGAGGGATCTCAGTGTCAATGTCTATAGGTGGCTCATCGGGGTCGATAAGTGGATTGTTGTTTTGCAGTATCCTTCTCCAACAAAGTACTTTTATTTTGCAACCTACTTTTGAACATGATTGTATTGATTAAACCATCAATCATGTTCATATTGTTGATACAGATAATTAATTGTACGCAGGGCCGGCCCTGGCCCAGGACAGCCAGGGTGACCGTCCAGGGCCCACAGGTCCAAAGGGCCCACAAAATTAATTTAAACATATATATACTAATAATTTTGTATCTAAAATAAAACTAGTATATGTTATGGGCCTCTTTTAACACAATAATTGTTGTGTAGTGGTTATTATGTTAGATTTGTCCACTAAAGGTCCTGAGTTCTCAAGTCTTGGTGGAGCATTTTTTAATTTACCCTTTATTTTTTCTTTTTCTTTTTTATCTATTTTGAAAGTTCGTCTTGGATTCCCTTGAACTCAGTACCGGTCCCGATTGTACGATGAATAATAATTTCTTAACAGAAAACGAAATCTGTTGCATGACTGTCATAACATGGTAGGTATTTCGACAGGCCACAATGGCATTCTTGAAATGAAATGTAAGAGTCATCTCTTGATCCGTGAGTGAGAGAGCACTAGGTGCCTTGCCTTGGTCGAAGGTGAACAACAATGGATATGGATGAGCTACTAATATCAACCAAGGCTCTGAAACTAGGAGCCTAATATATCCTAAGATATCAATACAAAACCGTGGCTGATTTAAAAGTTTACTCAAAGAGCACACTGGACTAGTGTGGTTGCAATTTATATTATTATCTAAACAATGGTCTCACATTATAGAATATCCTGAATGAAAACCATATATGAGAAGAATCATATTAATTTGATAGGGATTTGTATAATATATGTACATGATATATTTACACAACATCTGACGCGAAGCACTCTATTGTACCTTTCGCTTCTCGAAGTTTTGTTAGTGCATTCAAATGTATTTGTCGAATTCTCTCCCTAGAGAGGCTCAGCAATCTCCCAATCTCTTCACACGATCGAGCCTTCTCCCCGTTCAGCCCGTAACGCAACCTTACGATATGTCTTTCCCTTTCAGTCAGAGTCGTGAGAAGATCCGTCGTCCTCTGCAACATCATCTGTCTGTTGATCATAACTTGTGGTGTTATTTCTTCGGGGCCTGCTATAATTTCCTACATCCAATTGCCAGAGATATATTAATATTGAAGAACTTCAAAAATGAAAGCTTCGTTTCTTGAATTCTTCTCAAGGTGTTTATCGGGCCGGGCAACCCGGAATCCGGTCCGGATTCGATCTGGTCAAATTCGGTCTGGGTCGGCCCAATCGACGGTCCGGTCAGGCCCACTAGTACTCCGGATTCGGACTGGATTTGAATTTGTGGTCCAATAATCCGGTCCAGTCATATGGGCTGAAGCGGGTTTGTCACATCCGACCTGGTTAACCCGGCCGGATTTGTGTCCCGATCGGTGACCCGTTCAGGCCGATCTAGAACCAAATTTTTTTTTTTTTTTTATAATTTTGGTAAGTTATAAAAAAAACATTTTTTAAAAAATTTTATGAGAAAATCTGATTTTTTTTTTTGAATTATTTTTTAACGGAGCCAATCCGGCCCTTATCCAAAGCCAATCCGAATTCAATCCGGTCAGACCTAGCCCACTTTCAATCCGGATCCTGTCTGGATTTGGTATTCCACGTCTTTGGTCCGGACCAGGCCGGTCCGACTTCTCTTCGGACTAAGTCCGACCCGGCCTAGACCGGTCATCTCTGGTCTCTGACCAATAGACACCTCTAGTTTCTTCTAGCATTAGTATTGTTTTGTACAAGAATTACGTACCTTGAGTGTCAAACCTTCCTTGTTGACGGGACCTGTCGATGGAGATCGGGTGGCTATTCCTCTCCGAGGCGAGCTGCACGATTGCCACGCCAAGGTCGAGAAACTCTGCAATCTCCTTAGTAGTCGGCCATCTCCCTAGTTGCCTATGTAACAAAGATTTTGCATCTATACCTTTGCCATCACCTCTCGCAAGCTTCCCTATACCAAGTATAAGTTGTATAACATGAGATCAGGCAAGCACTGCAGAAAAGTTTCTAGCCTTCATCTAAGGTGTAAATATTCACACACCGGAGTTTTCACAATGGTTGATTTGTTAGTTACAGCTTTGATGATTGCTTGCTTGATCCACCAATATGCGTACGTCGACAGCTTATATCCCTTCGTGTGATCAAACCTCTCTGCACCATGAAGAAGCCCAATGCACCCTTCCTGTTCCAAAATGCCACGAGTAAACATGTCGGCGTGTAATACTGTCACAAGGTTTATAATTTTGATTGAATGAGAGAAATCAAGGCTCGGATTTATCGACGAATTGTAGCAATTTTGGTTTTACTTTATGATAACTTCCATTAAAAGAGGGGTAATACATTTGTTTGCTTACTGCAAGGTTCCGAGGTAACATAAGGATTGAAGTTTCATTAGAAGTTTCTTTGGTGTATTGTAAGCAAGGTTTATAGATGCGACTGATACCGCAGTATGATATTAAGTGTTGTCAATATTGACCGATACCGACATTGAAACTTTTTATCCTAGTCAATATAGGAAAGAAAAAATTACAAGAAAAAGAGAAAGATATGGGGGGAATTGATGGGACGCAATGATTAGACGTATATGAAGGATCTTACTCTGTACTTATCCACATACATATTTTAACTACTCTATTTGTTTAAGTTATATATATTAATATTCTTCAATTTAAAACTAACAAGGAATAACAAATGGTAAATGGAATTATGCCTAATATATAAAATATTATCCAGTATTAAATAATATTAATTAATAATTTTGATTTTCTAAATGAAGAACTCCGAAACTCCAATCCGAAACGCCGAAACCACCGATATACCTATAGGAAGGGCACGAAACAATTCTGATAGCAACAACTCAAACATTGAATGTAAGTGGTCATGAAAATGTTAAATTACTATTGTTGGCTTCTATGTTGCACACATCCAGTGTACGGAATACAAACATTCTTAAATAGGTGCATAAGGTAGTTATCCATGTTGCACAAATATATATAGTAGAACATGATACTGATACGAACACTATTTTTTTCCATGTTCGTACAACATAAATCGGCTGTAATAACAAGTCCTTTTGGTTAAGGAGGATAACTTTTATCCCAAAATTGTAGGCTAATTCTTGTAAAATCTAATAACTAGTCATTCCTCCAAAGAAATCAATATAGGCATGCAGACATGGACACGATAATTTTGATTTGTCCTAGTGTATTTTGGAGTGGGCATGTATGACACCGATATTTTGAGTGTCTGTGCTTTGTACAAGCACACCAGTACTTGTTGGTTCCACATTCAACCACCACTAATACGAAGCCAAAGGTGGAGAGGTAACTAAGACTTGGATTAGGTCTGTGCTATATATATATATATATATATATATATATATATATATATATATATATATTTTTTTTTTTTTTGTTTCCTACCTGAGAATTTAGAGAGGATGATGGGATCAACCTGGACGAGATCCTGGAGACTCAATCCTTTTCCTTGATACTGAGTTGCAACAGAGACGACGAGCCGTTTATAGCTGAGTGTGATTCTCTCTCGACACTCTCTCGCCCTCAAGAAAGCCTTGTCTGTACTGTTACTTCTCTCCATCCTATTCCTAGCGGTCGATGTGAGATCTGCAGCCTCCAGCGTAGCCGCAACCTGTATTTATATTCAGTAACAGCACGTCATTAATTAGAACCGTGCTAGCTAGTAGCAAATATATACTACCATGCGTGCTTGATTAGTATTTGATTTTGGTTGGACTTTGAATTGTTTAAAGAGTAAGACATGTACATGTAAGGCACTTTAATGATCAGTTAAATGTCAGTTTTCTTTTTAGGACGGATTTCCTCTGCATATTGTTGATAAAAGGAAATTTTTATGCGGCTACCAATAGATATTTTATTTTCCCATGGGAAGGAAACTATATATGTACTAATTAGTACTAGTGATTCTTTGAAAATGAAGGACGCAAATATCCATCAAAGGTTAGTTTATAGATACGAGGAAAAAGCAATAGGACGGACCAGCCTAGGAAACTGAACACAGAAAGCCTTCCGATTATATTTATTTTTCACAATGCGAAATCGCTGGTGCTCGATCTGATAGTTACTTCTATAGGGATTCTTTCTTGATTATGTTTAAGAGTAGTACGTACGTACCTTGAGGCAGAGAGAGAAGTCGGCCTCTTGTCTCCTTGTCAAGTACTTGGACCGCTCCGACCGTGACGAACATCCTTCCACAAAGCGCCTTCCCGACTCATCATCGTCGTCTTCACGAAACTCTACTCCCCTCCTCGATCTCATCCTCCTCCTTTTCCTCCTAAGGGCTTCCGTCCTGCTTTCCTCGACACGGTCGATCAGCTCAACTTCTCGTAGCGCACTGGCCGAAGATACCACTGCATCCTTGGCAGCTTCAGCGGCGGCATTGGCGAGGCTGACGGCTTCTACTGTCGCTGCAATAGTGAGAGCGCCTTCGGAGATGAATACATTGCAGGTGTTTTGTTTGAGAACGGATGAGGACTGAGTGTGCGGGATCTGAAAGGAAGGCTTTGATGGCATAGGAGAGTAGTAGAGAGGGAGTGAACGGTTAAGGGAGCACGCACGCATAGCCATTGACGGTCGGGTTGGTGCTGAACGTGAAGAAGAATGTTATCTTCCTTAGACCCCATGGGCTTAGATATTTGCTTGCTATGTTGGCGATAAATATATGTTTTGTTTGGCTTTATATGATTATAGGAAGATAAGGCTAGTGGGTTGAGAAACGCAATTCCCCTCCATTCATTCTATTTTAAACTTCTTTTTTTTTTTTTTTTTTTTTTTTTTTGTACAACTGATGGATAGTGTCCCTCCAAACTCTTCTCTCCTTGTGGAAAGAACGTAACATGTTAAATAACATATCTAAGATATGACAACTAACATATCAAAATTTAACCAAAAAAATTAATTATCCAAAAAAAAAAATTTTAATTTTAATTTTAATTTTAATTTTAATACTAATGTTAATTTATATCAGCTCTCATATTAACCATCGTTACATCAACTGCCACATAAGGAGTTTGGAGGAATGAATAGCATTATTCATATTCTTAAATCGCTAATAATACAAGTCTGGGTAGTTATCGTGTCATAGAGCAAAACCTGAGAGAGGCAACCAAACGTTTGCGACAAAAGTAAGCTATCCAATGTCTCAATATGTTGTAGAATTTGTGAAATCAGTTAAAAGTTGACGGTAGAAATAAAAGAAGCAGCAGCAGCTTATATATAGAAACTTTAATTTACAAAACCTGGGCCCATGATGTCAACATATTTGATCAGTTGGGCACACAAAACCCGAGAATATAAGAAAAGAAGTTTCCTGGAAGGTAGAACTAGAAACTCTTCACAACCCATACACCATCTCCCTCCTCTCCTAAGCAAGAACTAAATGAGGAATTGCTGTTAGTTTACTTTCTCCGATAGGCCATTTTCTACAGGGCCTTCAACCTTGACATCATACCCACGGTAAGGGACGTCACTCATTGGTCTTGGGGTCTGCCGTCCACCGAAGTTTTCTGGAAAGAAGTCAAAATCAGGCCCGAAGTTGAATCTCACTTCACAGTTGGGCTCGTTAGGCATGGTGTACATGGAGGCAGCAGGATAGTATCTCCCACCAAAAATGTCTTTGAAAGCAGTACCTTGACATACACCGTTCTTGAAGAAAGATATCTCACTCCCTGCAGAAATGATTCGGAGTTCTGTGATTAGTGTTCGAAGAAAATAATATACTGCAAGTCTGCAGCACAAACTAGATACTTGCAGGTTCCATCAAAAAAAGAAAGTAGAAACATGCAGGACCAAACTAGCAACTAACGAATAGAGCAATACGTCTAAATATGTAGAAACAAGGTCACTTTCAAGTCTGCAGAGAGCATAACATTTACTTAGGCTCGCACATAATAGTTTATCAAGATGGAGAAGCAGCTGCATCTATCCCGTTATGAAGGGGATATCTAATGCTACCAGGAATATTTCTAAGAAAGGCATAATCTTATTACAATAAGCAGCCACAATGAATTATGAATCGACACTCTCCATATTTGTAGTTAGTTGCTTTTAAACTAAATTTTAGAGGAAAATAATTGTAAGGTTTGAAGGATATGCTTCGAGAGAAGTGCTGGTGAGGGAAATCCACATGTTCCTTTTCTAATTTTGGTGATTTTGCTCCTATTGCTTGGACGATGATGTTTGCTCATATTCTTCCACTAGAAAGGTATGATATTTCTTCCCTTACGCATTTATTTCTTCTTTGCAGGGGACCGTTACTCATTACTTTTGGAGAGATTTAATCTCAGTCATATTTGTTCTGCTTTTGTATTTCTATTAAAATAGGTATAAAGTTGTTCCCGTTATTGTTTGCCTTAGTTGCTATCTTTTGATCCTATGGCTGATTTAGCATGTCTTATAGAGCTTCTCACATTCCTTCTTCTCCATTTACCTTTGTACACTTAGCTTAGGATGGCTGTTGGTTTCATTAGGAGGATAGTTTATTATACTAATACAGGGACTCTTAGATCATAGATCTTAGAATTAAAAATTAACTTTATTAAAAGCTACAGTTTAAGAATGCTATGTATCTTACTAAGTTACTATTTGTTTCTTTCTATTACTAATTGGCTAGATTGCAGAAATACTCCTAGATAGGAGTGTATCCATGTCCAAATTCGTGACTGACATATTTGACACGTATTCGACATGATACTTTCGGGATGATTCACCACTGTTTAGGTTATAAAGGGAGCGAAAACCTAGATATGATCGCACTCCTGCAAATGTAATCAGATATGAGAGAGCAACATTATTTGCAGTATTCAGTCTAGAATTGTTCCTACCCAAAACCTAAGGTTCAAGAGCTCGGTTTCAGACCCTTCCTATGATTGGTTTTGGAAGTTTCAGGGGATTTTGAGGTGTTTCAGACCCTCCAATTCTGAGCTGAAATCACTTTTCACAAAACTTTATATAATATGCCCCTGTACTCGTATTCAGAATTTTCTAAAAATGCCATATTCCAAACCCGTAGTGTCCATATCTGAAATCTGAGCATGTCTCATGCAACCTAGCTTCTTGGTTTAGAAAATGCCTAAAATCTGTTTGTTCTCATCCTCGTGAGTGGTTCATCTTTGCTTTCATTTGATACATTTATTTACAATTTCATTAAGTAATAGCAGAAATTTATTCCTATCAAGGTTGTTTCATTTGATACTCTCAGATGTACTTTCTGACATTCATTCTCACACTAGTTCCAACTTTGACATGCTATTTAATTGTTATAATCATCTAAGTTGGTAGAGTTTATTGGCTGTGTCATAGACACGACCAATCATCAAGAAAGATTGACAGTTGGATTACCTAATAAATTTGTATGGACATAGATAGTCCATGAGACAAAACCATATGAGCCAGCAACATTTAACTCTGCTCTATAGGAGGATGCTTATATTCAAGTAAAAAAGCTGAATTCACTCAAGGATTCCCCAAAAAGAATCAATTCTACATGCATTAGGCCTCAATCATAATCTTAGAAGCCAGAATCTCCTAGAAGGCCAACGAATCTCAATAAGAATCTCGATTCAGCGGTTATTACTTGGGAGCTCGTTTCCCTGACGACAAGAGCACATTTTTCTAGTGACAAGAGCGCTTCCTATAATAGGACCTAAAATTTTAAAAGAAGAAGATAGAAAACTTGGAAAGAAAGTTTGAATTTTTTTAATATACGGTCATTAAAGTAACAAGAAAATAAAGATACTTACATTGACATCATACAAATTACCATGAGAATGATGTCTCCGTAACTTTGAACTGAACTTTATAAATTCTAACAAATATTAAGATAGATAAACATAAAAAAATTATTAATGCACGTTTCCTCCCAACTTTAGACTCTTCTAAGTAGTCGCGCTCCTCCGCTTCCGCTTCTAAGATCCTAATGCATATATCGGTATAATACTTTACACTATGTAGGCCAATTGACTTTGTTTTCCATATATCAAATTCCTATAGAATTTTGATTGACACATGACACTTGCACAAAGAGATATAGCCTTAAGACAATTGGATTTACACAAACATTTTTTGAACCACAATACAAACACACTGCTCGCATCTTGCAAAAATGGAAATACTTATCTTAGTTTAGATCCATATAGGTGAAGGTAAGTATCAATTCACAATTACAAGTACTGATTAATTTCCGACTACCGCCCACAAAGCAGCACAAAATAATCTTCCATAGCTCACACTCCTACAAGAACAACGAGTTATTTTAAATGAGAGGCAGAACGATCAAACCATGAAGCATCCACCCTCCCTCTACATTGGAATGGAAGAAATCATTTGACCATATATAGAGCTGGTCAAACATGTCACTAAATTCATAGTGATTGTTAAATATGAACATTGACATGGCTTTTGTCTCTATAACATCACTCATGTTTCTTATACTTAGCTTCCATTAGAAAATACACAGTGATTGTCTATAATCATTTTACAATGCAACTGACACCTAAACTAATGATCTTCATTCTTTATTAAGACCAACTATTTCTCGTAACTGCTACATCAATACTGATAGAAACACCAGATGAAATCCACACTTTGACACCATAGATTCTGTTACGAGTAGATACTTCCAAAGGAGCATAATTTCTTTTCTGGTGAAATACATTACCAGATGTTTTTAGAGAACCCTCTTTCATGAAACACGGGGGAGAACTTTGCTCCGACAGATTCTCCCAAGACCCCACCATTGCATGGGATTTTCTTCTACTGGATCATTTACCATAATGTAACAGGAAGCATGTGGGGAGAAGCTAGTTGCTTTTGGTCTTGTGTCTCAATGCCCAACTGATTGAGTTAGTGCACTTTTGCGATATTCAAAATCGGTCGTCAAATCTGTCCCGAGAGAAAAATAGAGATTAGGGCATCAATTGGGTAATGTGGTTTGGGTTGAGGATACTTGTAAGCATAGTTTGCAGTATCGTACGATACGGTCGATACCGATACAGTTTGGCATGTCCCGATCCGATACCAACCAATATATATACTGACCGATACCGACATCGGGACGTCTTTTTAATCAATTCGGCAAAAAAAAAATTGAACGAAAAAGACCAACAAGCAAGGGTATGCATAGTAAAGTTGTAAAAGCATATAAAAGAAGAAAATTTATCCATTACAGGTAAATAAATCGACAATGATGACTACTATTTCATTTAATTTCAAAATTACTAAGAAACAACACAGAAAATACTTAAAATTATGACTAAATATATAAAATATTTTTTTCTAAAATTTTAATAATTATTCATTTTCTGATACCAAAAATTTCCGATACTCCGATCCAAAGTTGCTAATACTGCCGATCCCGATACTCATAGGAAGGGTCCAATACCGATACTGTGAACCTTGCTTGTAAGTATTGGTTCAATGAGTAATATCTATCAATTCTTAATGCTACCTCTTAAGAACCCAATGTCACAAAAAAATATTGAATGTATTCAGGTTCCTTGTAGTTGATGATTGTGATGCTGTTTTAAATTGTAGTTTTTGTCAGATCTGAAGGTTGTTTTGCTTGTTCTCCGACACCAGGCTGTCCTCGTAGTCATCGGTGTCTCAGTAAGTGGATCTGAGAATTTCCACGTTAGTTATTAGGGTTTGCTTTAGGAGAACATGTCTAGAATGAATATCCAAATTACACATGAACAAGTTCATCTCCACAACCGGATTCTAGTGTGATCCTCATTTACCATTTTGTAATAGAAAATATATGGGGAGAAGCTAGTTGCTTCTAGTCTTGTGTCTCAACTCTTAACTGATTGAGTTAATGCAGTTTCACAATATTCAACATCGATCATCAAATCAGTCACGAGCTATGTTGCACGAATACGGACATGGCTACAGATAAGGAGACAATACGGATACAGGATACGGGCATTTTTCAAATTTGTATAGTGTAATTACCTATGTTGCATGAATACGGATACGGATACGGACATGATACGGATATGGGCATCGTTTTCCCCAGTGGAACATACATCACAAGAGACAACCGCCAAAATCAATCAATCAATCAATCAATCTGTATCCAAAGTTTATTATCATTACTTTTGCAGAATTCACCTAAACCGATCAAAATAACCTAAAGAATTAAAAATGGCGATGAAGCTATCACTAGCTCAACGATCTCACATAAGAGACAAGCTATAGCCTACCTTGTTACAGGTGATGTTGCTACAAAACACCAACATCAACCAAGCATTGACACGCATTGCCTACTGAACACAATAAAAATTAGTAGCAAGTATACTCACCGGGCACGAGCTTGGGTGGGTCGTCCTTCCCGTCGGCATTGTACGTGTACCTCTGCCCCTTGTACCACACCAGATGCGGCAGCCTCGGGGCGTACCTCTCCCCGTCCGGCATCCCGATATAGAACCCTACCACGTCCCCCTCCCCGTACCCTTCCGCCCCGAACCGCTCCCTCCGCGCCCGGTGCACCCTGCTCCCGTCCACGTCCCTGTACCCGTAGCTGCTCCCATCATACCCGACGGGTGCCTGCAGGTCCCCCTTCTCGGTGGCCCAGCCCAGCCTCACGTGACCCGTGGGGCCGAGCCGCAGGATTTTGACCTCGAAGTACCAGTGGCCGGTCAGGACGCCGCGGGTGGCGCGGACCATGCGGTAGCCCTTGGAGCTGGAGGCGGAGAGGCGGTCTTCGGAGAGGTCGACGCGGTCGGCCTTGTGGAGGCGGGAGAGGGAGAGGGGGAGGGAGGGGGAGTCGTCGGAGGAGGGGAAGCGGGGGACGGGGGTGATGAGGACGGTGTCCTCCGGGGGGAGGGGAGTGGGGGAGGGTTTCGTCTTCTTTTTCACCTTTCGGGAGGCGGACTTGTAGGTCCAGACGCTGTTGTTGGTCTTCTTCTTGGCGGGCTTCTTGACCGGAGGGGGGGTTGGGGTTGGGGTTGGGAGGGAAGAGAGGGGCTTCTGCTTCTTGGTGAGGATGGGGTTGGTGGCGGATTCGTCGTCGTCGTCGATGATGTCGTCGATGTCGTCGTCGAAGGGGATGGGGATGGGGTTGGAGGCGGAGGCGGAGGCGGAGGCGGGAGTTAGGGTTTGTTGTTGGTGGTGGTAGGGATTTAGTGGGGTAAGGGTGGTGGGTGCGTCGGACGAGTGATCGTCGGCGTCGGCGTCGGCGTCGGCGTCGGCGTCGGCGTAGTTGGAATGGAGGTTGTCCATTGGAGGAGGAGGAGCTCTAATTAACAATATTGAGTTTTGAGCTTTGGGTGGAGAGAGCATGTCACTACGCTAAAAACCGGCCATTTGTCATAGGCACTAAAAAAGGGCTTTTGATTAGGGCACTGTCAAATTTACTTGGGACTAGCCCAGGATTGGGACTAGCCCACTAAAGAGCAAATTTTACTTATAATAGTCCAATCTTTTACTCATACTAGCCCACTACTTCTCCAAACCCTCCCAAACCCTCCCCACCCGACCGGAGCTTTCCCCCCTCCCGCCGGCCGATCTCCGCTGTCCTCCTCCTCCTTGTCGATGGCTCCCAAAGTCTCGAAAGAACCAAGGTACAAATCCTCATTCTCCTTGTGCTATTGTATTTGCAAAATTGTTCAAAAATTTTAAGAAATCCTCTTGCATTTTGAAAATTTTGAGTGATTTTCTTTCAAATGAGGGCATACTAGTCCTTGGCGGAGTCTAGGATGTAGTTTAGACATACAAGTCCTTTCGAACATGATTTTAGGGCGTAAAATGTCGAGACTGCTCGACATTGTCGAGCAGTATCGAGCGGGACTGTAGAATTTTCTACAGTCCCATATAGATTTAGGACTGTAGGAAAATCGACAGTCATATATATATATAGGACTGTCCATTTTCCTACAGTCCTAAATCTATATGGGACTGTAGGAAATTCAACAGTCCTAAAAGATTAGGACTGTTAAAAATTCTGCAGTCCTGTATACTTACAGGACTGTAGAAATGGCTACAGTCCTCAATGTAAAATTCAATTATTATGTTAAAATAGAAATTAATTATTGTCTGTATATATTAATTTTTGTCTTATAGTCATGCCCCTGGAAAGGACACTGTGGATGAAGATATGAGAAGACGCCCTACTGCGTCGATGCGTAAGGAACGCACAGTTTCGCGTACTATTCAACCAGGCGTCACTATCCGCGAGGCCGAGGCACGACCTGAAGTGAGGAAACGTCCATTGACGAAGAAGATTGCCCTTCGTTCGAAGAGACGTGCTCCTCCTAGTTCTTCCGGTTCTTCTTCCTCCTCCGATGAGGACATGCCAAATGTTCCAAATCGGCCTACTGATGGTTCAGGACCTTCTCAGCCTGCAGATAGTCCTGTCGAGAGTCTTCCACAAACTCTCGGAAACCGGCCTACTGATGGTTCGGGACCTTCTGAGCAGGCAGATAGTCCAGTCGACACTCGTCCAAACGGTTGCTCTATGTTACCGTCGATCGAAAACCATATTGCATACCAAATATGGAACAATCCGGTAAGTACATTACGTTATGATAAATTTATATATAGTTGTAAGTTCAAAGTTTATTTTACATAGAGGTTTAATTTTATCCAATTGTTGACTTTTCAGGAGAGTGGTCGTATGTTGACGGTAATCAACCATGGCAAAAAATGCAATACATGGAGGTATGAATTACTGGGAGATGATGTGAAGTCAAAAATCAGTCCCACCGGTCTACAATATTTGGGTAGCTACTCATATACGAAGGTGGATAATGCACTGATTTCAGCATTTGTAGAACGGTGGCATTACCGATAAGTCTGGAACGTCCATAAATGCCAAATATCTCATCAATTTGGACAACATTGAGACGGTGGAGCAAATTTCTTGGGGAAGCGGTATACTGGCATACCTTTACCGCGAGCTTGGTGCGGCATCCCGTGTGGGTTCGAAGACAATTTCCGGATGCCAGACTCTACTCCATGTATAGATATATCTTTCTCAACTTGTTTACATCAATTAAAATTGTGTTATTTATTTTTGGACTAATATATTTCCGGTAACGTGAAGGCATGGATATACGAGCACTTTTCAACCCTGCAGCGGGCGAAGACGAACCGAGAGTATAATGAGAACCTGCCTAGAATGTGCCGATGAAAGCCAAATAAAGAAGATGCCAAACGTTCTCACACATTGGCCGCTCTACGGCATGCACTCGAAGATATGACGACAGAAGAGGTGAATTTAGACCTAATATTGTACTTAATTGGTATTAATTTACTACGTTATGCTAAATGACGTTATGCTACATTTTATGCGGTGCAGATTGTATGGGATCCATACCGTGATTTGCGACAGACTACCCGTTCGTTGCAACCAGTCGCCTTATATCACGGTCTTATCAGTTGTCATAAAATCGAGGAGGCTTA
Organism: Iris macrosiphon; assembly: GCA_036927795.1. Lineage (NCBI taxonomy): Eukaryota > Viridiplantae > Streptophyta > Magnoliopsida > Asparagales > Iridaceae > Iris > Iris macrosiphon. The sequence goes on along the minus strand of JAYESA010000020.1, from coordinate 35,099,431 downwards.
TATGCCGGATAGAGTGCTACGTCAGTTTGGCTACGTACAAACTGTCCCAAGGCGAACTTTGCAAATGATAAATCCTCCGCGCGGTACAAAACCGCTAAACTATATACCTGCACATTTCAACTGGGTATCGGACTTCTTCACCGAGTGGCAACGCCACGTCATTAGAGATACCGACCGGCTAGCAGCAGTCAATATGGCGGAGTGCAGCGACGACTACCTCGCCTACTACGCCGGTGTCGGACTACCGACCTTGTTCCAACGCGGAGGGGATATTGTGCGTGTACCGTCAGATCTTTCTCCCAAAGCGGTCCTGTATACTGCACTGGTCAAGATGGTGAGCCTACTTGTAGACCTTAAGTTTGATATTTGTAACTGTGGCTAACAATTTTTTTCATTTTTCATGAATAGGCAAGGAAAGTTAAGAAGTTGGGAAGAAGCCTCATCAGTTGCCAGGGTTCCAATTATATGACAATCAATGACGAACTCCAAAAAATCGACAACGCTGAAGAATATCCTTTCTTGGATATTAGAGAGCAACGCACGAAGAGGCGCCATGACGTTTGAACAATCATTTTGAGTTGTAAAAGTGTGACTGAATATGACCTTTGAGAATTGTCAAAATTTGAGCTGTAAAAGTTGTAAAAGTTTGATTGAATATGACTTTTGACGATATTGAGGATTTGAGTTGTAAAACTTTAAACTATAATTTTGCCTAGTTGTGACACTTTGAGTTAATTTTGCCATGTTGTGACACTATGAGTTAATTTTGCCTTGCTGTTACTATTTTGATCTGTATACTATGCATATTGGTCAGTGGGTTAACTGTATATTCAATCCTAGTTTACACTAGGACTGTCCAATATTGGACAGTGGGTAAATGTGCATATTGGACAGTCCTAAAGTTATATAAATGTGCATATTGGACAGTGGGTAAACTTTAGGACTGTCACAATTTTGACAGTCCTAGTGTAAACTAGGACTGTCAAAATTGTGACAGTCCTAAAGTTATATAAATGTGCATATTGGACAGTGGGTAAACTTTAGGACTGTCACAATTTTGACAGTCCTAGTGTAAACTAGGACTGTCAAAATTGTGACAGTCCTAAAGTTATATAAATGTGCATATTGGACAGTGGGTAAACTTTAGGACTGTCACAATTTTGACAGTCCTAGTGTAAACTAGGACTGTCAAAATTATGACAGTCCTAAAGTTATATAAATGTGCATATTGACAGTGGGTAAACTTTAGGACTGTCACAATTTTGACAGTCCTAGTGTAAACTAGGACTGTCAAAATTGTGACAGTCCTAAAGTCCTGGCAGTTTTCCATAATGACAGTCCTAAGTTATTAGTAGCAATGCGCAATATACAATCAAAATCTTCATAACTCATTTTATTACACAACATACAACATATAGTTCAATATACACTTAAACATACATGGATCAACACAATATACATTTTCAATATACAGTATCAATCGATTAAAATATCAAAGTAGTCGTCCGACATGATTTTTGGATCCTCCATCTTCATCATCTTCTTATAGGCCGCCATTGCATCCTTATAGGGTGTCGTCCATGCGATCGCTTCCTCAGGTGCGTGTTTATACCAAAGCGTAGAAGGTGGCGGAATAGGAGAATGAGCGATCAACCTTGGGATGACGAAGTGTTGTCCGACAAGCCCAATGCAACATAGATTGGATACTCGGTGTTCGGCCGGGGGGGCACACATTGGAAAGAAAGTATTATTAATACCTTGTGAGATAATTACAATAGGTAACTTATACCTATTAGAGAAGACGTAAGCAGCAGGCGGGACATCCATGTAATGGTCAGGTCCGGTAACTGTTTCCGCACAAGGTATGCCTGCCAACAAATCTCCAATAATTTCTTCGCCAAGTATCTGGCTATAGAAGGCTAGTCGCGACTCCAACTCCTCGTACAGCTCTGCCTTAACCTGTCTCCATCCTGCTTCCACTGAATAGCCTAGTTGTCTTGCTAGTGCATGGTATCCACAGTGGCCATCCGCAGGAACATCAACAATAGACCAAATGAAGTTCCGTATCTCAGGTAGGAAATTTTCAATGTATAGACTATAAGAAACATAAAAGTTTTTAACACCCTCCGTCGTGCCTGCATCTATCGTTTTCTGTTTCTTCCCCCTCCGAATAGTTAGCTTAGGAGTTCGAACAACGGACTTTGCCTCCAAACTGCGTTCGATATGTTCAAATAAGGATGGATCTCTTTTAGTTGACTCCTCCTCCTTCTTTTTGGCTATACTCTTTCTTGAGTGTGGTCTTCCCTTAGGAGTTCGAACAACGGATGGCTCTTACAATCGAGTTATTGTCGGGACTGCAATCTCTTGGATTTTAAACTCAATGGATCTTCTCTCCGGTTCCGATGCGCCACACCACCTTGCGTGAAGTAGTTTAACTTGGGGCAACGCAAAGAAATCATCTTGCACTTCCACCGCCGGCATTACCGACAGCTGTCTCCAACGTTGATCAACACCATCTATTGGAATAGGTATAGATTCACGACGGTATTCGTTGATTTCATGTGCACACGGAAGTCCGAGTGAATGTCGATATGAACAACCGCAAACCTCGGGATCATTACCCACCGACTTCGACCTACGAATCTCCTCAAACAATAACCCCAAGGCCTTGTGAGATAACACATGGGTTAAACCATCCAAGAGGTGTTCTTGCTTGTATTCATGCTTTGCAATATTGAGGCTCATATCAAATGATGCTACAATATCGTTCACCGTGGCAATAGTCATCAAATAAATCGATTGCCAAATAGAGACAAAATTACCGACCGATGAGCGTAGATATCTTTTTAAACATGAGTGTGCTCCTTCGATCCGGTTCGTAGTGATCGTGCCATAATGCTTCACCATGTTGGTCCATGCTAAGACGAATTGCTCTTTATGTGGTTCTAGCCAAGTATCTTTGATATAAGATATGCATGTCGGGTTACTTGGCTCCCACTTTTGTTGGAACATGTACCATGCTGCATCGTAACTGTCTGTAGTACTTGCTCGCCATACAAGACTCCAATCACTGTAGAATTCTTCGAAGTGAAGCATGTCAATTTTACCGTCCACTGTTTCAAATTTTTTCTTGCATTGAGCATGGATATTTCTATTTATATGCCAAGTGCATAGTAGTCTATGCGCATGAGGAAATACAATATCTATAGCATTTATCAACGCATATTCTCTGTCAGTAACAAAAACAGACGGCTCTTTGTAACCTGTGTAAAGGGATTATAGTTTCCTTAACGCCCATGTGTAATCCTCTACTGTCTCACTCTTCATAAAACAAAAAGCGACTGTAAATGTTTTTCCCGTTGACGTAAATCCGACAACATGCAAAAGAGGTATCTTGAACTTGTTGGTCTTATATGTACAATCAAGGACCAACACGTCTGCGAAGGACCGAGCCATATGTGTGCAATCAGGATGAGCCCAAAACAAGAAAGGAGTTCATCAGTTTGTGGATGTCTTCTATGGTACTCCACGTAGTGATGCTCCCCAAGCAACTTCAATACTTGCTGTATCGCCATTCTTCCTTTCATACTATTGCATTTCGCTCTGGCCAAACTATTATAGATCGTCCTCATGGTAGACTTGTTCCCATCTTGTTTTTGTCGCACAGCAGAATAAATTTGTTTCGGTGCAACTCCTGAAAGAAACAATTCTTCAACCAACTTTTTCTTATCCTCCTTCAACCGTGCCACGTAGGCATGACCCGTAAGTGTCCTTGGAATAGGATGATTGTGTCTTCCATTCTTAACTTCGATTATCCACTTCACATCTTCAACTTTTACAATCAACACCTTCAATGGACAACCATATTTTCTCGTCCCAACATTTTTCTTAGGGATTTCTTTTTCAACAACACCCTTTTTTTTATGATGCTCCCTAAACACACCTCCTCTTTCGCATCCAAGCTCAAGATATTTTCGGCCCGGCCGAGATCGGATGGATCTTGCAATGACAATAACTACGTTATATCGTCTCCCAACTTCTCTGCACCACTCTAATGCTTCTTCATGGCTTGCAAATTCAATATCCGTTGAGAAAATATCATCCACATCAACACCAACAGCAGGATGTACCACAATATCTGAACAAGGTTGGTCCTATAACCAATATAAAATAATATAAATATTAATAACTTCATATAATTATCCAGGACTGTCACTATTTTGACAGTTCTATTTTTATATAGGACTGTCAAAATTATGACAGTCCTACTTTTATGTAGGACTGTCGAATTTATGACAGTCCTATATTTATATAGGACTGTCTAATTTTTACAGTCCTAACTCGTGACTGTCAAATTAGGGTTGTCGTTTTACGTACCGTACGTGCTTCGGAACAACCAACTTGTTCTTCGGAACGTCCGGAGTGCATATTTAATGAATTGGACGATCCGACTTCGTCATCGAATATTTTTTCATGCATTGTTCCTACATTAATCAAAATAAACTAAATCTTTTTCGGACAATTGTAAAACTTATTCAACGTAGGTTGTCGAAGACATACCGGAAGAATATTCCTTGGAGTATCACCAAAGTAAAATACTCCTCCAACCACAACTAGCTATTTCCAAATTTAGGTTTGGGCTTGGTGGAATGAGGGTTTCTTAAGTTTAGGTGGAATGCCAAAAATAGAAATCCATTTCACTTTTATACTTTGGTGTGGGGTAGCCCCAAGTAACTATGAGAGTGGCAAACTTGTAATTTTGGAAAATAGACTGTCAAAATTTTGACAGTCCTAACAATTTGTAGGACTGTCAAAATTTTGACAGTCCTTACAAGGGTAGGACTGTCAAAATTGTGACAGTCCTTCCTAGTGGTAGGACTGTCAAAATTTTGACAGTCCGGATTATAACAGTGGGCTAGCCCCGAGTAACTTTCATGATGGCAAACTTGTAATTTTTTATAAATTTCCAATGGACTAGCCCATAGTCAAATGTGCAGTGTCCTTAGAAATGGGACTGTCAAAATTTTGACAGTCCTAACATTTTGTAGAACTGTCAAAATTTTGACAGTCCTTCCAAGTGGTAGGACTGTCAAAATATTGACAGTCCTGATTATAACAGTGGGCTAGCCTCGAGTAACTTTCATAATGGCAAACTTGTAATTTTTTCTAATTTTTCAATGGGCTAGCCCCGAGTAAAATGTGTAGTGCCCTTATAATTTGCCTAAAAAAAGGACTCGGGACTAGCTGAGTATTGATATTAGTCCAGTTATAAAAAAATTTATTCAGATTAGTTCAAAATTTACTAGGACTGTCCACCTCTCATCCTTCCTCCTAACGCTCCTACCCCACCTCCACTTCCCTCCGGCCTCCTCGTTTGTGTCCCAACCACCAAACGCGCGCAAGCACAGCACAGCCGCTGCAGCTACTCTTGTCGCCGTCATTTCTGCTGCTCGAGGAGGAGGAGAAGGAGGAAAATGACGAGGAGAAGGGAGAAGGAGGCGGAGCTGCTCGAGGAGGAGGAGGAAGATGACGAGGTGGAGGAGGAAGACGATCACCGCCGCCACTGCTCTTGCCTCCTCCTCCTCCTCCTCCTCCTCCCTCTCTGTCTCCGCCTCCGTCTCCCTCCTCCTTCCTTGTCTCGTCTCGCGCAGAAACCCTCCCCCTCCGGACTGTCAAAATTTTGACAGTCCTACCAATTTGAAGGACTGTGACAGTCCTAAAGAATCAACATATTTTATTTAGAACTGTCAAAATTTTGAGAGTTCTTCAATTGGTGGGACTGTCAAAATTTTGAGAGTCCTTCATATTGTTAGAACTGTCAAAATTTTGACAGTCTTGAAAAAAAAATTGGACTGTCCAGATCAAGTTTGGAGAGTGGTAAACTTGTAATTATCTAAAAAAAATTGGGTTGTTCTGAGTCTTTTTTGTAGTGCCTTTATCAACGGCCTAAAAATCGAGCGCACATACTAAGTGCAGAAAAATTGGATTTCTATTCTAGGATGGAATAATAAGGAATCCATTTATCTTTGAGAAATTTTGACTTACCCTCCACCTTTTTTTACCATATTTAAGGGTGCACTCTACAGTTTTTTCATAATGTACAAATCCTTCCACTTTTGACGGAATCTGTCTAGGACTAACGGTCAATTAATTTGACCCAATAAATTTGACCAAAATATCCCTTCCCATTGTCTTCTTCCTCCTACCACTTATCCCTCCCGCTTTCCCCCTCCCTCCGCCACCTCCCTGCGCAGACCCCCCTACCCGCCACCGCCTCCCACCTCCCTGAGCTCGTCCCCACCTCCCCGTCGTCTCCACCTCGCCACCGCCGCCACCTCCCCGCACCCGACCCCCCTATCCACCACTGCCTCCCACCTCCCCGAGCTTGCCCCCACCTACCCGCCTCTCCCCACCTCACCACGGCCGCCACCTCCCCGCGCTCGACTTCCCTCCCCGCCACTGCCCTATCTTCCCGCGCTCGTCCCTCCCCTCTCCCAGTACCAGCAGCAACTCCGGGCGGTCTGTGTCGAGATGCGGCTAGGGGCGGTGGGGAGGGGGGGCAGCGATGGCGAGCGGGAAGGGGGGTCAGTGGCGAGCTGTAAACCCCCAGAAATTTTCAGATTTTTAAAAATAAATTTTCTAGAATTTTCGGTAATTTTTAACTAATTAAATCAATTATTTTCTGGTATTAAGTATTTTTAAATGTGTTTATTAAATATTAAAATATTATGAAAATAAATTTTTTTAGTGTAAAATAAAAAATTAGACATAGGATAATTTTTCTGGAATTTATTGGACCCCTGAACCATTTTTAAAGACCTAAAAACTAATTTTAATTAAACCCAAATTAAATCCGGTTTATTATTAAACCAAACCAAACCAAAACGAACCAACCCAACTGAACCCGACCCGGTTTAATTCTAAACCCAAACCCCTGCGGGTCGGGTCGGATCTGAAACCTGACCCGAAATCCGACCCTTTTCAGTTACTGCTACAGTAACTGGTTCTCCCCCGACCCCTCGCCGGCCGTTACGGATCCGGCCGGCTCCTCCGGCCATTACCGCCCCGCTTCCTCTGCCGTAACCGCCCCGCATCCTCTGTCGTAACTACCCCGCCTTCCCGCGGCGGTTATCCGCCCTCGACCTATATATCCCCGCCTCTCCCCGCCGTCTCCACCACCACTTCCCCCTTTCCTCCGCCACCTGTCCCCCTCCGTCGTCGTCCTCAGCCACCTCCCTCTCTGCTCCCAACCACCGTCGCCGCCTCCAGCAGAGCCCCGACCTCAGTCTCCCCTCTACGATGCCCTAGCCACCCTCAGCCCCGAGCCCAGCCCCGCTCCGCTACCACCGTCTTCCCCGACGAGCCCTCGGCCGCCCTCGCCCACAGCCACCTCCGCCTCCCCAGAACCCCGACCGGGAAACCCCCAACCACCCGCTCGAGAGCACCGCCCTTAGCCAGCCCCGGCCGCCTCGAGCCCCGCTTCGGTTCCGCCAACCGCCTCCGCGAGCTCCTCCGGTGAAGCCCTCGGCCCTAGCCCCCAGTCGTGCCCCAGCTCCGGCGAGTCTCTGGCGACTGAAATCCTAACCCTAGACAGTACCCTGGCACCGTGTCCCTTTGTGTCGTGTCGCCTCGCGGACACGAGAAATTCGGTTTCTGCGGAGCCCTGTTCAGGTACCCTTTTCTCTCTCCTCGTTGCTCCATTTTTTGTGCCGTTTGTTGTGATGCGAAGACTGTGTAACCCTCTCGATGCCCATGCAACCCGCTCGCCCATTAATGAGCAAAGTTTACTCACACTAGCCCATTAGTTTACTCATACTAGCCCACTTTGAAACCCTTCTCCCAAACACTCCCAAATCCTTCCCACCCCACCGGAGCCCTCCCCCCTCCCGCCGTCCTCCTCCCCCGTCCTCCACCGCAGCCTCCCGTCGTCGCCGCCTCTGCCTCCTCCCCCGCCTCCCGCCGCCTCCTTCCTCTCCCGTTCCTCCGTCTCGTACTCCCTTTCGGTGCTCGACTACCTCGGCACCCTCGGCGTCCGCCGCTCCTCCCTCCCCTCCTTCCTCCGTCGTTACCACTTGGTCCTCCACTCCGCCGCCGGAAGACAAAAATAATAACACAATGACAAAGAAAAATAACAGCACACAGGAAACCAAAAATGAAAATGAAAAAATAGAAGAACTGTCAAAATTTGACATATATGTTAATTTTTAGGACTGTCAAAATTTTGACAGTCCTACCAATTGGAAGTACTGTCAAAATTTTGACAGTCCTAAAAATTCAACATATATTTTTAGGACTGTCAAACTTTTGACAGTCCTACCAATTGGAAAGATTGTCAAAATTTTGACAGTCCTAAAAATGTATGTTGAATTTTTAGGACTGTCAAAATTTTGACAGTCCTAAATTTTTTGGCATTGATAGTCGACAGTCTAAATATCATGATCTAAAAATTTTGACTGTCAAAATTTGACATATATGTTGATTTTTAGGACTGTCAAAATTTTGACAGTCCTACCAATTGGAAGTACTGTCAAATTGGTAGGACTGTCAAAAGTTTGTCAGTCCTAAAAATATATGTTGAATTTTTAGGACTGTCAAAATTTTGACAGTCCTTCCCATTGGTAGGACTGTCAAAATTTTGACAGTCCTAAATTTTTTTTTCTGTTAATTTATTTTTGTTAATTGGTGGGGGGGTCAATTTCAAAATAGTAAAATATCCCAAATTTCTTTCCTTAAAATTTGTTAAAGTATTCTGTTATTTAAAATAGTAAATTTATTAATGGTACATTAAATATTTTGTAAAATTTTTTTACCAAAAGTAAAATTTGGAGGTCGAAACATCATTTTTTTGCGATTCTAAAAATTTGGGAAGTCCGTCTAACGGTGAAACTATTTATCCCGAAGTACTTTTCTATACGATCATTTTGGCACAAACTGGGCCTTGTTTCGATCTCCCAGTCAAAAGTTATGATACTTTAAAGTTTTATATTTTATATTTTTGTCTGTAATATGTACGTCTTACTTCGGATGAAAATTCTCTCTACACGAATTGTGTTACTCTCGTCGAAAACATACAAATCGACCTATTGAGTGATGAAAAATGATTTGAAAACAAATAGTTATGGCCGTTCAAAGTCTGATCGACGGCAGACGTAATATTCGTACGGTAGATTTTTTTTTTTGGTTCAATGATAACATATTTTATTTTGGATGTTAAACTAAATAAAAAAAATCCAAATCCAAAACTAACTAAATAGAAAAAAACTAAAAAAAATATATATCCTGACAATTAAAATGAGGACTGTCAAAATTTTGACAGTCCTCATTATTTGTGGGACTATCAAAATCCTGACAGTCCTAGTTTTATATAAAATTTTCAGTGGATTAAAATTCTGACTGTCAAAATTTTGACAGTCCACATAGCTTGTGGGACTGTCAAAATTATGACAGTCCTAACAATTTGTAGGACTGTCAAAATTTTGACAGTCCTGATTATAACAGTCCTGAGTGAATTTTGGTGGCAAACTTGTAATTATCAATGATAAAAATTTGGGCTAGCCCCAAGTAACTTTAAGAGTGGCAAACTTGTAATTTTGGGAAAAATTACATTGGGCTAGCCCCAAGTAATATTAGTAGTGCCCTTATAATTTGCCCATTACAAACACACCTTTCTGGACAAAAATTGGGTTACCAAACTGCCCATAACAGGATTCTTGGGTTTCTCACGAAAGTGGATTTTATGATGGAAAAATGGTCAGGAAGTTCCATGATAAGGGGCTGAGAAAAAACGTGCCAAGTGGGAATCACTTTCGTATGTGAAAGAAAAAAATTCTATATCAAAATTTTAATTTCGTATCAGATAAAATTTATTATTCATGTCAAATTATAATAAATTTTGTTTATAAAATTTCTAATCAAACATGTAAAATAATTTTAAATTCAGATTTTAGCCACTTTTGTACTCTAAATTTGCGAATCAGACGGCTCCTGAACAAACTTAATTTTTTCGATTTTTTTCAAATAATTATCCAAAATAATTGTACATTAACAAATGGTTGGAAAACACTTTTGCCCAAAAATATATATATTCAGAGGACATTTTTACTAATATAAGATAGTTTGGAAATGGCTTAAATTAAGCCGTTTAAGTCATTTATAAATATTTAATTAATTATTTTAAAAATAATTAACTAATTATTTAAATACCTAATATGATTTTATAAATCTTCATTATAGGCTTCCCCTTCTCTTCTAGGGGCACAATCATAAGGGAGTTAGGAGACAACCTCCAACTCCCCTCCCCTCCCCCCAAAAATTGAATATACATACCACTCCAAACAACCCCAAAAAACCCCAAACAAAGGGTTAATTTTTAGTACAAAAGGTGGAAATTGTTCTTTACGAGTTTTCATAATATAAAGCATTACATCTCAGTGATCTCACAATTGTTCTCTACGAGTTTTCATACTTTGAAAACGTCTAACTACAAAATCATTTATAATATTACTAAGAAACTTTTTTTTTTATGAAACATACAAGACAATCATTTAAAAATTTATCACAAATTCGATTTCGAAATCCGTCTTGACAATTTCATTGCAGAGAAGCATCTTTCCACACTTGTTGTTGCTATAGGCAAAAATCAATACTAACTTCAAAAGTCGATACACTAAAGGGTACGAAAGGTATTTCTTTGTTTGCACTAGCAAACTAGATAGAACATCAAGCCCCTTCAACTAACTAAATCTGTCATCTGTTCGCACATCCATAATATATGTCTCTAGTTTATGCTCAAGAGTCATGCATTCAATGAGAAAGAAATCTTTAGGATAAAATTGAGCCAACCTTGTCAACTTTGATGTATTAAAATCACCAAAATCATCACTTGGATTCAAGGCCCCTTTAGCAAGTAAGCTCTTTTAATTTCGTCAACTTGGTTTGGATGATATTCAGAAATCTTTTTCCTTTTTGCCGAATCTGAAGGAAGACTACTTAAATCAACAATTTCTTTCCTAACTAAACTTGAAGAAAAATGTTATTGAGGACTATTAGATGCACCATCCCCTGAACTTTCAGGTGCACTTTCATGTGATAATTTTTGTTAAAAAAATCTTTCCATTGCCAGACTTCCAATTTCACAAATCAATTCTACATATACAAACATAGACATAATTTCTCAATTAAAGAATTCACAAATTTACAAATTTAATTTTGACCTAACTTTATCTTGACCTAATTTGATTTTAAAATTTACCTTTATAGGTTATTTTTCTTTTAACAGCGGCTCCCGACCTCCGTCCTCAAGTCCTCCACTCCTTCGGGCTTCAGCAACTCTTTTCTTCCAGTAATTGGCAGTGCCGCAGCAGGTTTTTTATTTTTTTTCTGGGCGGAAGAACAAAGTAGAGAAAGAAAGGAAAGAAAGGGGAGGGTTACTTACTGGAAAGAAGAAAGGAGGGCTCACTAGCTCAGGACTTGTGATGCAGTTATGTTGCTGCTTCCAGTTTGTGTGGGGTCGGC